>OX359247.1:39870916-40352736 GCA_947179485.1 Allacma fusca
CAAGTATATACCTGGTGCACCTCACGACATTCTCCATTCCCAGTTTAACCTGAATTGATACCAAGTAAATACCTGGTGCACTATGCGTCTGGTGCACTGGTATAGTACCAGGTATTTTTCCTGGTGCAACAAACGACAGTTTGTGTAGTTTGTACGAGACCTTAGGAACCAGGAGTATATCTGGTGTCGTGTACCAGGAAAGAAACTAGCCGTTAAGTTCAGAAGAATTAGCTGAATGTTTGAACGTCTTAATTGGGTGATACTGACCTAAGGGACTGGTCTGGATGGGATAACTATTTGAGGCGACGAAACCAAATGGAATACATTTTTCAGGGGACACATAATTATCTGGGCAACTTTTTGACGAGACGGGACAAATATTTGACAACGGTTTGACGAGGCGGGACAAATAATTCACTGCACAACTTTTCCACGGATTAGGACAAGATTTCACTTGAGAGGACTTTTCGCACTTCTCACGCCATTGGTGGGTAATTAGTTATACATAGCTGTCACCTCATGAGGTTAACAGTTAAGTCTATTGCACTCGCCATGGCCTCAACCTTCAAGATAAGCGACGCTTCTACTCGCCCTCAGACTCGAGGGGCGAGAGCAGTGGTCGGACTTTGATTCATCAATACAATACTCTAGTATTATTTTTGTACAGTTGGCTTTTCCTGTACTGTGCTTTACTATAGTCTGGATATGATAATTGTTTCAATACAATACTTTACTTTTAAAAGCACATCGAAATATGTTTCAATACTCTACTTTACTACACTAGTTATGCAAAAATAGTCATCAATACTTTGCTTTACTCTACTAGTTATACATAAATAGTTATCAATACTGTGCTTTATCCATAGCAGTACGTATATAATCGTCAATATTGTATAATTGACTGGCAACATTCGACTAATATTCTGCAATAGAAGCTGTATCTGTATTTCCATTTTCCGATCCAAGTTTCTGACGTATTTTCTTCAGCAAGTTTGTTATGTAGTTTCTGTAGATGCTCTTAATGTACAATAAATTAATTTGTCAATAGCTTATTTTGGAAGATATTATTGAAGTAATATGGATTCAAATTATTATTATACTGAGTAGATTTTATAATCGGGTGCACATTTACGTTTTAAGTTACTATTTATTGACACAAACCTAGTTCAACATGACTTTAAGTTGGCATATGTTTCTTTAGCACACCTACAAAACATTTTGGGGCACAATAAGCATTTGAACGTTAACTTCTAGCCCTTTTATGGTATTTTGATTTGATAATTGCGCTGTGAAGGAAAATAGCTCCTTATAAACTTTGGGGAGTCTCACAGATGCAACTCTTTTTTCATTTTCGTTTAAAGTATACCCTTGATCTTTGCGATCAGTTACTGACAGGATCTTTAACATTAACGGATGCAATTTTCTTTTTCTTTGCATTATCTTGTTTGGGAATGTGGTCCTTAGTTTGACGTTTCCTAATATGTGTAGAATCATCCGGTACTTTTTTAATAGATTTGCCATCCATTACTTGGGAATTAATAGCTTAAATCTTATTTATGGTTGAATATTCTACACGGAGTTTCTTAGATTCTTTCAGAAATACAACAATAATCACAAATATCGCCCGTTCATTCTGCTTTCGTTTGTCGTTTTAATGTCGTATGTTAAATGTCTAACGTAAGTAGTTCGTCCGTAAATTTACTAGATGGGGTCGTTTGCGTGTGCCAATAATTTGCTGTAATTTATATGAATTTGTATTATTTATAACAATTCGTTGCTTTGCTTTACTTGTTTTTATTACTATAGCGGCTTTTCAATACTGTGTCAATAGTTCATGTTATGAATATGTGTAGATACTGTACTCTGCTTTATTGACGAAACGTAATGAGCATGCGTTACTGTACCAATGCTGTACTTTTATCAATACTGTACTAAAAAGTACAGTACAGTCCGACCACTGGGCTAAGGCATAAAATTATGGCTCGGACAAAGTTGTATACCTTGCACTTATCAAAAACAAAGGTTGCAAGGAGGGAGCCGAAGCGTTCTGGAAAAAAATTTTTAGGCATTGACCTCCAATATTTTACCGATAAGCTTCTAAAAATATTTTTAAAAAATTTACGTCTCGCTTATCATTGACAAAGATCGATACATTTATTAATTACATTTATTTGAACTGTATTTTATTGAACTGAGTTGAAAGTTCAATTTCGGTTCAGTTTGCCTAGAAAACTGAACTGAATCAAAAATTATGAACCAAACTGAATCGCTACAACCACTATCGTACATTAAATGGTCTGGAGAAACGACGATCGTTTTCTGAAAATGACGGAGATTCGTGTTAACGCCGGGAAAGTAGAAATAAAAATTAGGATATAATGTAAAGTACGTAAACAAGATTGTCCGAAATTTACGTAATGTAAGGAATGATTGGGAGACAATGTGTGCAGGTACCATGCTAAATATAGAATGTACACATTTTTGAGATGGGATGGAAGGAAGAAAACTGAAATGTAACTAATTTGAATTGCTTGCATTCTGGACTGAGGGTCCGTTTTATAATGTATTAACGTATAGTAAATATGAAGAAATGCTGTTTGCTCTTTTTAGGAAACAAATTATGAACACTATAAATACTGTATAAAAATGTAAGGTTGACATCGACGGACTCTCATTACTCCTTGACCTGTCGAACGTGGCTCGACCCTCTTCTAATGCTCCTCACGGATAGGATAATTTACCAAACCGATCCGAATCCGGTCCGATTTTTTCGGATTCCTAATTTTTATTATCCGATCCGATCCGAGAAGTTCGGATGGCTTAATAAATCCGATCCGTTATGTGTCGGATTATCTGATTTTCAAATCCGATCCGATCGGATTTCAATGAACACAAATCCGAACCGAACCGACACCATCCGACGGTTATCCGAAATAAATTCTCATATACTTTTGACATTAACCAGTACGCTTGTATATGATTCATTTTAGTAGGACCCTTCTAAGCATTAACAAAAGGTAATGTAAAATTAAAAATACAAAATAGATTTCGAAGTTGCAGCCATAGGTTTCTGTGCTAGACGTGGTCCTCGACCAGCTCTTCATGGTCATACAAGCGGTTTGAGGTGACAATCTATCTCTGGTTGTAGTTAGTAGATCTACTGTTCCAAAAAATTTACTCTCCACTGGAACGGATGTGGTGCTGAATGACAAATAATCGTTTGTCAAATCAGAGTTATAAAAACCGAATTAGTTTACCCCCATGTAATAATGTCTTCAGTGACACTGAATTATGGATTATGCTGGTGGCATTTAATACAATAACAATGACAAATAGTGAGTCACGAAGAAAGTGCTAAAAGCTTCGTTTGGACGATGAAAATGCACATTTCATGGTCGCGGGTACATGATTTTACTGATTGGCTGATGTAGAAATTTAAAATCGGATATCAGTGGATATCCGTCGGATCATCCGAAATCACCTTTTTTAACATCCGATCCGATCGGTTAACTCAAGTGATGCATCCGATCTGACCCGTGACCGACCCTCTTATTAAATATTTCAATCCGATCCGTTTGGATAATTATTGGATGTGGTCAATTTCAAATCCGATCCGATTATTTCGGATATCCGAGCATCGGTTATCCGACTTCATCCGAACCGTGCGGAGCATTACTCTCTTCGAAGCTATACGATTCTGACCTTTTTTTGATTTCATGTACCTATCGGTGTCGCTGTACATTCCCTTTCTTTAGTTACCTATCTACAGACATTATAACTTGTCTTGTAGTTTATTATTATTGAAAATAAATACTGAAAGTAACACTCTAAAGCTAACTACCGAAGCTAGTTACCATCCGACAGTCTGTATGGCTTATGAGAAAAATTTAATATTACCTGAGCCATACTTCTGTCAGTATATGGCGCAATAGTTTCTAGACAATTAGCGTTGTAGTAGTTACAGCAATATGCGTATATTTCTGTAGATTATTACCATAAGTGATACGACTTTAATTTTCACTTTTTTATACTGAATTTCTTAATTTTTAAGAGAACCACTTGTTGAAAATGTCGAACAACGTTGGTAGCATTGCCAATTAATTACTAAGCATGGTCACATTGCAAAATTGTTTCATGTTGAGCTTGAATATATATTATTGAAATTTTATTGCTTCTATGTTAACAGATGAAATTCAATAATGTCTAAGTAAAACATGTCTATATATCAACTTTTAATCCGGTGACCACTTTGTGAATTTTTAGGTGGCAATTTTGATGCATGTATTACTAATTTAGTTCCACATTGAGCTCATAACGGTTTTCTGCTTTGATACAAAATTAGGGTCACTGTGGAGTCCTTTATTACAGTGCCCGTCACCCTTCGCATTGAAAAACTGAAATTTAATGACAGTCACGATCACCTAGGCTACTTGTGTTCAATATGTTTATAAGTTAATTTCAGTAACAAAACGTCCTATTTATTTTTATGTGTATGCTATCTTGTATATCCTGTTGTAATGAGTGTTCACTTATCACCCACTTTCTCATCACTCACATTTTGCTCATCACTCACTCTACAGAAAACCGTCACTCACATTCACCCTTTCCCATCCACGGCACTAAATACTGCCATTCGAATTGGAATGAACCGGCGCAAGGAATATTTATGAATTCGTTCGTGTTTGGATTCGCTTTAAGTTAATCATTCTGAATAGTGCTCCCATTAGAACTCATCAAATACTCATATTCAAATTAGTAATAAAAGTAATTAGTTACTATTTCCCCCGCCCAGCAGGAACCTCTGGTATTGGACGACTACATTGTAAGTTTATTCTGATGTGTGGACGAACTTGAAATAACTAAAAATGCATGCGGATGTGTATGTATGTACAATGTAATGGTAGGGTGTCCATCATAGGTATCCGCCTATCGTACCTATATACTTATTTGTAGGCTATTTATAGGGTGCGAGGATTTTATTAAACGGTTATGAAGGCAAAATAGGGTACCAGAATATACACTTAAAACCTACCCTACAAAATAAAAATAAAATGTCGCCGGGAAATATTTGTCAGTCGGAAATTCGCTCATAAACAACAAATTGCGATGCGACAACATTCTGTAAAATTCATTTACAATTATACTCAAGTTAAATGCGTACGACGCCTACGGCTTCGCTCATTGAGCTGTCGGTTAATTGATTGTAATTTACGATTTTATAATTTTTACCAGTGACCCTAACGTTAGCAAATCCGTAGTAGCATTCGGTCCTATTTTACTCCGATTACATCGACTTGAGACATTTTTAATTTAGTAGTGTAGAATGCCCTTAAATAGTCTATCAGCATCGAAAATGTTATAAGATCTAGGAAGGGTGTAAATTTGTTGATCTAATTTATGAATCAAATGTAGGCTATGTGGGCTTGGTGATCCCGATATAGGAAGGATGTAGGTTAGGCTCACCTATTCAGCGGTTCAAATGTAGGCTTATATGTAGGGTTGGTTCAAATTTTTTAAATAGGAAGGATATTCGATAGAGTGAGTCATTTTGACACCTTTGGTGTCCATATTATTTGAGTCCCAAATCAGGACGTATGCCTCCAATTATTTTTATATATTTAAAATAAAAAAGATTTCCATTTAACAGGAGAATGTAGTTTATGTAGTTTGCACGAATATCAGAGAACGTATTTTATACCCGTTTCGTTGGGAACAGAGGTGCTCATTTGAAATCACCTTCGTCCCTCCTTCAGAAGGCGAACCGTTTCCAATTACATATTCCTTCATCGTTCAGTAAAATAAAGCCTTCTCAATACTTACCCTTCCTTCATTAAAATTTTACTGTAATCCTTCCTTCAGCCTTTAAAATATTTAAATTTCTCTCATGCGTTACCTCCCTTCCATGATCATTCAACACAAGTTACAAAATCAGAGCTTTAAAATTCAAACTGCTTACGGCTGAAAAGCTAATAATTAGTTTACAATTAATTGCAGAGTATCAGTATGTACTTAATGTACACTGAAGAGAATAGAATACCCGCGGGGCGGCCAGAGAAATGTTTTTCAGTTGAGTAATGGTGTACGCAGTGCTCGGCCCGCGTATGGGTAATACTCGGGGAAACGGGTACGGGTATGACTACTCGGGTATCGATTTTGTGTACCCGATCAATTTTGGGTACAACCTGGGCACACTTTGGTCGGCTAAACATTCCGGGTACGGGTATGGGTAGTGGTCGGACTGGTTCAGTTTAGTTCGTAAAATTCAGTTTAGTTCGGTTCACACAGTGAAGTAAATTTGGATACGTTGAGAATTGCGACATTTTTATGAATTGTACGCCATCATGCCCGTACGTTGGAAACTTCTGTAGGTGTTTTCACTGTTTCTGAATACATATAGCTTATGTTAATACTCCTTTAATTTTACAACATACACTAACTCAGTGCTGCGGACAAGTTCAAGTAATACTTGAGTTTTCAAGTCAAGTTCAAGTTTCGGTCAAGTTCAAGTAGGCCAAGTTTTTTACCTGAATCATTCGGGTCAAGTTCAAGTACGTACCCGGCTTGACCATGACATTCTAAGACAAGTCAGGTTCAAGTGCAAGTAAGACAAGTTTACTTGAACCCCAAGTCAAGTTCAGGGTTAAGTAATGGAAAGGAAAAACTTGAAGTAATTGTAGATTGCGCATGCCATAAAGGACGGAAGCAATTTCAAAATCACAATCCAATTTCTCGTCATGTTCAGGGTATTTTGTTTGAGTATGTTATAAATCAAAGAACAAAATTCAAAACCAGAGTCCGTTTTATGAAGGTACTACTTTACTTTATTAAACACTCAGTTAAGAATACTGGGAATGCTCAAATAGGTATAATTATGTATACACAATTATATGAACATTAAATAAAACTTGACATCAATTAATACTCGTCAGATATACAGTAAAGGTCCAATATAAGAGATCAGCTTATAAGGAACGTATCTATATGCGGGATGAATTTGTTTGACCTCAACTTTCATTTACACAGTTAGACGTTTCTTGTAAGGGAAATTGCTTTAGAAATTGTACTATCCTTTACACCTAACTTTTACTGTATTCAGTATACGCTAAAGGATATTCTCGAATGGTTTTAAATAAAAAATAGTATTAACATAGTTTTCTGCATGCGTCTTGGTTTTCAGTCCGACGGAAATAATTTGCAGAAGTATGCTAAACAATGTTGTGGATATATTTTGTTTCTTGTGATGCTTACCTTGATTTATCAAATTCAAGTCACGTTCGAGTCATGGTCAAGCCAAGTTCAAGTCAAGTTTGGAACTGTACCTACTTGATCAAGTTCGGGTCTTAGAAAATTCACTTGGTTACTTGCACGTGACAAGTCAAGTAATTACAGGAACGCGAGTTATCAAGTTCAGGTTGTGTCTTGAAAATTACTTGAAGTTTCGTGGTCAAGTCAAGTTCATGGTCAAGTTTTTAAATTACTTGATCCGATTGCAGCACTGCATTAAATGTATTTTAGACTTTAGAGAAAACATGTTTCAGGTGGTATAAACAAACACATCTGAGAAATAATAACAAAACAGAACTGGAGAATAGGATTCAGCCAAATTTATACGGTCGGTCATATTTTGATGAATCAGCAGGTATGCAGTACTAGTTATTTTTATTTCTAATCAAAAACGCTACTAGTTTTTCTACACTTCAATGAAAACATCCAGTTAAAATTACGGCTCTAGATAGTCACAATAATTAACTAAGGTTTCCTACGTTGTTACACATAACATACTATGTATCAAATTTAGACAAATCTGGATAAAGTACCCGAGTACGGGTACGACACTCAGATAGAATGGTATGTGTAGAATTTGTCTATTATATTTCGGGTACGGGTATAGATAACAGACATTGCAATACCTGCGCTTCGGGTACGGGTATGCGTACCTATTTTTCGTACCCGAGCCGAGCACTGGTGTACGGACGTACATGAACAGTTACATTCACACTAAGTTATGAAAAGAATTTGCCTAAAATATAGTACACGGGATTGAAGATTCAACGCCGTTCGAAGACTAAAATTAACGCTAATTCCATTATTTCTGCAAAGCTCCGAAGCCTTCGTTTCCTTTCCAGCCTTCCTTCCTTCTTTCAGCTTCCATTCATTTTTGCCCAACATAACGCTTAAATCGTTTACAGCCTTCTTTGAAAGAAATCCTTCGATGGGAGGGCTCCTCTCCTTATGGAGTCCATATCTGTAAGATTACACAAAAATTCTTTCCGCTTCGGTGTTGCTCCAGTCGTTACCGACAAACAAGGTCTGCCAACGTTAAATGCGAATGTAAATGAAACTTAGTGGAGTTTTACTAGCTTCATTAATTGACAGATATCAGCAGTAATCATTAAGTGATATGCAAGAGTTGTCGTCTGAGTGCGCTTAACCTTGCCTTAGTGCTGCTAGAGTAATATGTGATTACTGCGGCTGTTGGAATTTGTTGTTAGTCACAGTGCCTTCCAAGGGCAGAAATCTGTGGCCTGGTAAGGAGTTTATTTGCGTACCCATTGAGTGCTATGCAGGAGTTGTCGTCTGAGTGCGCTTAACCTTGCCTTAGTGCTGCTAGAGTACCATGTAATTACTGCCGCTGTTGGTGTTTGTTGTCAGTCACAGTGCCTTCCAAGGGCAGAAATCTGTGGCCTGTTAAGGTTTTTATTTGCTGTAATCATTGAGTGCTATGCAAGAGTTGTCGTATGAGTGCGCTTAACCTTGCCTTAGTGCTGCTAGAGTAATATGTGATTACTGCGGCTGTTGGTATTTGTTGTTAGTCACAGTGCCTTCCAAGGGCAGAAATCTGTGGCCTGTTAAGGGTTTTATTTGCTGTAATCATTGAGTGCTATGCAAGAGTTGTCGTCTGAGTGCGCTTAACCTTGCCTTAGTGCTGCTAGAGTAATATGTGATTACTGCGGCTGTTGGTATTTGTTGTTAGTCACAGTGCCTTCCAAGGGCAGAAATCTGTGGCCTGGTAAGGAGTTTATTTGCGTACCCATTGAGTGCTATGCAGGAGTTGTCGTCTGAGTGCGCTTAACCTTGCCTTAGTGATGCTAGAGTACCATGTAATTACTGCCGCTGTTGGTATTTGTTGTTAGTCACAGTGCCTTCCAAGGGCAGAAATCTGTGGCCTGGTAAGGAGTTTATTTGCGTACCCATTGAGTGCTATGCAGGAGTTGTCGTCTGAGTGCGCTTAACCTTGCCTTAGTGCTGCTAGAGTACCATGTAATTACTGCCGTTGTTGGTGTTTGTTGTCAGTCACAGTGCCTTCCAAGGGCAGAAATCTGTGGCCTGTTAAGGTTTTTATTTGCTGTAATCATTGAGTGCTATGCAAGAGTTGTCGTATGAGTGCGCTTAACCTTGTCTTAGTGCTGCTAGAGTAATATGTGATTACTGCGGCTGTTGGTATTTGTTGTTAGTCACAGTGCCTTCCAAGGGCAGAATTCTGTGGCCTGTTAAGGGTTTTATTTGCAGTAATCATTGAGTGCTATGCAAGAGTTGTCGTCTGAGTGCGCTTAACCTTGCCTTAGTGCTGCTAGAGTAATATGTGATTACTGCGGCTGTTGGTATTTGTTGTTAGTCACAGTGCCTTCCAAGGGCAGAAATCTGTGGCCTGGTAAGGAGTTTATTTGCGTACCCATTGAGTGCTATGCAGGAGTTGTCGTCTGAGTGCGCTTAACCTTGCCTTAGTGCTGCTAGAGTACCATGTAATTACTGCCGCTGTTGGTATTTGTTGTTTGTCACAGTGCCTTCCAAGGGCAGAAATCTGTGGCCTGTTAAGGGTTTTATTTGCTGTAATAATTGAGTGCTATGCAAGAGTTGTCGTCTGAGTGCGCTTAACCTTGCCTTAGTGCTGCTACAGTAATATGTTATTATTGTGGCTGTTGGTGTTTGTTGTCAGTCACAGTGCCTTCCAAGGGCAGACATATGTGGCCTGGTATGGAGTTTATTTGCGTACTCATTGAGTGCTATGCAAGAGTTGTCGTCGGAGTGCGCTTAACCTTGCCTTAGTGCTGCTAGAGTAATATGTTATTATTGTGGCTGTTGGTGTTTGTTGTTGTTGTATGTTTTTACTTGTGGGAGTAGCACATGTTTTATGTATACGTCTTTCCCCGTCTGTGCTTTTAATACGTTCGATTTCCTGTAACGATTTTTTTATTAATGCTTACAGTATTGACTCTGTTTTGTTGCTTGGTTTCGGTTCGAATATGTAGATGCCTAGGCGTTATAGTTTGAGTATGCTTGGACAACATAAGCAAGTAGTTCGTAAAGGCCGTCGATGGGCAGACATAACGGATTTTCAGGTTGCCACGGTTATGTATGGAATCTCCCACAAACCAGGCTCGTGGCTTTCTAGTGGCTATTATTTGCGTACAAGCTTATGGGGCATGGTAGTAGCTTCTTTTTACGGCAAGCAAGAAATACGCGACAGGTTAGTCTTGCGTAATTGGTTTACCAGACCGAAGTCCTCGTTGAAGGTTTGTATTATATCTGCCCTTGTTATTCTCGCCTTTTAATTACCTGCCGTAGTAATTCTTGTTGTCACTTTAGCTCAAATTTTACGAACTCATTGGTCTTCCTCTTGGCAAGTTGCCCGAACCATTAGCATGTTCATCTCCTAAATCTGCTTCAACATTGTATTGTTTTTGTCGTTCCGGTGCCTCTGGGGACATGGTCGAATGTACTAACTGCAAGGAATGGTATCATTGCAAATGCATTAGAGTGGACATCCGTTCCGTTGCCAAAAACGAAAATTTTAAATGTCCGAAATGTCTGGATAAGTCGTGGCTTAAGTTTCCTACCGTAATTTTGATGGAACGATCAGGTATTACTAAATAAAGCGTTATTTGCTTGTCGGGTTTTTTTATCAGTAACACTAGCAAGGCTTTCGTATTTAAACCGTACATGTTCTGCAGTTCCTACCGTTGATTTAAGCGCAATTTCGGCACCATTTCCTGTTGAACATTTAAACCTGACTTCCTGCGATGCTACAAATCACGTGCAACAAACATTTTCTACATCTGAGCGTTCTTTCGAGGACGACGAGAAGGGAAACTACATTTCCTCGTTTAGAACAAGTCCTTCCTCGAAGTGCCTTGAGTATATCCCCACTGTTTTGCTACCACCGAGCACGTACCCTGTGGTTCCTACCAACACATTGCTATCTGACAACAGCACTACCAGTTCAGATCAAATTCACGATCGCAGTAAAGACGCGTCCCAACATTTAAATGTTACGCCTCCTGAAGTAATGAGCTGTGGATCGGAGGTTCAAGACGATTGTGAAAACATTACAGAGGTCTGTCATGCTCGCCAACAATCATCTACTGGTTACAGTTCAAAGAAATTCACGGTATGTTCCACAATATCTTAGAGTTGACGTAATTGCAGTTATTTTGCCGTCATTATTCACTTCCACGTGTTTGTCCCATGTAGGTTTCCGAAACTCCCAGCACAATTTCATTTGAGTTAGCCAGTGCGGACTGGAAATGTTTTCTGAAAACTGACGGGAAACTGTTAGTCTCTTGCGAGGGTGGACTGACCTTGTGAACGATGTGTTCGCTAATCACAACAACAAATGCGTATTACGGTTTGAAAAGCGCCGTTTTAATCCTAAAAGTCACGTAGCGTACTTGTATGCTCAAGGCCGCTGTAAACATCCGAACTGCATGAAGTTTATTTTGAAATGCAAGTCGTATGATCCTCTTGAGCCACTGTGTTTCAAAATGCGGTTAGTATCTTTATTACTACTTTAATACAAGGAATAATGGAACGTTGCTGAAATCACTTTTGGTTAATGCAGTTGCTTCGGTATTCAACAACACGATGACGGCGACATGTTTGCTCGTAAAGTACAAAACTTTAAGCGTACAGCAATTAAAGACAAGCTGAAATTTCGAACGGCTTCCTCAGTTGCAACGGAAATGCATGCTAATGCAGACATGCAAGCTGTACGATGGGGCAATCAAAATACCCGACCAGAGCGGAAACTATTTCGTAAAATGAAATACGAGGTAACTGCTTTGCTATTTATATCATTGAAAACTATACAAAATACGTTCGCTGTCACCTCATATTTTTGATGTTGCAGAAAATGAGTGAATGTGATAACCACTCCGACCCAATGTGGGATTTAGAAATGGAGAGACGTCGCGAAAGCAGAAGTGATGACAGGTTCATTCGTATGCTTAGTATTTCTCCTTTCCATATTGTCACATTTAGTGACGGACAGTTGTGGATTTTGCGACTTCTCCATGCAAAACGTTTTCCAGTAATAGCGCACATAGACGCAACAGGGACGCTTTCAGGAAATTCCAGATTTGGATGGTTCCAGTAAAACCCTTATGTACGCCATTACGGTGGCACATCCGTTTACAGGATTTCCTCCTTTGGCTTTGTGTGAGTTCATTACCAATGACCACACAGCCCCTTCTATCATTAAGTGTTTGAAGTATTATGCCGACAAGTAAGAGAAATTTATTTTCATTATTCCTGAATAACCCTATTAAGCAAAACGTGACGCTTACTTCAGTCTACTTTGCACGTTAGAGCCAAAAATGGACCACTTAAATCAAAAGTTCTCTTCGCACGGATTGAAACGGATTTCAGTTTAGCCCTTATTTATGCTGTCATCGAGGCTTTTGGACCATCCATGAAAATACGGGAGTATTTGAACATTTGTTTCGAAGAAATTTTCACCGCCCGTGCTCCTTTGCAAACAAATTTTCACGTTTGTCGTGCACACATGATGAAGACATTTGTAAACGAGCTGAAAATACATTTCAAGGGCCAAACCAGGGTCATTCCTGAGCTGAAGTACCTACTTCAACAATACCTTGAAAGCAAGACCATTCGTGATTGCTTATTCTATGTTCGCAAAATCTTGATTTTGTGTCTGTCCGAGTATCAGTCAGAATTGTTAACCAAAGAGCTAGTAACTCTGCGTTCGTTACCACTCCTATATAAGTACTTTTAATGGTATGTACACATTTTTAACCTGTAGCTACAACTTTAGTACAATGCCGAAATCACTGGTTCATTTTTTACGAAGAATTACTTCAACTGATTATTTCTACTTATTAGATACAGCGTGTAATCACGTCGACATCCTCTCTAGGGCTCGTTCCAGCAGTACTAAGGACGCTATTTACAAGAGCACATGTTTTGGTATCGTATGCAGCGATCTTGCAATACGTGTTTTGCATGACATGGACATTGGTGACCCATCGAAACCGAATACGTTTCATAATCAAATATTTGTACAATATCTTCTGAGGGATATCTTCCCCTTTACACCTTTGTTGACACATGTAATGTTTGATATAAGATCAGACTCGCACAGCCTCGATCACCAATGGCCGGCGGAAAATTGGAATCGAACTATTAAAGTATGTAAACAGCGTTATGGTCGTACCAAAGTAGGGAGATATGTTCGTGCTTCTAAGAAAATGTTTAAAGATATGAATTATACGTAGCAATGTATACATACATTCCAATGCAGCACATGTGCGTTTTTACTAATTTGGCATGATTTCACAGGCCGGTGTAATGATTTCGAAGCAACGCTCCTAAAACAAATGGGCATCCGAGCAAAGCAGATACCGAAGAGTCACAAACAACAGAACACACCCAAGTTGTTAAAAAAGACTGTAACACCTGCAATAACACCCAACCTGATGAATCCTCCCACACGCCGTGTGTCCTGCACCCGCAAACGACTATTCGATTCTACGTCTTATCGCGCGCTGCAGGAAACGGAATTGCAGGAGTGTTGGGACAGAAAGGGGAAACAGGTGGCAATACCACACAGTTGCAGTAATTCGTTCGACCGTTTACCTTTTGTCTTATGGAGTTCACGTGATATCGATCTTCCAAGACACGAGTTCCAAAATTCTTGTCCCCTTGATAACTGCCTAATGACACTAACGTTTTTGCTGGAAACTTATTCCAACATTCGAAACTTCTTTCAAAGACCGGATTTACCCGACCCAGCAACTACAACTGCAGTGATGGAATGTATTGATTTTGTACGCATGTTTAAGTTTAACCACGCTAAAAAACATTGGTTGATGTATGTTACTAAAAACGAACAGTTTCAACGCAAAGTCAAAGCAGCTGACACTGCAATGCAGTACGAAATCGACCACCAGAGCGATGGCAAGTCGTGTGATGATACTGTCGTGAGTTTCGACATGTACGGTAGTGAATACGAGTACGTCGTTCCACCCTTGCGAAATTTGTTTACAATGTTTGACGAAATTACGTCCTGTCCAGTGCATATTAATGTATGCGCACCGACTTCTCCCACGCTTTACAACAACAAGACTGTTGGGAGTATCACTTCCGATTTCAACGGCGAGACAGGTATTTGGGGAAATTGTACCATTCGCGGATGCCTCGGTACCATATCTTCCCGGCGCATATTTTTTCAAGACAAGTACTCCCCCGTCACATTAATTTGCTTAAGTCCGACAAATACAGTGTACGATGAAGTTCCTCACCTTGTAAACATTTCAGGAACCACGTTTAAACTTGCTACTGTGTCGTTATACCAACGACATCGGCATCATTTTGTTACAGTGTTTCCAAATCAGAGCGGCTTGTTCATGTACGACGGTATGACACGTAACAACAAGTTCGAAAAACTGAAATCACCACCTTTGCACCATTCCGTGTCGGTTGTGTATTATCGGCATGCTACAGGTTTTAATGAATGATCAAGTTGTTGATATAGTATGTAATCATTTTTAATTAACACTCTACACCAGAATGATACAACAATATAACTTCAGTACGCCTTGTCTTAGTCTTATGAATTGTTATGTGTACGCTTGTTGTATTGCACATAAATGTACGTATCCTCACTAACTCTGATAACTAGCATGTATTTATCACTGTCGTTGTCGTTAACAGTCTTTAATACGTATTCGCCTAACTAAACGTCTGTAGTAGTAGTACTACCAGCTGCATTGCAGCGTGCTGAATGTCTGTAATAACCAATAAACATTAAAACATATTGTAGTGAAGTGTGACAAGGGTCGATATAGCTATTAGCGCTTACTTATATTTTGAAAAACGGTGCAGGTGGCCTGAATTTAGAAATGTATTAATTAGCACGCTTGTTCAATAATAGTCATATAATCTTTTGTCTCAACGGGTACCCCAATTAGTGTTTCTTATCAATTGCAAGTTAACCGCAACTACTAGTTGAACTTGCAATTTCGGTTCAATTACAGTTATTTCAAGCTTCGTACTTGCTTCTGTCGGCGAAACTGCAATACTAGGCAACTTAAATTGCAATTAGGCAAACAAGGATTATTGCAATTGCGGTTTAAAAGAATAGCAATTGCATGAGATGCAATTGCAATTGCAAGTACGTGTACGGCATACAGTTGCCGATCTTAAGAGTACTTATCAAGTTAATTGCAAATTCTGGTCATTTCAGCGCGAAAATGCACAATGCCCCACTCAAGCGTTATTTACATACAAAACCACGAGGATCGAGTGAACATGGCATGGTTTTCCCATGCAATTTCATCAATATACATATCATGAGCCCGCATTGCCAGTACCCGTTCCTTTGTATGCAGCCGACTGCAACTCATGTTTGACTGTTAATTTCGAGCATAACTTAAAACGGCTCATTTTGGTGGCTTAAAAATTCAAGAGTAGTTACATGTTATTATTACATAAGTAGCTACAGTCACGATGGAGGAAGCCGAAATATTCGTAGAATCCATTATTGCTCCAGCAAAAGAAATTGAGGTTATACAAAGGAAGAAAAAGTCTGAAGTGCACGAACACTTTACGTGGAATGAAAGAATTTCCAAATGGGAATGTGTTCACTGCACGTAAGTAACTAAATATAATTATGTTTATGTATTTATTTTTACACGATTTACAGTAAAATGTTTTTAATTAAGGGTATCATAAAATGCAGTAAATAGATCTAAAATATCGTTTTTATTTTTCCCGGTCTAAGTATGCACCTGAAAAAAGAGACGATACCAGTAACCGGAAAGGACATTTAGTTTTAAAACATCCGGAGCTAACATCATCCTGGAACGTAGTACACTCTTCAAGTGCTAACACTGGCATTAAGATATACTTTCAAAAGTGCGATGGCGTGAGTAGTTGATATAAAATCCTCAATAAAATCACTAGTTAGTTTAGTTCTTATTGTGATGTTTCAGAGTTTAGTTGTTCAGCAAGGTAGGAGCTTAAATAATATGAAGTAGAACCACATTTGAGTTAATTAGCTAACATTTTGGTGTTTCAGAATTTATTATAGCCTTGTTTAAAATTCGGGGATCATTTTATTCAAAACGAGAACTAATGTTCATTTAAATGATTTAACAGATCAAAACGGTATCCGCAGAGGAGCACAACAATTTATTGATGGAATTCATAATTCTTCAGAATCAACCATTTTCCTTGGTTCAAGCAGAGTCATTCATAAAGTTAGTGAATTACGGCCGAGATCCCCCTTTTGCAATACCAAAGAAAGATGCAATCAAGTCCAAACTGACTCAGTTGTACCATGACAAGAAGGAGTCTATAAAAACAAGTTTACTAGTAAGTCAGAATTTATACTATAGAACATTAACGCAGCATAATAATTCTGCTACCGACATCATAACTAAAACACAAAATACATTTTCAGGACTTGCCCGGGAAAATATCATTGGTAGTAGATTGTTGGAGTACTAAAAGCATGAAGTCTTTCCAAGGTATTTTAGCAACATGGGTAGATAGTGACTGGAACTATCAGCAGGTGGTTTTAGACTTGGACGTGCTTCATCATTCTCACTCGGGAAAAAACTTGGCAGAATCCATGTTTCGTGTAATAAATGAGTTTGAAATTGCTCATAAAATTTTGACCGTTACTTGCGATAACGCAAGTAACATGGATACAATGATGGAAGAACTGGCAAGACTATTAAAGGAAAAGGTACTTACTGTTAGCACTAAAATTATATTTAATGGCCAAGTATTTTAAGCGAAGGTAAAAATAAACTGTTTGTGGAACCTTTTTGAAATATTTAATATAATATATTTAATCATGAACAAATAGAAGCACTCAGAATTAATTTCGCATGAAAGTTAGTTTTGTGTTGGTAAATTTTATCGGTGATAAATTACGTCGTATCAATTTAAAATACATTAGTAATTACTATGAATTATTTTTGCTGCATTTCAACAGGATATTGTTCTTAATCCAGCAGACATCAGGATCCGTTGTTTGGCACACATAATAAATCTAGCATGTCAGGCTTCAATTAATGTCCTTAAAGATATTGGAAAAAAGGAGATCGAGGGAACAATTCATTCAGATGATAGCGAGGAAGACGTTTCTGGAATTGTGGAAAAGCAACAGCTGTCCATTTATGACCGGGTTAATGATTTATAATCCTTTTTGTGTCCCTACAATATTTGACATGGAAAAATAATTTGAAATATTATTTCAACTACAAATCAGAAACTTGAACTCCAATAAAAGTTAAATATGGTTCCTGCAACAAACATTGTTTTTTAAATAATATTAACTTCTGGGCGCATTTCTTTCAAAATGACGTTACAATGTGAACGTGGGTTTTATTTGTTATTTAAAATCCCCTAGATCAAGCGGTCAATCAGGAAAATAAGAAAATCGACAAACTTGAAGACCTCTATGAAGCATTTTTGCGAAAACTTTGGAGTTCAGCATTTGGAATTAATATTGGATACAAAGATCCGTTGGAACTCAAGCCTGCATATGTTACGGCGAGCCTTGCAGCTTAAAAAGGTTTGGAAACACGTGTCATATCATTACTTCACTTTGATTTTTATTGAATGTCTATTTTTGTTCATTTGTTTATCGTCGCCAGGTATTTTGAGACACTTGAAAATGTACTTTAAATACACTTTATTATTTATATTTTATTTGTAGCCAATGACTTCTACGGTCACGAGTGATGCTGTGCTGAGTAAATTCGCGCTAACAGACCAAGAGTGGGACGTTGTGGAACAAATGGTTGAATTTCTTGAAGTAACTTCTATTAATATTTTAGCGAATTCAAATGTTTGGATACATGGGAACATATAAGTATAACAAAAATATTTATTGATTTGATTTCAGCCCTTTGAAAAGATGACTAAAAAAATTTCAACTCAACAAGTACCAACTTTGTCTTTGGCTGCGCTAATTTACGTCGAATTGTACAACCACTTAGAATCCTATAATGAACCAAATTATAGCAAGTTGATTGTGCTATCAGCCACGAATGCTTGCGATAAATTAAACAAATACTATCCTAAAACAGATGGTCTTGTACATATCCTGGGAATATGTAAGTATGTTTAATAATTAATCATATTTAATCTGGTTAGTTATAAATATATAATTCATACTATTTTGCCATAATTTGTTTATTTCTAGTTCTTGACCCCCGATTAAAGTTAGACTGGCACAAAACAGCAGGTTTTAAAGATAATGTTTCATCCTACAAAAGGTAGAATTAAACAAATAGTTTTTGTGTATTTTTGGAAATTCTATTTTGATTGAGTTTATAATGGAAAAAATATTTAATACCCACATTTGTTTTAGGACAATAATTCAGGTTTGGAAAGCTTATAAGCCAGCACAGGAAGACATTTCTAAAGATGTTGAAATATACGATGATCTGTTTGATCGACAAATGAAGCGAGCACGAATTGACTCGCGAGACGAGCTAGAAAAATACATCTCCCAGCACCCAGTCAAGTCGTCGGAAGTTCCAAATGGAGTGTTGACATGGTGGAAAGTCAGTTTGCGCATTTTGTATACATCGTATCTATTATTTTGTTGTAACCTGGGTAACATAATTTGTGTAATTATTATAGGAGCATGAATTGGATTTCCCGAATTTGGCAAAAATGGCTCGGGATTATTTGGGAGTCAGTGCTACAGGTGTTCCTGCTGAATGTCTTTTTTCGACAGGCACTGATCTAATAACTACGAAGAGAATGAAGATGCTTGAAGATACTATTCGTATTTCCATGTGTCTAAAGGCCTGGTTGAAGTTCGGCAGTCGATGCGAGCTACTTCAAAAACGTGCAGAGGCCGTTGCTCAGAAAATTCGGGGAGAATATGCAGATCCCGATTAAATAAATTGTTAATTTTCTTATTATTACCTTATTAATATTATTCTTAAAAAACTTAATTCATAATAATAATGTTTTAAAAATGTAAACGAATTTGTTTACAGTTGTGAATCATTTTCGAATACCTCACATATGTATTTATCTACTTGCAATTATAACTTGCAATTGCACTTGCAGTTGTACTTATCGGTGCAATTATAATAAAATGTTTTTGCAATTGCTTTACCAGCTGCAAGTAACTTATAAACTAATTGCAAGTTCAACTTCGGTAATTTGCATAATCTAATTGACACATTTTTGCAAGTACAAGTTACGGCATTACTAGTACTTGCATTATCAGTTCAAATTGCACTTGCAAGTTCGGTTATTCCCAATCTTTGCACCGACAGAAACACTAACCCCAATGTTTATTAGCAATAAAATATATTCACTTGCAAGTACAGGTTTGTAATACTTTGTGCATGTTGTAGTTTACGAATCATGAAATTTTGACCGGAGGTACCATCATTGGTGGGCTTGAAATAATTTAACAGCGATATATCATGACATTTACCTGTCGAACTAACAATCGTACCGGTAGTGCCTTTGTTCTTATGGAATTTGAATTTCTAAACATTCTTTTCTGCTAGGTAATTTGTCAAGTCTATGGAAGAAACGGAAGACGGGCGACGAAGGCGTGCAGCCGCTGCTGAAGCTGCATTCCCGGAGGCTTGGAAGGCCTCAAAGCCTCACCCTAGAAGTGGCAGCAATTGGACGGCTAATGTGATGGCCAATACGCTTGGGTATTACATGTAGATGGATGCGTTAAAAGTATTGTACGGAACATGATAATATTTTTGATTGGTGTGTTCTATGTTGTAGATACGATCCGGAGGTAGGCCTAGGGCGCCACGGTGAGGGTCAGAACTCCATTGTGAAGCCACCCCTTAATTTAGTCAGCCGACAAGCCGACATGGTTTATGATAGGAGGCTTAACAGCGATGTCATGAGGTGCGTTGGCCAAGCGGAGATAAGCGAACGTCGTCTCGGTGCAGTCAACTACCTACAAGGGATAGCATTCACATCAGGGGGCATGGTAAAAAAACAATGTGGCACAATAAAGACATGTAGTAATAAAAAATTAGTACAATGATTTCGGGTTCTTGCAGTTTCAAGGTGAACCAAGCCCAGACTGGAGAGACTTAAAGAATGAGCAAAACAAGAACGACACGGACATTGGAGAACGAAGAAAACGTCGTTGCGAGAAAGTGTACGCCAAACGGGCAGCGAAAGTGGAAGAAAAAAGAAGGGTCGACTCTAACTCCGATTGTGGCCGGAAAACACCGCCTTATTTCTCGGGAAATCCGAATTCTTTGTAAATTACATGTGTAATAAATAATTCAGACAATGAGAATATCAGTACATAATAAGAAGCACTAAGTGTCAGGGGTCACGAATCTGCGCTTGAATTGAAATTCCATTGAGAATTGTGGAAATGGTAGTAGGAAACTGCCTGGCCTATGACAGTCCCAAAAAACTGACAGAGTCCAACTTGGAAATTCCAAGTTTGAAATTTCTCAATATCTGTACATAACTAGAAGCACTAAGTGTCAGGGGTCACGAATCTGCGCTTGAATTGAAATTCCATTGAGAATTGTGGAAATGGTAGTAGGAAACGTACTTGACCCTGTCAGTCCATAAAATCGACCCCGAAATCCTAAAATTTCATAAGTGTTCCTCTTGCAGTTTTAATACAATGTTTATGGCAGTATTTAGCGTAGTGGTTGCTAATCGGTGAATGGGAGGAATGATTTTTGTAGAGTGAGTGATGAAAAAATGTGAGTGATGAGAAAGTGGGTTATAAATGAACACCCATCCTGTTGTATGCCGTATGCTAAGTTGATGTTTTTTATGTATGCTAACTTGAATCAACTGTTGTATGTTGTGTGCCAACTTGAATCATTGGTTGTATGCTGAATGCTAGCTTGAATTAAATGTATACCTGTATGCTGTGTGCTGTAGCATACAATTGTATGCTAAATTGACTCCACGACTGTATGCTGTACGCCAACTTGGACCTTCCTTCAACTTAGAAGAGAGGATTACGGGCTTATACAAATAATTGAATATAATTGTAACGTGTAACACTTTAAATACTTAATTGTGAAATATAGATAAACCTATTTCAAGATAGACATCAATAATAATTACTCTAACTGTCCTACACACAAACTCAAAGGTCAAGTAAACCAACCTTTTTTTGAAGGTGAAGCAAAGTAGTAGTAGTAGCTCTCACGAGTGAAGTTATATAATTTATTGTTCCTACACGACAAGGTTACAATTAAAATAAAAATGGCAACTGGAAATTTAGCAAAACTGGGTAAAATTGTAACCAAAAACTCTTGCTTGTTCCTGTGTGACATGCAGGACAAGTTCCGACCGTCAATAAAGTTTTTTGATGAAATTGTGCAAAACTCAAATAGGTTGCTCAGAGCGGCGAAAGTACTGCAATTGCCGGTAATAGTGACCGAGCAGTACCCTAAAGGTAGCCTATTTTGAATCATCGTATAGTTTGATTATCAAAAATAAATGCATTTTACTATGTAAGGAGTAACGAAGAATGGGGCATAATTTTTAAAAATCATATTTGAAGTACAGGTTTAGGAAAAACAGTCCCAGAGCTGGGCATCGAAGACTTTGGAATTAAACCGGTGGAGAAGACAAAATTTTCGATGTGTCTTGAACCGATATTGGAGGAGCTGAAAAAGTCACCTGAAGTCAATTCCGTTCTATTGTGTGGCATAGAAGCACATGTCTGCATTCAGCAAACTGCCATTGACTTGAGATCAAAAGGCTTTGAAGTTTTTGTGATTGCAGACGCATGTTCCTCCCGGGGTAATGCGGAGAGGTCAGTGCTATTCCCTCGGGAACGTTCACCTGTATAGTGTCAATATCAAAATATTATGAGCATCTATTGTGCTGGGAGGGAATGAGATAAATATCCGTGTTTACTCATACTTTTTTGATGTTACAACTTAATGTAGGATGTTGGCCTTCAGTTTGCTCAAACAGGCCGGATGTTGGTTGACGTCCACTGAAAGTGCCATTCTGTCCCTGGCTGGCGGCTCCGATCACCCCCAATTCAAACAGCTGCAATCAATCATCAAGGCAGAAGCACCTGATGCTGGCATTGCGAACCTAATATCACTGGCTAGACTTTGATTGTCATTTTCTGGGATACGGGGAGTACAATAGTATAGGGACAAATTCCCACGGTGTCACCAACCTGAGACAATTGTGAAAAGCAAGGGTTTCCTCGAAATATCCTAATAATCACTACCTACAATATACGCTAGGTATTTTACGAGTAGTATGTATGTTATGTTGGTGGTCATGTGTGGAACTTTTTTGAAGTTTCAGGGGAAAGATTTCTTTATTTTTATGCTAATTTAAAGTGGTACATAAAAATCGATTGCTTAAAACTCGTTGCTAGTGACAGGTACTATTTTTAAAACCTTGAAAAATTTCGACACACGGAACCAGCAATTTACTGTGCAATCAATACAAAAACCTACCTTAAAGCTGGTATTGTATTTTTTATGCTGGTAATTTACGCAACACTCTTGTATACTGAATGAGAAAGGTAACGTAAATATTATTCAGCTGATCGCATGTTAGATGATAAAAATAAATTATACAAATTGGTAACATGATTAAAGAGTATCAATAAAATATCTGGTCTCCTCCCGTCTAACTCACGAAACTCAGCCAGTTTTTCAATGCCCATGTAATAGTTATATTTCATAATGTGTATGTATTACAAAAATTGCTTTCCTTTTGAGCTTGGCATGCATTGTTCAAATTTTCATGTATAGGATATTTTTACACCTGTAATATTTATGAAGCGATGTATGTACATACGTATGCGTTTTAATGCAATAACTCATCAGACTCAATTTATTCCTCCCCCGTTTTACCATGTTGAACTAATGATTACTATCAACCCGCATATGTACGATGGACTGCTCTGAAAAGTCTTAAATTAACATACAAAAAAATGTTTTTATGCATGCGTAGACACAAGCGGACCAAAATAAGCTCATGTCTATACAAAGGATCCATTAGCAAAATAAATTGCAACCCGTGTGTGTACAGATAATTACAATAGAAAGAAATCCAGGTTTGTGGAGTATCTTCAGAATCACAAATTACTCTATGTAAATCGCTCATTTAGCTGATAGGTTGCGTAATCCCCCGAGCAGCTCCGAAGTTTCTTTTCGGACATGGCTTGAATTGGTCACTCATACCTCAAACCTATATTCAATCATTTAATATAATAACACAAGATAAGTATGGATTGTGTTCATGCATATACATGCACACACATACATACTGTCAACCTTCCGAGAACACCGTGTTCGCTGACCATGCTCAGAGTGTATCCTCCAGGTTATAATTCCATCCGATTTCATGTCAATTGACAGGTATAAGAATGCACTGTCAGTGCATCATCCACCAGCCTATGGACTGTGGCTACTTTCCTATAACCGGGCACTAACTATACATAGAACTTTAAGTGTTGGAAGGAAATTCAGAAATAATGGATTGGATCCGTTGCGCACCTTTTCCTTTTCATACTCAAACCTCAAACACTGTCACTGTCATATACTCTTCAATACACAAAAAACATAGCGGAACGACACAGTAGCACAGATGGACCACTAATACCCTACACGTCACGGTCCTATTAACGCTTTCGTGTCAGCCCTGTAGTTAGTTCCTCCGCTTAGGTCGAATCGTCCGTAGAAAACAACAGCCCAAAGACGATGGGACGGTTTAATATTTTTGTATAATACGTAACCAAGTATACTATAGGATATACACAAATAATCAACTCACCCAATAGACAACTGGACTACCTTGTCTTTCAGTCATTACTATAAACCAAAGTAAGTAACTAAAATACACAAAAGAAATATAAGCAAATTAAATACAGTCCGAATCCTACACAAGTAACCAATTTGCAAAGTCAACAAAAAATACTAACGGAAATTTTGCTTCAAGGTAGAGTTCCATCTTCCGTCTTCAATCTCTTGCCCTTCAAATATCTGTTAGAAAAAAGTGTTCTTGTACTCCACAGTCCTGAACTTCTGCGGATTTAATTTTAACAATGAGGAATAAATAACCCATAAAAAAATGCAATTTGAATCTTCTGGAGTAATTATTTTCTTATACCAAAAAGTTTTCCAAGAAGCGGCCTCCAAGTGAATAATTTACCATGGAACTCTAGAAAAAGTAAAACGGGGAATTTAAATTCTGATACATACGCCACTTCCACAAGGGGCAACCTGAAATATAAAAGATGGAAACCAGCGTGAGCCCTTTATTTATGAAAATCGAAAATAATAAGCATCCGCAGAAGAAAAAGCACACACCGTCTCCTGTAGGAGCAGTACTGGAGGACGAAGATGAGGAAGAAGAGGAGCTATTGAAATTGTACGATCAAGAAAAGAAGCAGTCACATAATAAAAACAAGAAGAAAATGCTTCGAAGGAGGTCTAGCTTAAGTGCAGAAATTGAAGGGAGTTTTGATAGTTCAAAAGGTTACCAGAATAATTTTGACAATACACACCCCTCTGATAAGTTCATGACAAGGAAGGATTTCAAAATGCTTACCCCACATCAGAACGTACATTCTTCGATGTCTCTCCTGTCTATGGCAACCAACAATGCAATCACCGTTGTCCCATCTAGAAATAGTCGGATGGAGCCGAATGTATTCGATACTCGAAATCACAAGCGTCACCGTCGGAGAAGATCCACAACACCGGAGCCTGTAAATTCAAGAAATGGGACAGAAAGTAGTTTGCAATCCGTACTTAGTAAAATTGACCACAGGATAAAGAATAAATTTGGAGACTGGACCAATATGGACGATGATGTTAATTTTGAGTACCGAAATTTCGGAAGGCATAGGGACAATCGAAGGGGTGCGTCCGAAGGGCCGAGTAGTAACGGTATCAGTACCCACACTGATATTCCTAATGGGTCCGTGTCACTTCCACCTCTCTTCAAGGGCTACCACGCTGTGCTAAAATCCTCCAAGGGGAAACTGTTGGACAAAAGTCAAAGGATTGCTTTGAGTAAAGATAATAATGATCCAAACTCCATTCTCAGTGAGGCTAAACGTACTTTAACCCAGATGGGTCGGACAGGGAGATCTTCTGAATGATGTACCTCAAGTTTGAAGTAAATTAATTTAAGAATAAATATTTTGTAACCAGAGGCATTAATGTTTAAGACAAAATGAGTGAATCTCCAAAGCAGAGAAGCTAAAAGCGTTTAAATTAATGTCGAATATCACTGGAATATTGAAACTGTTGTGATACAAACGATAGGATAATTTCAAAAGCATTGAAGCTATGTTCAAAATGTTCCAATATCGCAATAATAAAATTATTTCGCAAAAAATCAATAGTTTATTAATTTGAAGTAATTAGATGAACTTTGTAAGACTTACATTAATCTTATCATTTATCAGCGAAAAAGAAATATTTGTTAACATTCACATAACATTCTGTAATGCGGTAGGCTCTACTTTTTAAGGCACTTTATAAGTGACAATTTCATTGACATCATGTTCATTAGCTTGTCGTTCACTTCTTTATCTTCGGTTTCTGACCTAAAAAATGTAAAATATTCAAACATAATTTCAAGCATAATTTTGAGTCTGAATTCGCTGGGCTGTACACAATTTGCGTTACTTAGGCCACATTTCGAAAAAACAGCACGAACTTAGAAGGAAATGAAGTAAGTAAAAAAAACTATGCTCTACACTTACTCATCTACTAGACGTTTAAACTCTACTTCATCCTGCTTCAAGCCATGAAGACATCCTAATGAACTCTCTGGATTTTCCTGGGAAGACAAAACATTTTTATTGATTTCAGCTAGATTGTTGGCATTAATGTCATCCAAAGAGGCCGATGCATTCCGAACAGGGAGTAAATCCAAGGTGGCCGAGAGATTCTCCGAAAGTTCCTGGTTCATTGAATGCATATCATCCGTAAATAATTTCCCCACAAGTGGGTCAATAGCCCCATTTAAATTCCGAACTTTCACCAAGTGTTCAGCTTCTGTTTGGATCCTCCGGAGGGTATGGATTTGAGCCCCAACTTTGTCTTTATCTAACGTTTGCTTTACAGCAAGTTCACTGATACTCGTGACAGATTTCTACAGTAGCAAAGTTTCAAATATATTATACTTTTTAATCACAATAAATACAATAAATACAATAAATACAACGACAAAAACTGAACCGTGCTTACAATTAGGAAGCCGTTAATAAACTAAAAAGTTTATTAACAATTATGACATTAAAAATTATTGCATTTAAATTGTCATCAAGAAAATATAGTTTTCATATATACTACAAAAACTGACTTCTTTACTAAGCCGGGATTTCTTCAAGGCAATCTGCGCCATCAGTCTTGTTCTCAAATATTCAGAATGGAGGTCCATCAATACTTCTTCATCAATTTCCTCACTAGTTGGAACTTGTCTACGACCAGAGGACTTGGGGACAGCGTCCGCCACTGCAACCATTGGCTGCCTCCTTTCTGAACCTATTCAAAAAACAGAACTACCACCTGTAACCTGACGTCCTTTACAATATGCAAAAATCATTAGCCTTCCTTTCATAAGTTAAAATTAAAAATCATTGCTGTTTCTCTAAACTGAAAGTTTACTACAAATAGATACTTGTTTATACTACTTTAGAATTAACTCACTAGTATTTGCAATTGAGCCGGTCCCCTTAATCCGGACCGCAGCAGGATTCATTTTGCTAGTAGGAAGCAAGTTCTTTTTAATTCCCAGTACTTTCGATTCCCCTGGACCCACCACGGCTTGACTGGATATATTATCTACAGCTTTGGTACTATTTCATTCAAACATTTCCACAAATTAATATCAACTCCGGAATCCGGAATATATTTTGGAACCTTAAAACAATCAATAGAAACCTTAATTTCACAAATTACAGAATTATCCTTACTTCCTGGAAGATATCACCGGAGGTTTCACTACAGGCTTCCGCGTTTCCTTTTTTCCTCCAGAATTCATGGCAGCTTTCTATAGAATAAAAACAAAATGTTATTTGTATGCAAAATGTTCGTAATTATATTAGATTTAAACTCCAATCTACATAAACAACAAAGAGCTAGTGCAAATGTACTTTCAACAGTTTTTGTTCCTTTTTTTTATACACAATGCTACACATTTAATGGACAAAATCTTACTATAGGTACAGTTTAAGAAAAACACTCGGGGTTCAAAATAGCACGTTTCAACTTCTTCCTATACATAAATGTATAAGCAACACGGAATAATATTTAAGGCAACATTATACATGTACAACTATTCATCCTTTAAAAAAATGCAGAGCTGTCAATATAATCATAGGTACTGGAATTTACTTAAACTCATAATTATTACCTTTCGTAGTCGGTTCCGGCAATTATTCCAGTAAAAATGTTGGAAATGCAAATCACTAATTTATTTGAATATTTCCAATGACGATGACAGGTAGTAATATTGTTATTGAAAGGTCTTATTAACATTTGGTTATTGACACGGGCACAAAAGTTCGTGACATGACAAGTTTATTGTCTTTTTCAATACTTATGTGCATTTTAGACTAAGCACGATCCGCAATTGCGGTATTTATTATTGTAATTCAATACACAGTTCCGCTCGTTTACCTTCATACAGCCCAGCACTACTTGTACATACAGCACTTGCTAGTTTACAATCTCCTGGGGTGTACCTTTACCTTTACAATTTCTACAAACAAAACTGTTTGTAGTTAAATGCTTTTGAACGCAGTGTGTTCCAAATCCATGCAATCAGATTGTGCAGAGGCACTTGGACTATGCACGCAGCCTTTAACATATGAAATACATACCGAGGGAAGAAAGAGGTCCGTTGACGTTGACTCTGGTCCGGCTAATAAGCTGGGTTGTGTACAGAACTCCCAGCAACACACACGGGCTAGTGTGACTAGTGTGACTAGTTAGATAGAAACCAAATGCTGAAATCGCGTTATAATGTACAGGACACTGACCTCAGAAAGAGCCCCTCTGATAAATACAAAACCACTTTACACCTATACTCGCAAACGTAGTGTATTAAATGAGACGTTATTGTAAATCCGGCACATGACAAATACTCGCCCTCGCTGTTAAATACACTTTCATAATGTCATTTATTTGGTTCTTACTTTTATAATGCTATAATGCAATTAGTCAATTAGCACTGAAGCGCTAATCACGGATGCTTTTCTCGAATCGTAGGGTTTGAGTAAGTAGCATGATTTTGGAACAAGGAAGGTTTACTTACCCTTTTTGGATTTCTATGGAACTTGGTGAACAGGGTAAATACAGTGTTTAAGAAGTTTTACACACTAAATTAATTATAAAATAATATGTGATCAGGGCTCCGGGCTGTCACTTACTTAGGGGCGAAGCACTCCAATATGATGTAACAGAAAGCGCTAGTGAGTTATTTTCAGACATGCGGGACCTTCTGGGATGTTTTCTATTTATGATGTCCCAAAACTAAGGCAAAATGATCCCTTGAGGTTATTTTATTAATTTGACGTTTAAACGCAAAACAATCACTCTAATATGTTCTGTAACAATGCAGGAGCTTGTTGAAACATTCGGGTAGTAGGATACCTTACCAGGTATTGATAATTTAGAACGCTTGAGGCATATTTAATCGCCAATTTTGGTTGCATTCAAATTATTTTTACGTAAGCATAATCTCTCCTTCACCTTCTTCACTCCAATCTCAACCTGGCATTGAAACTGGAAGTTTTGTTACTTTTGGATCTTCCTGAACTTCGTACCTGAGCTTGATTTTCCACCTGGGGTTACCAGTTAATGTTGCTGCTTACTATGTATATTTAAAATCAAATCCCAAACTAGTATAAGAAATTCTAAGCTATTTCAATCCTTAAAAATTACCTCCCGCTTAACGCGCTAGATGCTTTTTAACGGAAAAACTGACCTAGGTCAAAGACAATAGCCATATGAAATATGTATTACAATCTTAATAATCCGAAGTTAAATATAGCACGTAGATTCAGAAGCAAAACTATATTTTAAGAGAGTAAATCACTGGTGCAAAATATTGAAAGGAGCAAGAAAAAGTTTTTATTTACTTACTAAGTAAAAAATTAATGCTGAACATAAATGTCAGTAATTGGTAATCATACGAAGACGAATTTTGAATCCCTGAATATCCTGGGAACGGGTTTTACATTTATTCCAGTTTATCGTTTGAATTGAAAGATTTACATATCGAATAATATTTATGTCGTACCAGATAATTTATTCTTTATAATGCAATATCAACTTTGTCCGCATTGATGTCAAAAATTTAGAATTTGCAGCTTCAGATAATTGACGCAAACATATTTAAACTACTATAGACAACAAATAACTAGAATACACAAAAGAAATACAAGCAAATTAAATACAGTCCGAATCCTACACAAGTAACCAATTTGCAAAGTCAACAAAAAATACTAACGGAAATTTTGCTTCAAGGTAGAGTTCCATCTTCCGTCTTCAATCTCTTGCCCTTCAAATATCTGTTAGAAAAAAGTGTTCTTGTACTCCACAGTCCTGAACTTCTGCGGATTTAATTTTAACAATGAGGAATAAATAACCCATAAAAAAATGCAATTTGAATCTTCTGGAGTAATTATTTTCTTATACCAAAAAGTTTTCCAAGAAGCGGCCTCCAAGTGAATAATTTACCATGGAACTCTAGAAAAAGTAAAACGGGGAATTTAAATTCTGATACATACGCCACTTCCACAAGGGGCAACCTGAAATATAAAAGATGGAAACCAGCGTGAGCCCTTTATTTATGAAAATCGAAAATAATAAGCATCCGCAGAAGAAAAAGCACACACCGTCTCCTGTAGGAGCAGTACTGGAGGACGAAGATGAGGAAGAAGAGGAGCTATTGAAATTGTACGATCAAGAAAAGAAGCAGTCACATAATAAAAACAAGAAGAAAATGCTTCGAAGGAGGTCTAGCTTAAGTGCAGAAATTGAAGGGAGTTTTGATAGTTCAAAAGGTTACCAGAATAATTTTGACAATACACACCCCTCTGATAAGTTCATGACAAGGAAGGATTTCAAAATGACAACCCCAATTTACCACCAGATACATTTGTTGAGTTACAATAGTCAAAATTGTTTTCGATATGCAAAATAAATTAAACTTATTTTTATCTCCGTGATAACATCCGCAAGGACAGACCTACAATTTTGAATGGGAAGTTTCATTTCTGTTATCCATGATGACATCAAATTCCTATGGGGGCACAAGTCTATGCTTGTGCCCTTCTGGGGACTAAGGGGGGCTACGCAGTATCCCATGTACCCCCCCCGCGCCCGGTTTAACACTGGTGTTAATCACAAAAGAATGTTATTATCACCTAAGCAACAACAACACAATTTATTATATATTGCCCTTGTAACCATTATTTAGTTTCTTCGCAGAACAAACTACTAAGTTACCCTATCATAGACCGTCGGAGCCTTGTTCCGAAAAGTTGGATACAGGTTCTGTCTACCACAAGAATTATACTGCTACGTACATTATAATATGACAATTAATAAGCATGCCCTCCGCATTGACCTCATTTGACTTATCAATATACGTGAACAAACTTGAAATTGAAATCTAAGTTACACAACTTCCAGCTAAATAAAATAAAAATAAACTTAATCGTTGTGATAAAGCATTCACTTTATTAGCTTTGAAAGATATTCAAATTATGATTACACATACATAAAAATATGAGTCTAGCCTGTAATATCACCATGCACTACGATTATCATCATGTAACTACAAATATAGCGCTGTAATATTGTAATGTTTGTTTGTAGTTGTTGCTCTACCATGTCTAGATTTGTAATAGTGTATTGTTTTTGTGGTAAGGGTTTTATTATTGTAATTGTAAGTTGCAATAAAGAGCTACAACCATAAGTAGTGACTTGTTAAAGTGCTGAAAGGAAGTTGATTGTAATACTGTAAAATGCAAGATTGAGTTTAAGTGTATATTTGTGTTAGAATCAACCTTTGTTCTTCAACTTTTGATCGTAATTTGAGACTGAATCGAAGTTCAAGCATTCATTGCGTCACATGCAGTTGGTTCAACCGAAGTTCAAGTTTGAATCGAAGTTCGTGTGTAAGTTTGAATATCTGCTCGATTATTGTCTAAACTTTGGAAGCGCTCGAATCTGTATTTGGTAAAGTTCAGATTTTGGTATTTCTTATATTGACTTGCGATTCTGCTTTTGTTTTTTGATTATTGTAATTTGATGTTACAACATAAATATTACAATCTATCCACTGGTACTTTTGTAATTGTGTTTTTACACAACCACAATATACATATAATCACAAAACGTCCACTATATTACAACACAAACTTCATAGATTTATTTTTACAAAACAACTTTGACACAAGAAATCATTCAAAGCTATCTTTTCCGAACTTCCAATCTATCAAGCTTGCGGGTTGCTATGAAGATAGTCTTCTGTCGTCAGCTCGTAGACAGACAAAACAAGCTTATCAGTAAATTTCCCCATAAACCCCCAAAATAGCTACAGTAAATATTGATAAAACTCACATGTTTCCATTCCAATCATAATCTAACAGGCATGCTGCGTACTGCGCCCAGTACTCCCACTCTGAAGTGCACCTTCAAAAAATTAAAATAAATTGGAATAAATTAACATTGCGAATGCGGCTTAAAGGGAATATCTCTAAATATATTATATATAAAAATATTGTTATTAGAAATTAAATCATTTTTAAAAAATCCATTAATTAAATGAATAATATGTTTTTATAGGAAAAATATTCTCAAGGAGGGTCTGTCCACGGCCTGTGTCAATGTCCTTTTTTGGGGGACTGCACACAGAAGAACTAATTTCAAGCCTGAGTCCTTTCTAGTAGGTAGCTACACAATAAGCTATAACACCTGGAAGTCTTGTGGACCACCTCGTATACTCCCTATAAGTCGAGAAGTTCGAGACGGCGGGAAAGGGACTCCAGCCAATGAGCATTCGCCCTTTCGAGACAAACAAGTCTGGCCTGAATGAATGAATGAAATAGGGAAAGAAGGTGAAGGCCGTGCGGATGATAAGACTGTGAGAGTTTCTCTGACGCCCTAATAATGGAGAGTACAGCTAAAGTAAGCCAGACAGGATGCTCTGACTCACGAGCCAAATACAAAGGCTTAAACGGAATTCTTAGAATTATTAAGCACTAAGCATATCAGAGAGTTGATGCTCATATATAGTGGAGTGCTCAGGGATATAAATTGAACGAGGATTTTGTGGGATATAGCGGAGACGAGAGAGAGAGAGACTTACATATATAGTGAGACTGGGTAGAAATAGTAATTAAAATTTTGACTCGACAAATAATTCCCGGAATTTCCCCCCCACAATACCTTCCTTCCTTCACATATTCCAGGGTTTTGATCAAACAGCATCGACATGGTGCATATTACGAGGACGTCTTACAATTGGTTTCCTTGTCATGTCTCGAACATTGAAGATGCTTATCGGGATTTGTTCCAATTAATTGGGTCATCGCCACTTGTCCGTCTCGTCATGCACAATTGCAGTTAACCAGTCTCGCCACCACTCACAGTTCAAAACCAGACTATAATACAGAGCTGCTCCGTGTACATTCAATAATTTACAACTTTCCAAGGAATAGGGAGGACTACACTTCTACGCAGTTTCAGTCCAGTTTCTTCAAATAATTCATTTACAATAGTCTCAAATAGTTTCCGGAAAGATCCACACAGTACCAATAAAAGTATTGAAGCGAGCATTTTTTTTTGTATGTGGTTTGTAGTCATCTTTGAATATATTTTTGGTATCCGTAATTCATAGGCTAGAATGTCATTGTGAATATTAATATTGAAGGAGTATTGAATATTGAAGTAGTAATTATGTATAGTAGATTTGAGTGTGTTGTAATTACTGGATTGGGAAGTAATAACTAATAATTGAAATTTTGATTGGAAAAGGTCGCTGCCGAAAATAGTACTACGAAGATGTCCCCTTATTGGTGGTTGGATGACGGTCATCTAGAGAACACCTTTGACCTGATTCTAGGAACTGAGCGGTCATGTACTTTTAGTTTGTATGGCTGCTGTCGCCGTTTTTTGAATAATAGTAAATAGAGCCACGACAATGACCTCCTCTTCAGCATTATCCTATCCTGGTTTTCTTTTGTAGAATGAGCTTCGCATGAATGAAAATAATTGAGATACTTCTCTACAATTGGGTCTTAAAGTAGTAAATAGTTGAAGGTAGAGACAACGCCGGATCCAGAGGACCTTAGTTTAGATGGTCAAGTCGGTGTGAGAACATGTCCATTTGGTTTAATGTGAAGGCCGGGACGTCGGCACGCGGCCCGGCGGGTGGGACGTCGTCAAGATTAAATCGAAGTGAGTAATTATAATATTGGGGGAATGTTGTACTGTGAGTAACTAATTTAGATGGGGTAGTCATAATGGTTGTTAGGATGTTGAATGTTGGAATATTACATGTTTAAGGAAAACAATGGTCATGGTAGGTTGTGTGAGTGAGGTCGTATCCGTAATTCCGGACTCACTCTTTCAAGAAAGTATGTTTAGGAGACCAGATACACAAATGATTGTTTTATTACATTTTAATTCTAGTGTCCCGTAAGGAGGTGGCTGAAGAAATCGTAGTGGATTTTAATCATGGTATGGATTGATCCAGCTTTTAGGATTTTTTGTTTTGATTGGAGTAATACTGGTTTTGAGGTTTTAATTCTTGGCTGTGACTGTGTAGAGCCTAGACTGGTGGTGGGGGAGATTCTGAGAAATGTCTCGAGGAAGGAAGGCATCACGAAGGGGAGACGGTTAGCTTACCTGAACATGTTCGTGAAGTATTGTATGCATCTTCAGAACACCACGCCCTTGGGTAAAATTCCGGATTACGGCTACAGTATTGAGGAAATATGTCTGTGGTATGTTTTCATTACATGCACTTGGATATCTTATTATGAATGCAGTAGTTATTATGGCGTACCTTTTTTACGGTGTATTAAATTATGTATTTTTTGCGGTTGGTAAATAATGATAACAGCATTTGTTTCTTTATGAAATAACAATTATTACAGCTTACGACCTTGCTTGATCCACGAAATTGCCGTTATACGCATGGCAGGGCTGAGGGCTTTGCGCTACATGATTCGCAGTCGGGATGACATGCTAGTGATGATTTCTACGGGAATTCCATATTTAATTGTACGGTCCCTGGATGTCGTACTCAATAATTCAGGAGAGCGGATGCAAGCTGCGCGCTTTTGTCAGCGCATGCTCGCAGTTGCGAAGGCAGCGGAGAATTTTCCGCCTGCAGTAACAAGGGCGTTGGTGGCCATTGGGTTTGACGGTTTGGAGGAGCATGATAAACTGCATAGAGGAAGCTTGTCTATTCTTTGCCAACTTGGTAGGAATAGCTAACTCTTATTACCAATTATTTTATTGTTGGTTAACTAACAGCTCGTTTTCAGTTAATTCATTAGTACGAAATTATTAATGATTTTTATGATTTATTACATGTTAATTTTTCTAGCGATTGTGAACCCCACACATTTCATTGAGAATGGCGGACCTCGCGTTCTTTTGCATAATGTTCTTGGCTGTAACTCTCCCATGGTCCTCGAAGCCATTCTTGGTAGTCTCCTCCATTTACTGAATGTTCCTGAGACTCGCATCGCGTCTGGGATTAACCTTCATGCACTTGTAGCACCTCTCACTGATTTGCACTTCAAACTCAGTGGTTCGGATCAAACTGACCGAGACGCGTGAGTAATCTGTTTTTAAAGTATATTATTAGCATTATGTTGGAAGGAATTATACTTTTATCAGTAAAATTGTTAGCCATTAACACTCATTAAAATTAGGGTATTAAGTATCACCTGCTTTTTATTATTTTTTAAAAAATTAGTGACGAAAGGGAGATAGGTTATCGTGCTGCCCGAATTGCCATCACCACTGTTCTCCGTAGCTGGAGTGGTCTGTGTCATTTCTGCCAGGATTTAGAAGCAGGATTACAGGAACTGGTAGATGCCCTATTCATTGAGCAGTTGGAAATACGAGTAAGTGTTTGTCTTTCGATCATGTTTTACAACAACTTTGTTCCATTAATACTAGTTTTTAATTTCTATTTTATTTTGTATGTGAATACTGTAGAGAACGATTTTAGACTTACTTTGTGAAATCATCGGCCTAAAATTCCCCACTTGGACGGATGAAATCTCCGTTGCTCTGCATGCCGTGGATCCTTCGTACCCGTTGTACCATGATAATTGGAAGCTTCAGGAGGGGTTTGTTGTCCAAGAAGCCTTCAATGTTCTTCCACATTTAGCTGCCAATACGTAAACACAATTTGTACTTTTGATCTTTTCGTTTTTATTTGTTATTTTTATTTATCAGATATTTTTGTTTTTACACTTTTAGGCCGAACATCACTGCGAACCACAAGGCCTTATTAGTTTATGCATTAGTCCGTCGTGGACTGTTGGATGCATTGGTGGAGGTGATTGTAAGTAGTGACACTTTCATCAGCGTCCGAGCCACAGTTCTTTTGGGAGAGCTATTAAGTCTAGTCGATCAGTACATTCCAGTGGAATGCTTCGACCCTAGTCAGTGTATCCCTTCCCTTATCCGCCACTCTATGACTGACACCCCGCCTTTCCCAAAACACGCATCCTACTTCCGAGATTCACCATTCTCTTCATCCGCCTCCGTGCAGCTGAAGCAGCATCGTGCCCTTGAGGCCATCAGCATCCTCAGTGCAATTCGAAAAATCAAATGCAAACCTGCTACCCCAAACTCTGTCTTCCTGCAAATGCAACTGGACTTTGCCAATTTCTCTTCCAAATGTCCCAGTAAATTTGTGGACCGCTTGGGACAAATGCAGCTATCTAGAGTAATAACACGAAAGTTTTTGGCCGCCGTAAGGTCCTATTTTCAATAATAATATACTTCAAAATAATGTCTTATTTCTTTGCTTTGGCGACAGGTTTTAAAAAAAGACATCGAGAACAACCCTGGAAAGATTTTGAAGGAGACTGGCGTGACTACTTCAAAGGACCAATTTTCATGGAATTGGGAGCTCATTTTTACTTTAATTCGGGTATTAATTTCTAGCTGATTCTTACCTGTAATATCTAACCTAATCTGACCGTAATATGTATTTGGTGTTGGTGGATGTTTATTTCATTGGATATTTCATGTTTAATTTTATTTTAATTCCAAAATTCCAGTGGGTTCCAAACTCTCTGAAGAAAGTAGACGATTCCTCTTGGAGAACTTTTCTCCGTCGACTGATAGATTTCTTCAAACCCAGCAATAACATATTTGCACGTATAGAGCTAGGAAAGGGACAGTCTCATCTTTACGCAAGAGTGGGCTGCTACCTGATGGAGTTCTTGGCAGACGAAGCGGAAGTAAAGATATTATATTATTTTAAACGGTGTATGCAGGATAGTTCGTGCATTGTTATTATTACTAAATTGTCATTTTTACCGAGTCTAAAGGTTGTCTAATCTATGTTCCTACAGAATTTCAGTGGCACGACACTCCTGGAAGAATTCCTAGCAGACGTAGCCCTCCACCTCGATGAGCTTCTTCGGAACAATCAAAACCCTTACGTGTGCTTCCTAAGCCCGAGTAGACTGGAGTCGACAGTGTCACAAACGTATTTCTTATTTTTGGGAAAGCTCACTCAGAGCCCTAAAGGCATGAAAATGTTGGAACGTCAAGAGATAATGAAAAGACTGCTGGACTTAGTTCGGGAAATGCACAATGACTACTATGTGAAGCTCATTGTGTCAAGTTTGTACTACGGCGAAGAGTATTGTCGGTTAGTTTCAATACGCTTTGCTAGCCTTTGAATATTTTTTTATAATTGCAAGACAAATTTTCTTTTACTATTCTACATATCTAACTTTTAATAAAATATGATTCTGTAGTCGAATCCTTACTGCTGCAATGATGTCGAATGTGGAAAGTGCCAGAATGTACGCCACGCAGTTCCTCCGAGTCCTAATGCGGGCGAAGCTACCAGATTTCAGCAAATGGGGCATTGAGATTCTGGTGAATCAGCTTGTTGATCGAAATAAAGCTATTTCCCTAACATCATTGGACATACTTGAAGAAGCTATACATGATAAAGTAATAATTTAGTTCTCGCTATTACTGTTTGCTAAAAATTTAAGACAAGTTGATTATTATATGTACCAGTTAATATTAATGTTGAACGTGTATACCTCAGATGTTTCTCGAGTCACTGATCGGTCTTCGTCCCACATTAACAACTCATGGTGACAGAGGTCTTCTTCTTTTGATTTGCTTCTTATCTTTGCCTTCCGGGTACAAATATCTCATGGAAGCCAACTTCCTTCGAAGTGAGATTGAAAAGTGGAAACGGAGCTTCAATAAAAGGTAGAGTTTCTTACGATCGATAGCTTTGATTTGCTTTAAGCGAATCGCTGCATACTATGAAATGGGCTTGTTTCAAATGATTTTTAAAGCAATGTTACTGCATTGGTACGGTGTCCAGGTACGTGGAGTTGGTAGAAGTGTTAGTTCGAGATTCAGTGTCCACGCTGAGAAGAGGAGAGGACGGTAAATACCCAGAGAGAGCTAGTCGTAACCAGGAGCAGTCTCTTTTCGTGGATATATACGTCCCGCCTCATATGTACGGGCAGCTGGCGCAACACAAACCTGGACTTGAGCTGCTGCTGGAAATCGGCAATATTGATGGTTTAATGGAGGTACTTTCAAAAACAGAATCTTTAATATTATAAAATGCACGGTGCGTTTGAGCGTGTGTACGTCACACTAATTTTACGCTTTTGATGGAATCTTTTAACGCTTTTGATAGGATACAGCTTTTTGTCCTAATGATTGCGAATTTGAGAGAAAGAACTTCCTACGTTAAGTTTATACGTTAGGATTAAGAGAACTTTTTAAAACAATATTTATGAAAGAATTATGAAAATATTATTATGAGCTAGGGGCATGGGAATTTTTACACTAGGTTTAGAGTGGGAGTTGTGGGTTGTGTGCCCCGCGCGAAGCTCGCTAAAAGGGCGAAGCTCCCTTTGTTTTTACAATATTGAAGTCTACTTTTAAATCTCATTTATAATTTCAATGTTCACATCCTGAGTATAATTTATGATTAAATGTTAAAATACGTTTGCTTATATCCACAGTATTAGATTTTGTCATATTCCGAATTATTTATTTATGTATCTAATACAATGCGTTCTGTTTAGGTGGTTTTGGTAAAAAAATGTGACACGCCGGAAGAAACCCGCGAACTCAAGGCGGCACTGTGGGCGTTGGCACACTTGGCTACCTCGGTGGACGCCTTGCAAATTGTCGAAGATGGAGGCATTCTGGAAGCAATGGTGAGTCTAGCAGCAGAATGTCCGATTCTCTCCGTCAGACACACTGCATTCCATTGTCTTTGCCTGATTTCTTGTACCCAACCTGGTGCCGAAAGTCTAAGCCCCTATGGCTGGCATGCCATGCCTCGTAGTCATCATGAGCCTTATCCAATATGGGGATACTTGGCTGCATCGTGCGAAAAGAAGCCGAAAACTGTCTTTCCTGATTTGGACATGGACTTGGAAACTATGGAAATATTGGATAAGGCGTCCTTGAATTCTAGAACAGACTCTAACATTCTTATTGAAGAAGATGCTGATAGTATTCGGTACTTCATGTTTGAAGAGGGGGATACCAAGTTCATCGATGAAGTAAACAATGGAGGGATATTGTCGGAAGATTTTCAGGAGGACAGTAGCCAAGCTGCTCCTCCTGTACTAGCTTCTACACGGAAGATATCCTATGAGCATCACCGAAGTCAGAGTGACTCGCAGGCTATTTCGAAGATGAGCCCTTTAGAGCCCACAAATAATAATCGTAATTCTATTATTAGCAATCATTCAAAAGATGAGGTGGATCAGAGATTGTCAACTTCGGGAGGGAGTTCCAAAGGAATTTTTGGGGGCGGGAGCCTACGTGGGAAGGTGTCTTCAATATGGAGTGGGACCACTGCAGGGACTTCTTTGGGTAGCAATAGGTTTGGTACTTTGGGGAGTACGGGTAGTTTCCGATGGGGTAAACGAAGTCGCTCAGAGAGTGTCGCGGAATCTAGCACCAGCGGCATTAGTTCGAGTGACTCGAACTCAATCAATAGGAATACCTCGGCTACCACGGATCATGTGCAGACGTTGAGCCCGATACCAAGTTCGGCATCTATTGCTACTACAATTTTGTCCAATCCGCCTTCATTGTCCAATCTTAGTCCTTCATCAAGAGGTTAGGCTTTTTCTATATTCTAGCTGGGATAAAATCTATATTTAGCATTTAAGTTAAGTTTTTAAATATTAATATTATAGCAAAAGTGAATTACTAATGTTCTAATATCTGAACTTTTGCATTAATTATGATCTTAAGATCACAGTAGAGCTCTGACTGACCCTGGAACTCGCTTTGGTTCACCTATCTACCGCAGTGTAATTCGAAAGCCCGTGATACGTGCCCCGATTCTCTCCGACCCAGATATATATCCCCAGCACCACCACCGACGTTTAGGTTCGGTCCGCGAAATTAAGGCTGGTAGTCTTGATAGGCACTTCATGCTCTCGCCACGAGACTTGTTCAACGAAAGTAAACTCATGCGTGTCAATTCCTCCATGACATCTCTGTCAACGCCATCCTTCCGAACAAGGCCGGAAGTGGAAACTCGCGGTCCTTGCTTCATGGGATTGTGTCTACCAAAGGAATTCAATATGATTTTTTTAAGTGGGACCAAAAAGAACCCGCGGAAGTTTTCCAGTGAGGCAAGCTCCGAAGGTTAGTTGTTTTAGTTATTACTATTTATATGAAAATAATTTAGATATTGAAACTAGCAAAATATTGTCTATTCTTCCGTCACAGAAAGCCTGGGCTCAGATGGAAATATCAACCGGGAGCAAAACGATGCTACATTTACATACCACAGTCCGGATACTTGCTTAGGATGCATAAAGCTTAAGGAACCTAAAACGGTGTTTTTTGGAGGTAAGGTCATTCCTGATGTAATACTTTGTACTTCTATTTTGTTGTTATTTATGCCATAGGAAAGAGGAAGTTCCCTAATTGCACTATGTATTGTGAGAAGAATGTGTTACATTATTCAAGTCAATTTTGTGAACCTAGACGAAACTTTAAAAAGCATGGAGAATTTGACTGTTACGGATGGTCAACTGGAAGGAAATCGGAACTCAATGGTTTCTGTAGGATCTGTAATGAGCTGCAGTAGTGTGGAGTCCACCGACAGGAAAAGGATTATTCCGGAGAGCCCTCATGGAAAGAACCTTCTGCGGAAAGAAATCATTCGTTTAGTCTCGAACATGATTAGTTGTGTTGGGGCTAAATCTAATGAGCAAGGACTTCTTCGGTGAGTAGCCTGTACCTCACAACCTGCGAACATCATTTATTTATTAGATTGAATGACTGAGCTAATTTATTCTAATTTGTTTTATTGCACAGTTTAAAGCAAAAGTTCCCGAGGGCCTTCCACGACCTTTGCTTATATTCTGAGCTATGTGGTCTCATGAGTTCCTACAATGTGAGACTTCCTCTACGAAGATTTGTTCAGGAGTTGTTTTTGGACCTTCCATTTGATGAGGTACTCTACGAATTACAAGCGAACGTGAACTTTTTTATTAAGAATTGCAAGATTTGAAGCTTTTAAGCGAGGTTTTTCTAGTGATTTCTGTATGCAGAAATACTAATAATTGGTAAAGTATTAATACTAAATTCGCAATTGACACAAGTAAGGTACATTTCAGAGATCCGAAGTTTAAATCTACTTTAAGTGCGGGTCCAGAGATCTTGATTGTACACTTACAGTTAACTTTGTCTTGACTGGTTATACCGTACACCTAATTAATTTGAATTTTGTTCATTTAAGTTCTACATCATTGCGGACAAGATCCTATACCCCGAGATAGAGACCTCAAACACATCCGCCTCAACTACAACAACTGACACCAGTGAGTCGTCAACTGTTATTGAAGTTCCTATCGGCCCTCTTGGTGGGACCAATTCAGCTATCCCTGAAGTTGATGATACCACACCTTGCCCAAGCCCCAGCGATGACCCAGACTCGGATTACATTGACTTGAAATAATTAAGGAAATGTCAAAAAAATGTCATTCCTCTTTCCTATACACCTCAAGCCTTTACCGTAGCTACATTTTTAGTCTATAAGTCTGTACTCTCAACACTTAACTCTCAACTTTTATTGAGTTAAACTTAGTTCCTCTATCTTTTATTGATGTATTAACTTAAACTAATTATATGAAACTTTACCAGAACAACAGCAGGAATATGTGCAGGTGATCCTTATTTGATATTTGTATAAGTTGGAACTAATTAGACATTTAGGGCATCCAGTTAATTCTGCTGGCGAAAGTTATCTTTGAATAAGTCTTTGACATAACTTTATTATTAACAGAACTTTTACGAATATACTTAAAACAGCTGAACATCATACAGTGAGTTTAATTTGAGTAATCCATTCCAAATGTGAGAGACGAAAATGATTCTAAGGATTGATTTACAGTTTAATTAATGTTCTTCCCAAATGCCACAAAAAGGCTTAATCATTTAGATCCCGCCGTCTCTTGTTGTAACCATTTTAGTTTATAATGTTTTAAGTGCATGCTATATAAAATACACTTATCTAGCGTATTCCTAGTACTACTGTAACTTAAATTTATTATGATCACTCTAACAACGATGTACATAAGTAAGTAATTCAGATTGCATAGCAGCTATTTACAGTTTGTAGAGTTAGAACTTACCCTTATCGGATAGTTTGATATCATGTGTATGTATGTAAATATATATAGCCACTAATTTATTCTCCAAGTGAGGATGCTAGCAGCAGGCTGCCATTACATAGTCATAATTTCGATCGAAGATATTACTATTCAGAACCTTCATCTGTTCCTTCACTATTATACAATAATTATTGAATGATAAATACTTATAAATAAATACTTGTAAACACAAGCTAGAACAACATTATATCTGTTGGAGTTAAGTGTGGTCACATCTCACATTTACATTTATTTTTAAATTAGCAAATGGCATATATTATCGGTGTAAAGTGGTAAAGTGCATTATCGTTGCAGGTACGTATCTATATCTATGTCTTCAACAATAAGAATTTGTACAAAACGGCTCTGTATAAATCATGGAACATGTCATTTAAGACGGAACACTTGTTTGATGATTGATTATTAAAGCTTGCATTATAATTTTAATGCATCGATCATTGTGTAAAGTTGCAATATTCGTGGCTCAAATGTAGGTTTTTGTGTAGTTTCCAAAATTTATATGCTTCCAAAGTTGATTTAGTATTCACACCAATATATAAATACATATAGTATTTGCATAACTTCATGAAGGGGAATTAATTCCATCGTCATCACATTTTATACGTCCTAATAATAAATATCGCATTTATTTCAGTTTGATTCTTTAAATTCTTGAAAGCAGAAGAATGCACTGCAAAATCTTCCTGAGTTTTCTACTGCTGAGCCTTTTCATTACTACTTGCTTGGCATCTGTAAGTTACTGTTTTACATATTTTGTTGCTCTTCAAATCTATACAAATACCTGGATAATTTTTGTATAAGTATATTGAGACTCTTGAATTTGTTTGTATAATAATGATACTTGCCCATAGATCACAGTTTTACAAAATGTTAAATGAAATAAATATAGGAACGGAAAAGAAGTAAGCAAAGACCAGGAGGACTTTCGCAGGAAAAGCCAGCGGATGAGACTATAAGGGAACTGTTTCGTGATCCAGACGTCTCCAGACCAGCTAAGCGTCAGATTCAGTCCCAACGTGATTCAACATCCTCTCGAAGGAGAATCAGAAAAATTAAACCTTTGGCATACAAATCTCAGGTCGTGTCTGGTGTAATGTACTATGTTAGGACCAGAGTAACCGATAGGGATTCCTATCAGATTTGGTGGATCAAAATATATGAGCAATCGTGGAATGATTATGTAAAGGTTGTAAACGTTACAGGCCCGCAGGATGAAGATGAGGAAGTCGCCTATTTTTAAATACATCTCATGATTATAGTGAATTCGTAATAAATAAACCAAGTAATAACAGCTGCATCAGCAGACTCTTGTAGCTGTAGTTAAACTGGTTTTACGAATATAACTACATTTTGTTCAATCCTATAAACACATAACTACATCGATGCATTACACAGTAAAAAAAATTACAACCCGTTCCGAAATTTTGTAAATATTTTCTGAGTTCCGGATTGTATAAGCATTTAGAAACAAATTTCAAATTTATTGTATTCTCCTAAGATCTCTTCCCGGAATCCCGGAATGATTCCAGAGGGAGCTTTTGTCGCTTTGTTTTGAAGAGCACAACCAATAAGAGCATCCTCACTTTGCAGGCAGGTATAAAATTATACAAAACGATTATATTGTCAAAGGAAAAGAACATATCGTCCCAGTAATTATATAGTACATATGTACCTGCACATATTGGTCATTGAAGGTGACGTCAGCATATGAAACAAATTCAGCATAAAAAATTGGCCTGCATACAAAGAGTCACGCCATTGTCAATTGCAATTTTATATCCGCTATGTTTGATGTTGATCTCACTATCAGGTGTTGTGGTTATATTAATCTTCTCCAAATGATACAATGAGATATAGCCCATATCAATATTTAAAGTGTATATTTTTCCATATTTTTAGGCAATCAGCTATTCATAGTACGCATCTTTGCTTTTTACTGGTACTTAATAGTTTGCAAGTTTTTGAAAACGAGAGGCTTAATGTGCAATTCCAATTTATTTGCCAAGTGTGAATAGTTTTTATGATTATTATTTCTACACGTGGTACAAAGTAATCATATGGCAAAGAAGAAATGACTATCCGCACATGTACATATGTATATATACGGGCCCACAGATGTAGTACATGGGCGTACATATGTAGATAAACAAGAACAGTTTGTATTTGTAGCTTCACCTATGCACAGTATGATCCACTGATATTAAATTAAATGGCAGAATTTTTAGGAAATGCACATAACATTATATTCTCGATTTTGAAATGAATTTTGGGGTGTCTTGTGGAATAGCATCATCAGGATTGACAGGTAAATAAGGGCGAAGTGCTTCTTCAAGTCTGGATGCTAATTCCCCTTCTTCTGACTCAGGGTCAGGATCGGGGTCTGGATCAGGGTCAGTGATTTCCGCGTCCTCTGTAGTAGCAGTGTAAGACGTGAGGCTTGGTGTAGTTGCTAAAGTTGAGGGTGTAAGTGTGAAGGAAGTTCTTGATTTTATTCTATAGGTCGGGATCCTGGTAACCTTATGGTACCTCAGGGTGGATTTGCTCCGCAATGTTGTGGACGTGGCAGGCGGTAGCTCCGTTGTTATCAATTTCATGACTGTTTTTCCGGAAGAAGTTGTAGTGGCAGCTTTCGTTGTATTCTTTGTTGGTGACGGAGTGGTTCTACCGATGATGTTATGGAAAAAACTTAACGCATGAGTTTGAGCCTCTTTTGGAAGAAAACTGAATATTCCATCTTCAATGACCCTTCGAATATCCCCTGTTACTACACCTAGCAGAATCTGAGCAACTCCTGGAAAAATAGGTCTTCTGGTTGTATCATCATCATCGTCCTCTTGACGAGGACTTGGATGTCTGTCCTTCAAGTAAGATATCACTTCTCGGATGATATCCGCATCTGATGGCAAAGAAGATGGAGTTGTTCTCAAGCTGCAAGCCTGCAAATTTAATGAGCATTTTACAGTAATTACTAATTGTAAGAAAATAATCACACGGAATCATTGCAAGACCATGGATTTAAAACCGTCCACGGTCTTGCAATGATTCAATGAAGTACAAGATAGAATCACTAATTAACCATCAATGGCTAGTAATCACCTGAGAAAACAAGGCGAAACCAAATATGACTATGAGTTTTTGCCTCTTCATTTTTACAGCAACTCTTGTCACATCCGCACGTCGTTGCAGGCCATCAATTATTGTGTATGGAAATCACCGGTAAAGCTGAACCTGTTAATTATTCATGCCTAATCTTAATTCACACAGCTTTCCAGGTGTTAGTTTCCTTAATTGCCACTTTTACTTTCGTCCTGCGGAACGCTACAGCCAGTTTATTCCTGTAATTTATATGGACGCTACATATAATTATAATTAGTTGTATTGGGTCGTAATTTTTATGTATGTAATGTAAATGACCCTGAATAATCTCCTGTGACTTAATCATAATAATAACATATAATGAGGGGTCACTGGAGAATAGATCCTGCAAAGATTGTTAAAGCCTGAAAGAATTTATAGAAGTTACGCCGGGAATTTGTTATGCATATACTATATTCACACTCCCAGTTTTTATTTCGCATGTGCACATAATTTCTACATATTTAAGTATAATTATGTATAACTACTATAATTACGTGTAGGTAAGCTTGGTTTGTTTTGCAGCTGCACAATTACAGTATTTTTAATGCTGAAATGTCAGATGATCCCAACCAGACAAAAACGTCTCCCCTCTGTCAATGCGCCCTGACAGATTCCCTCAAGGGCTACGGATTGAAGCTGCAACTACAAAACTTACATAACATAGACATTATTGTAAAAGCCATACATACATAATTATCTAGAAGCAAAAAAATTATGGTTCATTATATAGAGAAACATTTTTAAAAAACTTTATTCTATAAACCATGCAGAACTCGAAAAAATAATGAATCCAAGGTTCCAGCACAACAATTTTAACCGTCCAATTTCCTTACCTGTATTTACGGTTACCCCATTATCTACAAAAGTGAAAAAATATCAATCGTAATATACAGAAATGAAGCTATGAATTGTCGATCACAAAAATAGCACTATGGTTTTTTACATTCAGACATCAATTCAGGCATCTGTGAAACACTCAAGATGTACAGAAGAGGGTTCGGTTGATGGCTCGTCAAGTCAATAACCTCAATTAATTTCACGGTGTTCGTGCTGCCATCTCGTTGTGAATTGAACAGAAAGCTCATTACTGCTTTTGTTCCTATGTTACAAGTTACGGAGTTACTTCATGCTTCATTTAGTTATTTTAAATTCTTAATTGCCATATATGTAAGTACCTTTCATTTTTATTCGTGTTGTACTTAACAATTAGTCTGTGAAGTTCGAGGTTCTACCATTTGGTATTTTAAACAACACAATTATTTCATAATAATTTCTTTCATAGTAATGATAGGCCTACAGTAATGAATTCGATTATTTTTTCCCTATTATTTTGTATATCTATAGATAAAATAAATATACATTAGACAGACAGTAAAAAGACTAGGTCTCTCTCTATCAGCTAGAGAATAAACGTGTAGCACAGATAAAGTAATGATAGTTTTAATCTGGATTATTGCAATTTATTATTTGCAACTTGTGCTATGAATTGAGTAAGCAAAATAAAAACCATTGAAAAAAATCATAGAGGAAGTGGTTCTAATATTCCCTATGATATGCAGTCAATACTAATTGCGGTCCTGTTCAAATTCCTTATTGAGAAGAATTCCAGAAAAAATCTAACTCCCGGATCACAGAGCATCCTTTCAACCAGAACTAATTAATTAATTTCTTTTCCTTCTCCTTCCATTAAGTAAAAATTAAAGGTCAAAGTAGAAATGCAAGTTAATATGTGGACTCGCATCAATCCCTCGGTGATCCGGGTGAGCCGGGTAGCGTCTGTTTCTGGAATTCAATCACGATCCATGTCCTCAAGTCACGAAGCTGATATTGTGGTCATTGGGTCAGGGCCAGGAGGTTACGTTGCAGCCATTAAAGCTGCCCAGTTGGGACTGAAAGTAATTCCTAAAAAAATAATTTCCATTGATTTGTAGAGTTTAGGAAGTTCCACGTTGGAATTATTCGGCTTAATGTAACCTTGAAAGTTAGGATGAGGATTGAGGGTCACTCCTTTTTTTAAGGAATTGTTTGTAATTACAATCAAGTGTAATTAATTTAAATGTTTTTTTGTAGACTATATGCGTGGAGAAAAATGCAACTCTTGGAGGAACCTGTTTAAACGTTGGCTGCATTCCTTCCAAAGCACTTTTAAATAACTCACATTACTATCACATGGCACAACATGATTTCAAAAATCGAGGAATTGATGGTAAGAGCCGACTTTGGGGTTATGCATGGTAGACGATGGTGTTTGAGTTGATTATGTCGGAAATGTTTTTATGTAAAGCATGTAGCAGGCAGGAAGATTGGGGTTTGGAGGGACTTAAATGTCGGAGGGAAAAATTGAAGTTCTTTAAGTGAAGTGGCTTTGAAGCATTGGTTCATATTCATACATTTTTGGTTTTATTCTAGTTTCTGGCGTCAGTTTAAATTTGGAAGCAATGATGGGTGCGAAGTCAACAGCTGTGAAGGCCCTGACCGGCGGAATTGCTGGTTTGTTTAAAAAGAACAAAGTGACTCATTTGAGTGGTCACGGGAAAATTACTGGTACAAATGAAGTCACTGTTCTCAAGGAGGATGGTTCCACTGAAAAAGTTAACACTAAAAATATTCTGATTGCAACGGGTTCAGAAGTTACTCCTTTTCCTGGAATTGATATTGATGAAGAGACAGTTGTGTCTTCAACTGGTGCATTGTCTTTAAAGAAAGTTCCCGAATCCATGGTGGTCATTGGTGCTGGAGTCATTGGCCTTGAACTTGTAAGTTTTTGGATGATAGGAGATAGTAGTGTGGAGTAGTGTTACTCGTAAGGGGGTAAAAAAATGATTTTTTATTTGCAGGGCTCTGTCTGGTCACGTTTGGGAACACAAGTAACAGCTGTGGAGTTTATTAGCTCCATTGGTGGTATGGGTATCGATTCTGAAATAGCAAAGAACTTCCAGCGGATCTTGACGAAGCAAGGACTTAAGTTCAAATTATCTACCAAAGTTACTGCAGCAAGACGGGATGGCGGTAGAGTTGTTGTTAGTACTGAGGATGTAAAAGACCCTAGCAAGAAAGAGGAGGTAAAATTGTTTTGAAAATACAAATTGTGTGGACGTTTATAGGATTATACTACAAGTTAGAAATTGGGTGATGATGATTTCAATTGTAGAGCTATCGTGATAGAAGTGAAATTATTTTTTTAGCTTCCTTGCGATGTTCTCCTAGTAAGTGTAGGCCGCAGACCTTACACTAATAATCTAGGACTTGAAGATGTAGGAATTGAGAAGGATCAGAGGGGCAGAATTCCCGTGAACTCGCGGTTCCAAACTACCGTACCTAAGTGAGTGCTGGATTATTTAATTGTTCTTTTTCATACGATTAATATTCTTGCTTTTGCTGCTGGTAGTGTGAAATTTGGAAATTCATTCACATAACTGAATTTGTTCGGTTTTAGTATCTTTGCTATCGGTGATTGTATTCACGGACCCATGTTAGCTCACAAGGCCGAGGATGAAGGTATCATCTGTGTGGAAGGTATTACTGGAATGCCCGTCCACATCGACTACAACTGTATTCCCTCAGTTATTTACACTCACCCTGAAGTTGCTTGGGTAGGAAAATCTGAGGATGATCTTAAAGCTGAGGTAGACCGCACTATTTTTACATTCGGCTAGCACTTTTAATTTCCATCCTTCAAAGCCTTAAGAAACTTGACACATCTCTGATGATTAATCTCTTGATTTTTAGGGTGTTGAGTATGTAGTAGGAAAATTCCCATTTGCTGCTAATAGCCGAGCAAAAACTAATAACGATACCGATGGTCTTGTAAAAGTCCTTGGGGATAAAAATACTGATCGATTGCTGGGAGCTCACATCATTGGACCGGTTAGTACAAACATACATATTACCTATTTTTATTTTCTGCTTTTTCAGAGGATAAATCCAACTTTGAAAATATTTTTTGCCCAAATTATTTTCTCCAATCAAATTATGTAGTGACATGAATTGTCACATGTACTACATGCATTGTGATTTCTAATTATGCAGGGTGCCGGTGAAATGATCAACGAAGCTGCTCTTGCCCTTGAGTACGGAGCTTCATGCGAAGATGTAGCGCGAGTATGTCACGCTCACCCTGTAAGTTCCATTCCTTTTTTTCACACCCTCTTAAACTAATTCTAAATAATTGAAAAATGGCAACGATTCCCGTTCCGTATCCAATTTCTATTAATAATCTACTTTATTACAGACATGTTCCGAAGCATTCAGAGAAGCTAACTTGGCGGCATACTTTGGCAAGCCTATCAACTTTTAATTTCCAAATGTGTGCTAGTCATCATCTGTATGTACTTTGAACCTGTGAATCTGAAGAGTTGTCGAAATATTATAAATAGTCATGTAGAATTTCAAGTTCCGTTTCCACCGCTAAAAAAAGAATAATCTGCTGGAAAAAGATAATAAAACTCAATTCAAACACCCAGTTGTACTCTCGTCGTTAATTTCCCTCTCGTTTTCAGACTAGATTTAAATGTAAATGCTGACCAATTTACGCATATAATCACAACCAACAAAAACTCGCCCGAGTTACCTGGTTTCAATCACTCATTTTTTCCATGCATTTATCCTTGAAACACACGTATTAGAGAGAAATGCCCCAAACCACATTCCTCTCGGACATTTACTCCTGAAAAAAAAAGCAAAACCCACCACTAAGCTGTGCATCCGGTGAGCAAAAACTAAACCCTCCAACATTCTTTAAATCTACAATTCTCTTCTATCTGTATTATGCTCTCTGTAAAAGATTTCCCACAGTCAGCTTATTATCTGTTCCCTCTTGAGCACTTGCCTGCATTCACTTACACGTATCCTTCCTATGTACATTCTCAAGAAAAACAGAAACCCTACAGGCAAGACCAGGTGGTATGTTTCCCCCTCCTTCAATAATGACTGCTATGCAACAATCCTCAAGAATCCACTGAGAAAAGGCAGTTCGTGCTGAACAGTGGACCACACTTGACTGTCTAACTTTTGCATGTCCGTCCATGTCAGTGGTCCCCACAGGTCACCTCAGTTCAAGCTCCTTGCCGACTCTGTTCTTATTCTCAATTTTTGCTGGAAATATAGATACCAGAAAAGAATTGCAGAATTACAAGATAAACAATCCCACAACATCAAATCAGTTTCCGCAAATAAAAATAACAAAACCCCTTAACAATAGTACACTCAGTCATACTATCTCCTCACGTGCAATAACTTCACCTTGAACAATTATCACATTAAGAAATAAATATGCAACTGTTGTAATTAGCCCCACAATCTTTTGCTCCTATCCTTTCCTTTTGTTACTCTGCAAATTATCACCTTCAAAGTCATAAATAGGTATTTTGTTGTAAAAATAACTTCAGTTTAAATTAAAGTTCAGCTCTTTCCTCGATTTTCTACTATAGCGTGAATCGGATGAAAGTGACATTAACAGTGATTAATTTCCTACTCTCGTATTAAAACCAGCAATACTAATTTATTGCATTTTTTAAATACGAGAATTCCTTGAAGAAACCTCGTGGAATTAATTTCCTACGCTTATTAAGCATAGATACATAAAAGTTGTGGAGTATACAATAAAAAATAATTTATTGTCGACCCTCCGCTACTCCTGTGGACTTTGTTGTGGTTCTTACACACGGCTATCAGTAAATGAAAAAAAATGAAAGACTTAGCTTCGCAATTAAATAGATAATTTTGTATGTAAAGAGGTGAGGAGGATTGGTGTGGATTCAGCCGCAATTGTTGGGTTTGTGCATGTTTATTGCTATTTGTTTGTGAGTGCGTGCAAGTGTGTCAACCATGGTCGGGTCGTCGAAAGTGGAGTATGTCCAAAGTGGACAGTTGATCGCGGCGACGTATGTCAAGAATTCCAAAGCCATTGGATTCCTATGGGGAGTCTTTAGCATTTGTTATGCCATCATTACTGTAGTAGTCTTCATTCAACCGCAATGGATCGGGACCAGGGCACCCGCTGCCACGGGCTACTTCGGACTTTGGAGACACTGTGCAGTGTCCACTATCGTCACGGAGTCCACAACAACTACTGAATTCCTCTGCAGAGGAAGACTCGATGACTTCAGCTCCTTGCTCAATCCTGCCTTCAGAGCTGCCACTATCTTCATTGGGATTGCCACTCTTGTTTCCATCCTGTCCGTCATGGCTCTTGTTCTGTTCGTGTGTGCACCTACAACCATCGCTTATCATATTGTCGCTTGGATGCAGACCATTGCTGGTAGGTCATGTCATGTCATAGCGTACTTTTACGATACTCAGTCATACATTACGCCATAGGATCAGTTGGATCAAAATCAAAAATGACCACCTGTAAAGCATAATAAACGCTCCGTAGAAGAATGTCTATAAGAGACTTACAGTATCGACGGCTAAGGAGCAGAAGGTCTGCAAGCTTTGTAAAAGTAAAAAAGAATGTACAAACTACCAAATTTTTTTAAGAAGCAGTTCTGAGCACCTGCAATGTTGTAACAAACAAGGATGTTAAATTTTGCTTGCAACAGCCCCAGTCTACAGATGCTCACTCTGGCTTTTCCTAGCCGACAGTATATTCAAAGCAGAGGAGAAACATTACAGTACTTACTTCAGATTATGAAACAGCAAAAAAGAACATCTTCATTTATTACAATATTGCTACATGATCACGCTTGCACGAAATCTTACAGAGAGATATTTCTTTTGAATTCTTTAGAGGGCTTGCAGGTGTGTTCGCTTTTGCTTATTGGAGGATGATATATATCTTTTATCTGTGGTTTCTCTCTCTCCGGTTATATGCAGGAGATTAAAAATTGAGCTTAATTAGTGAATCAATTTTTTTTACTCAAGAGCAGAGTCTCGTACATTTACTTTAAAAGGGGGTTTACTAATTATTGACCATGATGAGCACTGATGGGATTTTTGATCAAGCCTATGAAGCAATAAGTTGTTACAGAGAATTTCCCTGCAAAAATTAATTAGCAGACTTTTGAAGATATTAATTACTCTACATTTCCTGCATAAAATGAAACAACTGCCGAAAAAGGAATGCTGATTAATTGGGGTATATAATCTATAGGCATTAATTAGCAGCTGACACGTTGACATTATTAATTCTTGAGACCTATGAACCCACATTTAGGTTGAAGTACCTGTGTGTCTATACAGCATGTTGAGTGGTCTGAAATGAAAGGAAGAGTATGTACAGAGACTAGATATATGTATATTGGTAAATTGAATTTATTACAAATACGGCTAATAATGTTAAAGTGTAATAGTATATGCATAACTACTCATGTAAAGTATGTAATTATCTATACTTCTGCAGTTAGGAGTTGGAGCTCAGAGTATGTAATTATGTGGATGGTACCTCTGTGAGTACCTTTAGTACAGGAGCGTACGTACATATGTAGATACACGTACATAAGTGCGTGGGGAACCAGGAAAGGAAAGTGAAATGGTAATTCCGTTAGAATAATCAAAGAGATGCTGGTGTTTTGGTAGTTCATCAAATCCCATATAAGACAACACATGGCAAAGGTATAGGCTTTGACCAACAAAAAGATTCCTTTCCAATCACCTCTTTTCGGGCCAGCATAAACTATCAATTAGACCAATGCAAGTGCACGCACTCTCAGCTGAATAATGATGGTTGTGTGAGAAGCTTCCTCAATTTCTGGCATAGTAGTAATTAATGAGACCTAAATTTTTCGTACCAAAATGGTAACCAGTCCCTATGACAGTATATTGCAATTACATGTAGCTGTCAATGTTGTTATCCCATGAGCACCGTGTCTCATTGTCAGTGACAACTCCTATAGTTCCTTGTATGATAATTATACATGGCAGGTCTCAAGGTATGTACATACTTGTGTGTGTGTGTGTGTGTGTGTGTGTGTGTGCCAAAAGAGTACGAAAACCTCCAAGTAATTTAAATTGTCAACTAATTTTTCCTCTCAGTTCAATTAACCCAGTGCAAAAAAAAATGTGTGACAATAGGTTGAAATTTGAATCCAAATTAAACCAGCATCTTCATATAAGAGCACTGTGTGGGCACCATGTACAAGTTTTTACGTGCGCCCGCAGATGATGTCTGAGGAGAGGAAGGAGCATAATAACAAATGCTCTTAAGCCCTTTGGTATTACATTATCATGAACAAGATACGGATAGTATAAGTTCTGCATAATTTTCAAGTTTGAATTCCATCATGGAGACCCATGCCAGGGTTTGTTTTCTTCCCTGAAAGGCACTGTAATAAAATCCGGTTATTTACAAGAAGCATATGTATATGCAGTAGACAGAGCAAGGGAGAGATGAGATGAGACGGAGAGGGCCGAGGGAAACAGAAACTCAAAAATCAAAGAGTAAAGTACTTGTCACGCCTTAATGATTCTTGTAGCACATGTTGCGCCCATAAAAATCCTGTTAACATCACATGAGCAAGTCTGATGGAGATTACTAGACAGCCATTCAGGTGTGATCGATTCTCTCTATTCTTTTTTTTTTCTACATACATATACACAAACTCTCTTTTATCAGCATTCCTGCATCAATTTATAGAGGAACCATCCCTGATCCTATACATGTGTAATAAGGGAAGTCACTTCTCAGCTTGGTGCTATGTAATCTCACATAACTTCTTACTGCTCACTGGCATACTTTTTCCATCGCGAAGTATATTGCGAATGTAACACACAAACATGATCCTTATTTTTTTTTTCAACCACAACTGCTTCCTTTTCCCCTCTTGCAACATTCCAGGTGTGTGTATGCATGTATTTACATAATATTTCCATTTTGCTAAATTCCAACGTCCAGAGGTTTTTTTCCTATTATAAATATACAGTCTACAGACATACATTATAGTTTCTAGTTTTTTTTTCTCTCTCTCTCTCTCTCGCAGCACTGAACTACTTTGAAAACTTTTATTGCCGGTAAAATCTATTTGCTAAATGCTAATAATTATTATTAGTCAAGTCAGAACTTGAGTCCCTATTATTACGGCCTATAGGTTAATACATCAGGTACATAAGGCCCTAAGTAGTACATTAATTGTCAGTTGTGCCTCAGCTCGTTGAAATAATCGGTGGAAACAAACATTGATTTCCCATTTGACTCCCAATCTAGGTCAGTGCTTATTTCATTTGCATAGTAGTCGTATAGTGGCTATACTAAGTATATAACTTCTAAGCGAGTCAGTCAGTCAGTGTTGTCAGGGTATGTAGGATAATGTACCACAACAAATAATAATTGCAATTGAGATTGCTTCGTAGAAACTGAAAAGCACAGACACAGCGAGTCGTCTCCTGGTTCTATTGTAAGAGAAGAGTCTCTGAATTAATGTTCTTGTCATCTTGTCATTTGGAACAATTGTGGTAGGGAAGGGCCGGAGGGCTTATTTGCTATTTTTGCCGATTCTCTCTCTCTCTCTCTCTCTCTCTCTCTCCCTGTGTACTCCCAATAATTGTGCAGGGCTGATTGTGAGCTTTGTTGGGATATGACAGGATTGCTTAATAGTAGTAAATTCATTTAGTATTAACTTCTTCACAGGGGCTATATTGTAGCCTGGGCAGTCGTAGTAATGCAATTCTACAGTATATAGATGTAATAATCAGTGTGATTTATTCGTGGGAATTAATCATTACCAATAGTTGTAATTCCAAGCATGTATACATACTTACACTGATTGCTTTCTGTGGCCACTTTTATTATTGGCTGCAATTGGGATTTTGTAATGGTAATAGTTCTGAGCCTTCCTTTCCAGTTGGGCTGCCTCCAATTAAATGCTTTGTGAACATTGTGTTGTTATAGCATTATATGATGAGGGGCTGCAGTTATGAAATGTTATCCTCAAGTTTTTTTTTAAGATTTTCGTACCTTTTGGGTTGGGTTTAAGCAATTATTTATTTGATGGGTTTTTAATAGTAGTAGCGTAGGGCTTAAATGACTATGGTACTTGTTTTACGGGCTCTGAAGTAGAATGTATCTCACAATCAGTTTCTTTTTTAATTATTCGAAAGATAACATTTGAAAACGATTATTGCCTTTTCAGCCCGTAATTTTTTATGGGTTTGGATACATATCATACTGTATCATGTATGATTTGATACGTAATAAGTATTTCAAGTAGGTAATTAGTTTCTGTGGGAACGTCGTCGGGGAACTGGATATATATGAGGGGGAAAAAATCAAAGTAGTACAGAGAATAATTTGTGCATGGGGAACAAGTGAGATTATCAATATAGAGTCCCATGTGGTTGATTGCACCTTATTTATGTAATACAATTATTACTGTGGTTTTTAAGGTGGGGTTGAGACTCCTGCAGGAAACTACGAGTTCTACGGGAGCAAGGTTACTGCAAAAATTCACTGAGTGTGTAGTATTTCATTGAGAGAAGGATAGGGAATGGTGGTATAGGGTTACCGTACTAATCGTAAATTCCAATTTGGGAAGAAAATGTAGAGTAATATTATGTATTGTATTAAAAGAGAATGTACAAGTCATATTACTATTGGTTGTGTGTGTGTGTGTGGATATAGGAGCGAAGGGTATTTGTAGGATTTGAAGGATTTGCTTCTCTTGGTTTCTCATGTCTTATTATATGATGAGAAATGTATTGAAAGAGTGCAGCGCCTTCCTTCTCGTCACGAAATGGAAAGGAATGTGAAATCGTCAAGACAAAATCCTGATTGTATTTTAAGGCAACGCCCGGTCTCATTACCTAAATAACAATAAAAACTCAACGGAGACATGCCCTGAGGCTCCTATTGCTGTAACCTTTTGCCTCTGCTTCTGCAATCAATTCCATTGTGGACTTTACCGTTCGATGAAACGTAATCAGATTATGTACTTCCATACCTATTACTTGAAGGGTTGAGTGATGAAATTTACATTTTTGATTTCCCTCGAAATTTTCCACTATCTCGTGATGGTGTGTTGATACTTAAATTACAGGCACGTTTGGGACACTAAAAGTTTCCAGGATGCTATTTCAAAAAAATTTCTAAAAGCCGTACCGTATGAGAACAAATTAAAGCATTCAAAATCCACAATGGAATTCCAAAGGAGAGTTTTTCCTTAAAAATACCTCACAAATCCCAATTGTGCAGCAAGCTAAGAAAGGCTAAGTTGGCATGAGCATTTACTCCAAATAATAGGTTTAATCCCAAATTAATTACGTTCCCAAACCCCTTTCCAACCTTGGTTTAATCTGAGAATATCATGCTTGAGTCCCAGCTAAGAAAACAAAAAGTGCTTTCCTTTTGTGCTTCCTTGAAAATAAACATGTAAATATTAATATTCCTCACACTGACATATGTATGTACATACATACTCACAAAGTACAGTATCCTGTGAAATAAATGACTTGCAAATCTGAATAGATGCTCTGTAACACATCGTGGGCTTAACTAAAGTAAATAAACTTACTTACTTCTAAGTTTACTTCACAGACCCTATATGTGCTTGCTTGTACACTGTTCTCGTACAATGAATGCAAGCGGATCAAGAAAAAGTGAAAATTTTACAGCAAAAATTAGTGACGATGCAATTTCCATTGAAATGGAAAAACCAAGGTTGGGTTTCGTTTTTCACACACAAGAGTCCCTAGCCATCTCATAAAGAGCCTGTGTACCTACTAATTTACTATATTTATATGGACAATCCCTGCTCTTGCTTTCCCTTCCCTGAGTTTTGAAAAGATCTGAGGAAAAAAGTAAATACACCACTTTTTCTACTCGAAAAGGCTCTGCTTTAGATACCCCAAGGATCCTATCAAAGTCATCAGAATCTAACATGTGACTGACTATCCCTCTGATTTCCTTTTTGGCCACATACATACAAAAAAAACAATAATTCAATTCAATGATCTGCCTCAATAAAAAAGTAAGAGTTTCGCCTTTGATTATCACTGCAGTAGTAACAACATTTAATTGATCTAATTGTTACGCTGCACCTGTACAGCTTGGATTTTCACATGTTGTAGACGCAAGCGTAGTATTTACTATACCGTTAACTGTTTAGTATGCTGCTGAAATGTTTCAAATAGAAAAGACCCCTCGTTCCAATTGATAACAACCTTAATTTGTTGTTGAAGGATTCACTACAATAATTGTTTAAATAATAGGGATAAGAAAGTTAATTTTAAAGTAGTTAGGGATTTTTAATGATCCATAATAAGTATTAGGGAAGGAATAGTTACCTATAAGGCTTGATGCTCAATAGAATTCAATTGAGAAATATTTGAATTGAGGAATCAATAAAAATTAAATTATTTTTTAATGAGGATTTCCCAAATAGCAATTCCCTGTCAATAGGAATTCTTGTAAGGATAATTTTTCAAAAGTTCTTTGGCAATGGGGAATTATTATTCTGATTGTAAATTTGCTAGCAGTCTATAAGGTTTGTTTCTTGGGCCCAAGAGATTTTATCTTGGGCTTTTAAAAATACACCTTTCTTTTTCTTTCAGTATCCTCCCTCCAGGCCCAGTCAAAATGAGAGAATTGTAACTAACTTGACGCTTTCACAATGCAAATTATTAATTGACTCCTTTTGACATTAATTCAGCTCCAATTTAAATTCGGTTTCAAAAGAATTACATTTCCGATTGTGAAGCTTGGCGTAGCTCGTTACTCAATAGAATAGGCTGAAACAACAATACTGCTGCCGGGAACAATGAAAATGAATTAAAGTAGTTTGACAAAATTGTCTAGAGGCATAAACTGTACCTATCCCTTGTAGGAAATTAGGTATAACATAGATTGAAAGTACAAACTGTAACGGGCACTTTGTACAATATAAATACAGTACAGCTGGAGCCCTCGTCATGCTTTCACCTTCGATCCATAGGTTTTGTTTAAATGGAAGCAGCCTCGTCCCTTTTATTACCGACTCTGGCATAATAAAAATAGGCAATTACCACAATGACATGTGTCACGCTACATGATTATGCAAATTGCTAAACTTTCGCACGATGAACAAATTTACTCCCTCAAAACTATAGGTATACAGCTCCAGCTCGTGCCCCCCTATAACGTGTAGGTACATATCTACAAATATTTTGAGCGTATGTCTCTAAATGTAATAGGACGGAATGTGTGTGCATACAAATCCATGCAATTTAAATTTATTAGCAAATATTAAAAAGTGCTGCAAAACAAAATGAAAATGTCGGTTCCTTCCTATTTACAATAATAACAATAATAGTTATTATTTTACGTATAACATTTTATAACCCATCTCATATCGTGTACACAGCCCAAGTTAATATCTCCACATTAGTCATCTATCATTAAAGATCGTTTGCATATTCACTATAGAATAGGACTTGTAAGGAACATGGTCACGTCCACCACCTCCACACATGACATATTGAACATTTTAAAAGTGCTGTTTTTATTTGTTATGGCTATAAAGTATAAGTACTTAAATAAAGGGTAGCCATGTAAGGACTGAGTATTTACAGAGGTAAACACTCTTTTGAAGTTGGACAGTTTGGGGTAGGAAAAACATTCAACATTGGGAATGTTTTTTAAAAATTACAATTTACATTATTTGTTAGCCTCAATTAAAGCCGAGAATTTAGTATATATATGGTAGGAATTCAAGTATAGAGTTATAGATATAGAGACTCCATTAGAAATTTAAAATGTCTACTTAAAATGTAGACATTTCACGCAATAAAACTTTAGTGGAGTTACGTGTGTGTGTTTGAGGAACAAGTGAAATCTTAAAGTAATTATTATGATTTTTGTGCGTTACCAAAATGCGATCCTTTCGTGTCATAAATTTCATACATAATAATCCTTCCTTGATGGATTTAGGACAGTCAAATGATGGATGAAAATTAGACCGGAGGTTTTAAAAGGAATGTGATCATGCTCAATTGATTTACTGCCTGTGACTGTATCTTATTACTTAGTATTGCAACAACCTTATGCACAATCTGTGTACACTGCTCACAATGAGTGTGTTTATTTACATTGTTATAGTATATGTGTCACATTGTTTCTGTGTATCTGTATGTACAAGAATGATTTTATACTCAGGCATAATTATTACGTACAGGTGTATACAAGTATAAGAGTGGTTAGACACTAATGCATCCCCTACATCCAAACATGTATAGATCGACTAATAAATAAAATGATACAAAGTGCTGATAATGACACAAACCGGTTATGAAGGAATGTACTGTCAGAGATCTACCGAAACCAATTAAAAAAATGATTTATACATGGAACCCTCATTTGTACAGGATTCTATACCATTCTCTTGTTTCTCTTTTAAATCTGACAGCCGTTTGCACTGGCGTGGGCTTAGTGGTCTTCCCCGTGGGATGGGACGCTCCGGAAGTGAAGCAGACTTGTGGAATTGAGGCGGATCGGTTCTACCTCGGGAACTGTGGCATTCGTTGGGCTTATGTCCTAGCCATCATTGGTCTGATGGATGGGATTGTCCTTGCAATTCTGGGCTTCGTCCTTGGCTCCCGTCATATCAAACTAACGGATGACTTCGGACCCAGGAAGGTTCAGAGTGTGAGTGGTATGAGTAGCTACCAGGCTCGGAGTGGATTCTACCATCATCCGACGGACAGTGGTCCTACTCCCTCAGTCATGTCCTATGCTTCAACGAAACGTTCTATGAACTTGCAACCTATAATGCTGATCCCACCGGATGTGGATGCTTACTCTGATTTCTCTAGGTCAAAGGCATCCATGTACCGGGCTGAGTATGCCACCCCTTCCCAGAATTTCCAATTGTGAGGATATCCCTACATAGTATCCTGTGTGTGTGTGTGTACATGTTTTTTTGTATAGATTTGTACAATTTTCTATGAACTTTCAGTTTTTACAAAAAATTACGGCGACAATAAAAAAAGCACAAACGTTTTTGTAAACTCAAGCTCTAATTTGGAAGGAAAAACACTAATTCCCTGAGTGGATAGCATACGCATACATTTGTCTATATAAACCCTAAAACCACAATATGGTGGTTTTATTTACAAGATTTAAACTTTTGGTGATTGTTTGTCTGACATGATAATTCCCTCATTTGTGAGAAATTTAATTTACTTATTTGTGAGATATTTATTTCGCACATTTGTAGGCCTTCCCTTGAGCATCTGAAAAAGTGTGGAGCAGTTCAAGGAACTTGCAAAAACTACTAGAGATAGCGATGTCGTTTGGGAGTGCATGCTGCAAATGGATTTAATTTTTTGTCTTTGTTCTACATTCCAATTTTGGTTGCAGCTCTGAATATTTGAATTAGGTTTAATGACAGCTTCCAACATAGAGACAAGACCCAGAGAGACATGAGAGAAAAAAAATGAGTTCGTTCAAATCTACGTGTGACAATAATCTTCAACCTCAAATGTGGCATTCCCATTCATGACAGCAGTAATTCTACTTTTGCAGGGTCTATATAACAAGCATGTATGCATTTTATGCACATTTAAGCTACTCATGCATCTCGTATGTTCATACGTTCATTTGAATGGTGATGTTACACATTCAGTCATCTCACAGAAAGTTCGGCTTCTGAAATACATAAAGCACACGATTCGTCGCTACCGAAACCACTGGGTATAAATTCTCTTCAAGAATTTTAACAGTCTTTGTGACAAGGACATGGAAAGCCGCGCGGACAGGCCCAAAGGGAAAAAAATTATATTTCGCACGTGGGAAAATCTTCTCAAGTTTTTGTACAGAAACGTTTTTTTTTATTTTTTATTTTTTTTTTGCGCTCTGATAATAATAATTATTATTGTTCCCTCACAATAAGTCCCAATTAGAGAGATGAGCATATATAAATGCAAAGATACATATAATTACACATACATGTAGTTGGTATAGATAGTCCCAAATATAATATGGAATTTACCATTTGTTCCTTCAATGACTCGCTCTACAATTTGTAATCTTATCTTCACTTTGAGAACTTGACTCACAGCAGGTTTCTCAGTGGAAAGAGAAAAGAAATTGGATGATTGCAGGGCTCCGTTTCTATTATTGTTGCTGTACTATGTTCCCAGTCATTCTTTCAGTTTCTAGTAATTATTTAATTATCACCCATACTCACTCCAAATACCAATTTGCTTGGAGATGCATTTATAACAAATTTAAAGATAACTAGATATACCTAATTACTCATATTGAGAATATATATAATAATAATTATTAGAGAGAATACCGCCGTGGCTAAAGATGCGTGTTTACATACATATGTACTATCTTGAGTGTGGCCAATGACAAAATATAATCCTTGAAGGAGAGCGAGTCTTATTCGAAAATCAATTGTATTATATATGATGAAAGGGACAAGCATTTTAACGATAACTCTGTAGGAGGTAAATTTTGTGGTGGAGATGGAAACCATGAATTGCAGAAATTGTGAAGTTCATTGTAAATTGAATTAAGTGAGCAAGTGAAATTGTATGTTTTCCAATCCTATAGTTACAATCTATTGTTGACTATGTATATGGTTCCTCACATTTATGGCACCACAGCTCTGGCATCTGCACAGAACCCTCAACAATTTCAATTTCATATATATAGACTGCATACCGTGACTGTGAAAATAGTATAGTCGAAGAGATGGAAAAGTGAAGCAAATCATGGCGGGTGACAAAAAATGGGAACGAATTCATTTGATTTTTATTCTCCCACACATACAATAAACATCCACAAAAATCCCTTACACAGTAATGACAGTAACATACGATTCTCCCTGCTTTCCACTCTAATTCTACACAGCCCATGGCTCAAGATGAGATCCGAAGCTCCTTGTTTTTACCATTCAGATATCTACCATTCCCACTTCCCACACATAAATTATTCAAATGAAAGTTTATATATTTATCTGTCGTAAGCTCTTACAGAGCATCTAACACAATTAGACATAACCACAAAATAAATTAGTGCTGGTTAGAAGAACAACAAGGGATGTGACAGATTGGGAAATGTCTCCTCTTTCCAGGGCTCTCTTTGAAACTTTCCTCTTTCTCATGTCCGGCAATGTTCAGGACTTGCCCACTTTCCTCCGATTTCCCCCCTCGACCTTCACTCTCCGGGAAAAATTTCGGCCTCGGAAAACTGCTCCTCCGATCCTGATTGCATCTGTCGGGCTTGAGGAGCTCATCTATAGTAAAGGACTTGATTTTTCTCCTATGCCGGATTAGTATCTTGGGCTGGACATCATCCACAACCACAAGGACATCCTCCTCGGATTTTCGTTTTGTAAATTCATCATCACTTGAGTCATCTTTGGATTCTTGTTTCATATTTTTTGGGTGGTCATAAGCTCTGGAAGTATAATTGATTGGAGTTGAGGTATGGGAATCCTGTGTTGACTGACCTGGGCCTGAGGAGCTGAGGGAGTTCCAGAAAGGGAATGCTGCAAAATAATTGAAATGCTGGGAAAAAGAGAACTGGAAGGATGAGGCTGATTGGTTTAGCTGAGGTAGGGATGGCGAATTGACGGAGGTGAACGCCGATGTGGGACAAGTTCCTGAAAGCATACATTCACATTTGAAACGCACTGCTACGTTTAGGTACCAAATACATACATATCTAGATATAATTATGTATCTACACACTTATTGTCAAACAATATCATATGAGCGCTCAGAGTCTCGTTCCTCCAAGTACATTCAAATACTGTATAAGAGAATGTTCTTCCCTTTGACCAGAACTAGATGACAAAATAAAGTACGAAACTGTTAAAAAGGTAGGATTTTCAGCTAAAAGCACAAATTGCTCAAGTTCTGAAAACAGTTTGACAAAGAAGTGTCCCAAGGATTGATTCCGAGGGTAATTCAGCTCTTTTATCTGACAAGGACCGTTGTTTTATTGCTGACACATGCGACATGCTCATCTGTCCACAACGACTACACAATGCTCTAGGTATGGGATTGAAGTCTCCTCTGACAGACTGCTGTTGTTTCTTCCGTCGTAAGATTGACTGGCTATAGGCTCAGCTATACACATGAGCCGTTCGTCCGTAATCGGAAAGATAAATCTCATTAAGAGTCAACAAAAGCAGAAATAATGCGAGACGAGACACTGCTCGTCAACAAAGCTTGTACTTACTTCACTGGGCTGTCACTTCTGTGTGCTTGAGCCAAAATAATAAGTGAGCAGTAGTGTACAAAATATACACGTTAGCCCTAAATTTTAAAAACCGCATGTTTATGCCCAGTAGCCAGAAGAGCCTCCATTAAAAAAAAGAAGAGGTAGTAAAAAGATACATTTAAAATCCATATTATTTCCCCCCTACAATAAAGTAATCTTGTGGTGTACAGTATACGTCATTTCTACAAGGAGTATAAAATCCCAGAAAAAAATTCACTACTATAGTTGATCCTTATGCAACCTTGTGAAGAATTTCGTTACGCATTGGAGCCCAGGGTAATGGAATGATAGAGGAAAAATACTTGTCATTATGGACTTTCAGCATACATACATACATACATATGCTACAGTATATAATTATATATATATACTTGGAGCAGAGGTAAAAACTTTAGTAGATTTTAGTAGAGAGACACATTAAAAATTGAGCATTCCAATTCTTTTCAATAAGTTGCTTATTCATTCGTATCTATTGGAATTTCCTATTAAATCTTACCATAATGAGAACCTCATGTAATACTTTCTGCGAGGAGCGAGCATTGTTTATTTAATGGGAGCTGACGGTATATGCACTCCCAGTGGAACCTTCGTGACCCATAATCATATTTTAAGAAATGATGCTATCATGCCCATCCTTCTTTATGTTAAGTTATCAACCGTACGTCTTGGAGCAACTTATCAGCCCAAGTTCATAATATTTCTTTTGCGAGAACGTGTTAAAGACTGACCTGGTTGAACTTTATTGTTGCTATTGCTGTGACTGTTGTTGTGGGTGCTACTCACTGGTGAGCAGTGCTGAGTGTTTGAGCCACTACTCCCGGCGCCATGGTGATGGTGCTGCACTTGATGAGGATGATTGTTGGGATGATTTTGCTGTGGAAATGCCATTGTTGCCGAGTGCGTACTCCCATTGTTATTATTTTGATTGCTACTATTACCACTAACATTATTACTATTTTGCAACTGGTACTCATGCGACCCCGGCGGTCCCCCTGACGCTGATCCAATTGACCCCACTTCAGAGCCCACGTCCGACGGCATGAGCATCCCTGAATTTCGGAGGATTCTGTTTATTGAACTTATGCTTGGGATCCTGAAATCAAGGGAATAACATTCTCATTATAACAAGCACCTCCACAGACCTTCCTTTAAACATAAATGCTTACTCAAAATCCCATCAGATTTTCACATGCTCACGTCATGTAACATTCAAACGTATATGTATGTACAGCTCTGTGTTTCTATTAATTTTTTAACACATCGGGCCTCGTACATAATAATATAAAATCACATCCTAGAATTCTCACAATTTTTGTAAACAGCATGCAATTATATAGCTTCAATCCAAGGGGTTGGAGTAAGTTGCAAAACCACGGTCTGCTATTTTATATTTGTATGCAGAGCAAAAGTGAAATGTTAAAGAACTGTGGAGAATTAAACAAATTGACGAAGACATGGCAAATTACGAAAGGATATAAAGGTATGTTGTAGTAACATGGAGTCTCAACTACTATTGCCAGCCCATAGTAAGTGACCCATTATAAAAGGGTTCATTGTTTGGGAAATCACCAGAAGAAATGCAAGTTTCACGGTTGACCACATCCATCTGCTCTTTAACACGTTATTGAAGATTTTTTTTTGACAACTTTCTTGTGCAATTATTCAACAATGGGATTACTGTTTCTCAACTATTTCCAGCTATTAAGACCCTTTAAGAGTGTAAGAAGAAAATAGATTGTCAAAAGTTTACTACCAGAGTAGTGTCTTTACACGTGATCTTTTTTTTGGGGGGGAGGGAGCATATATGTACATATATAGTTTCTAGACAAGAATAATATAGTTACTGTATTGAGACGAAACTTGAGAAGTTTGTGCTTGAAGCCTGAGTTTAATTAAGATTTTGAAACGGTACGTACATATTTGCGAACGGGAGGAAGGAAAAATAAATTATGCGTGCGAATTCACATGAAGTACAAGTATACAAAAGTCTCTGTTCATATATCTATGTACTACATTGGTGCATGTACTGAAACGCAATGAAAATATGATTTTGACAGGTGAGGATTTGAGGATATGTGATGCATAAAGAGGGAGGAAGTTTCAAAGAATGGGAAGAAACGGAAATTCTTGAGAAACTAGGGAGTTGTTGTTTTTTTTTCATGAGCGCAGAGAAACAACGGATGGATGATTGCGAGTACAATGTGATAATTATCAGGATTTCATAACGTAACCTAACCGTGCACACGGGCTCATCATCATCATAATCATCATCAGGGTAAAGTCATGATCATCCTCATAAAACCTTATGCCTCATGTGCACACATACATCGTCGGCTAAGAGGGTAAATGGAGCAACTACCCCAAGCCTACTGCTAAATCTCAAATTGAATCTCTGCAGCTACTAATAAGGAAACGAGTGAGCAACGTAAATATTGCAATGAAGGGGTAGGAACTTGTACGCTTGCACATTTAACAATTAAGGCAATATTCTATTGCTCCTCATAGTCTCGTAACAATTTCCCATACACGGCTTTTGTCTTCTTAGCTCCCGATAATTAGCTTTGGACACTACATACTTAAGTATAGATATCTTACAAGTAGATACACATATGATCCGCGTTTTGAAGATGAGAGGAATTGTTGCGCTCATTTTTGTACAACAATGCAGACGAGCTCATTGCCTGAACATTATTATTACATTTGAATTTCCATGGTTGTCAGAAACCCACTGCATAGCTGTTTGCACTTACCGGCGGCTGAACTCCGTTTATGAAGGAATGCACACACACTTTATATATATTTATATATATATAACATATAATATTTGTATACTACATTAAAAAAATACTTTATGGTTATTCTTAGCCTTGGCCTTTTCACTATCTCGTATTCTTTTCAGCTGAGAGAAAAGCTGTGAACATGGTAATGGGATTGAAGCACAGAGTTGTAAGCAATTATACCTCTTTGTGCCTTTATGATTCTAACTCTGTCCTCATGCTGATTTAGGTACCTATTCCCATACATATGTAGATAGATGCACAAATAAAAAAAAAATACAGAGGTTTAGTAATTAAAACTCATACATACTGGACAGACTACCTTGAAATATAATGTTTTTTTAAATGTGAAATCCAATTAAAAGCAGCCCAGTGCAAATAGAACGCTTTGTGTATCCGTGCAAAAATCGATGCACGCAATTATTCACAATTGTGAGCATTTCTGTTATACATGAGATCAAATTTAAAACAAAGAGTATATCATAGCGGAATTTTTCAGAGCTTGCTTTTCTGCCAGGCCAGTTCAACCAACCTCTTCAAAAATAATGTGTGATAGAGGAAACGGCAAGGCTCAAGCGAAAAGTGTAAGGGGGAGAATAATTATCTGATTTTCAGATATTTTAACTCGATAGTGAACCTCCCTCTGAAAATCTTATTTTTATTTGACCTAATCTAATTGATACTTGTAATTTACTTGGCAGAGTGTTTCCAAGCTCCGTTCGGCACCTCAAATCTTCTCATCTTTGCACTGTAGGGCAGTATGGTGAGCATTGTATACAGTCCACAAAATGTGAGAGTACATAGTACATAGTGATCGTATGTATTTATGTGTGTTTGAAAGATGATATGATAACAAATTGGCTAATGGTAACTACTAACAGTGGAAACTACCCTTGATTGTTAAAGAAGGTATGAGTTGTAAAAAAAAAAGAAATGATATTTAATTTGGCGAATGGTCATTTTTCTCAAAGATATGATTATATATTATGAGTTGCAATAGTGCTGCAACCGTTTCGTTCCTGAAACGAAAATTTTCGTTTTGTTTCATTTCGTTTCAGTTTGTTTCGCCAAAATTTCATTTCAGTTTCAGTTTGGGCCGAAACAAACGTTTCAGTTCGGCTTCTAAAACAAAACAAAACTGCCTTAATGAAACGCGTTTCAAGCGTTTCAATGCACACGTCATCGCATATTCTCAAAGAAAATTTCTCGTGGGATTTGTGTAATACTACTGCATTTTTGGCTTCGCATATTCAATCGCTAGCTATCAAAATAAATACAGAACCACATGCTTCCGAATTCTTAAGCTCTTATTTTGTCGGATATATTTTCTACAAATAATTTTAAACTCAATTCGTTCCTTATGGAGTGAATAAATGAACCAAGCTAAATGTTTTGTATTTAACACCCCAAGCTAAGAACAAAATCCATGTCCCTAAAGAACAGGATTAAAAGAAAGTCGTCAACATTTTGTTTCTAGCAAGAGCTTCAACCTTTTTTTCAGACTGATCTACAGTATTTGGCAAGTGGCAACGAAAGTACCGATAAAATTTGTTACGATATACTGTATAGAGCTGCAAATCATTATCCATAAATAATATGATTTTTTTCGTGAACTATTAATCAATTATAAGATATTACAATTCATCAGTATTTCACAAAGCTTAAAGAGATACGATGTAAAGTATACCACTGCTAAAACATTTATCCCATTTTTTTACAATATTAGTACTTTAATAATTGGGTGCGCCTGAAACAATCGTTTTGTGTTCCGTTTCAGTTCATTGAAAAAAATGAAACGAAATGAAACACATTTTTTCGAACTGAAACGAAACCTGAAATTCGTTCCATTCCAGTATGCAAACTGACATGAAACGAAGTTTTTGAAACAAACTGAAACACTTGCAGCACTAAGTTGCAAGTTAATAAAAAGGAGCCCCTTGTGTTAAATGACTTATGACTATGCAAATAATAAAGGTAATCTGATGATAAATGGTAACCGTAACTCACGTATGCATGTCGCAAATCCTCTGCGTCAGCAACTGCTCTCGTATTTCCCATGCAAACATTGCCGGATTGTCTTGCTTCAAACGAAGGATCCGTTTCACAACTGCAGGTGTAGCAACTTGCTGTGGGTACAAGACATAATCCCTGTCAATCACCTACCTCCAACACACAGTCAATTACACACAGTCATTATGTCATCCAGGGTCCGTTTTATCTTGTACTAAACCTTTCCTGTAAATTAAATCTACACAACTTACAGAGTGTGAGCTCGTTAAATACTTGCTCTATTTTGTGTCATTAGGGTGATTACTGTGATTTTGTTTTCCTAATCAAATGTAATTACATACATACAGTGTGGGCGTGAGGCTTCGTTAGAGTGCTTAACTATACTCGTGCACAATATTACCAAATCAGGCAATTACCTTGGTTTTGCTTCCTCCAATGGAGCCCGGCTTGATGGAGCCCGTCTCATAGAAACGGGTCAGGATCTTAGAGACACATCCGTGGGAGACCAGTAATTGCCTGGAGATGTCACAAGGTCGAACGCCCATCAGTGCCAGCTCTACTATCCTCCTTCGGACGTAGTCTGGTAGTGGTCGACCATTTACAAAAACCCCTCCTAACTGATTCACCCCCGCTTGACCTTTTAATAACAAAAGACAATTCCTTAAATCCAATCTTTAATTTTATTTACGAGAAGCCCAAAGCACATCTTTGGTACAATCAGCCTCGTTCTATAAAAACCCCACTCGTAGAGTCTGTAAATTAAGCAGCGTTGAGTTAAGCAAAATTATAAAAACTGCGTATGCCATACCCAAAAGATCTAAAGAGCTTCGATTTATTTTTTTTTATTATTATTAATTTGTAAAAGAGTTATGGGAGGTAGTTTGAGATTAATTGACTAAAAAAAAAGGGAAACAAATTCAGTGACACAGACCAAACTTGTGAGATAAGTATGTATGGACTTCTGTCTTACCAGTATGGGGCATTCTGAGATCCAAAATTCCTTGAGGTTTTGGGTGAACTGTCGAATCTCCAAGTGAAATAATTAAAAGAGTTTGTCACTGAATGATTCTGAATTTGTCAGCTCCCATATTTTATTTTGAGCTTGTTGGAAGTCACAAGACGTGGGAAGACTTAAGACTGTCTTTTAATGTCTCTTTGTGAGGTTACAAAAAAAAGAGGGTTGAAATAAACTGAAACGTCACAGGAGATGCTGTGCTGACAGGGTCGGGTAGAATTCCTACGAAAGAGCGGGAGAGCAACTGACGGGTGAAAGTCTCGGGGAGTATTCTATATGAGGTTAAATTCTGGTACTGTGGCAGTGTGACCTAGAAGGTTAAAGCATGGCATGATGAAATATGTGATGTGATGAGAAGAGGAAAGGAGGATGAAAAGGGTAGTTTTGGTTCCAAAGAATTTCCTCAGCGTTTTGTGGGTTGGCACATTTCAAGTGAAAAGCGAAGCTGGAAGGTAACGGGGAGGGCAGATGGCATGTCCATATAATCCACTCCACGTTCGTTCCACACAAGTGAGTCGGGAGTTGGCGAGAGAAACCCGGGGAGAGGTGGAACCCGAATCCTGGCATTGGCTCTCGTCACATTTCTCATTAGCGAGGACTCAGAGACGAGCAATTCCTCCGGGAATCCCTCCGAGCCAAAGGCTCCAGTCAACTGTATCTTCATGCACACACGGTCCGTGTTCACCGCAGACATAGGCCACTCTCACTCATTCCCACTCACAGCCCTTCGTTTCCAAGAAATTACCAGGAAAAGCCAGGCTCTGCACCCGCCAGATAAAAGCACGCTTTCCACTCACAAACTCTCAATTATTGAAAGTTGGAATCTTCAATTAAAATCATTATCTCTCCACCATCCCGGCCTTTTCAACAAGTACATTTTCTCCACACAATTTATTTTCCTTTGGAAAAATCATTTTTATTCCTCCAACTCGAACCATACACATAGGGACTCCTTTACATGTATGTATGTATGTATGTATGAATCTCACTCTCCTCAACTATATAGCAATTCCATTTAAATACTTTTTCCCCATAGCTTTTTCTTCTCACACCTCCACCTCCATTTGCTCAATTTAATTAGATTTACCCATCCTTCGCCTCCCGATAGCTCTGGAAATGTTAATTCCCTTGGATTTCCCTCTGACAGGCGGGAATAGATGTAGAAATCTCCTTTCCAGCAAAACTTTCCGACCTTCCCCTGGTTCAGCCTTGAGCTCCGCAAATCCTCTGGTATTTCCTTTGATTTCTCAGTCACTCAAAATTTAATTAAAAATCTATCTCCTCTTCAACTACATTTTAAATCACACTGGCTATATACACCTCCCTGGTCAATAATTGCCCTCCCAGTTTGACCTCAATTTTTCCTATCTACTCTACGTACGCTACTATACGTACTCTAAAATACTGTTTTTTTCCCCATTTTATATTTAAGAGAGTTCCAGAGTCCAGACTGATCAAATATTCATCAGCGTTTAGGCTGGGAGCAGACAGGAAGCGTTCCATTTCCAATATTTCCCTCCCATACATTTTATATTATAAGTGTATCTGTATCTATATGCTGCTTGGGCAATGAATTATAATTTTATCTGTGACAGGAGAGCCCGGAATTTTTGTCATGGATGATACTTATCGTTGGAGCAGGTGGACCTGTTCTATTGGGAAATGTACTTTTACCTGAGTAAGACGCCGACGTCACTTGCCTTCTTCAATCTCACCAAAATCCAGGCCTGTAACATAACAAAGTATTATGCATGTAGCCTATTGCACGTTTAAAACGAGTGTAATAAAATGTCTCATTACGCAAACTAGTATGGGGAGAAGATGATAATCTGTCTGATAATGTGAGAACATAACAGAAAACAAATCTAAGTAATTATTAAAGGCTAAAGACTGTAAACGCCAGAGATTTGAATTAATCTGTCCCAGAAATTATTACAGTGCATACGAAAATACTCCCCACCTTTATAATTAATTACTAATTCCATATGTGAAGTATATTGCATAATGATTTCACTTAAAAATGGTAAGACAGTAAATATACAAAAGAGCATAGTTTATGGATCAAAATTCAGTGTAGTATATGCTTTGAATGAATTAACAATTCGGTTGTGGGTTGGCTGGAAGGTAATGGATGAATGTATATAGTGAAGTTGGATGGAACGGAGGAGAGGGCATGGCAAGTCCATGTAATCCAGTCCGCGTTCCATACAGAAACGAAAGATGCGACATCGGGTTAGGAGGGAGTCAAGGAGGTGGAACCCGAATCCAGGCATTGGCTCTCGCTCCCATTCTATTATTAAGAATAGGAAGGATTGTGAATGAGCAATTCCTTCGGGACATGCCTCGTCTATACAGTCCGAGTTCCAAGAGCCAGGAGACTAAATATAAATAGAGAGCAAGAACTGACTGAGCTGTATCTCCATGCACACGCAGACGGTCCTTGTCATGAGCTTTGAGCACCGGACTGTAACCCTCCTTTCCATGGGATTCCCACCCAGACCCAGCACTGCAGAGTCCTGATAAAAACCACCAACTATTTTCATTTACAGAAATTATTACAATTTTAATAACTATAATGAACTCCCGATTCTTTTATCCAAACATTGTCAAAAAAAAAGCTGACTGCAAGGTCGTGTTGGAAGCTAATAATGAATTGTAATGAATTGCTCTTGTGATGACTAAAATAATGTAGATGCTGTATGGAGGAATGCTGAGTTGTATTAAGCTTTTAATGGGACGAAATAATTATTACTGTAATGGGAACATTAACGACCTGTCCTGTATTTCCAATTATAAGGCCCAAAATAAATGTCAATGGTCATTTTTAGTAAGTTACAGTTAATGTGTATAGTCCAAAACAAATTTAAAGCCCTTGGTGAATTAAGGATTAACTTACAATAATGTGGATAAATAATTAACACAGTAGTAGATACTGCACTGAATGCCTCTCTGTTAAATAAATAAAATGTGGAAGTCAGGAGACAGGAACATTTGTTTACAGTAAGTTCCATTTCGATTTTCGTTCCACAAAATGAAAGTGAGAGTTTTGCTTGAGTGAATTATTGCCTAATGACTGGTTACAATGCAATGGTCAAAGTTGTGGCTGAACCCTTTACTGGTGTTGAAAAGAGCAGCGGAGTGGAAGCACAACGGGGGGTCTCTGGACCCAAGGGACCTTTTGGCTCGAGTGTGATAAGCCAACTTCTCATCCTGACCTCCTACTGTATTAAATACAATAATAACATAATCACTGGGGACTTGACTCACACACTCCGTTTCACGCATCAGTTTATTCCTTTCCCCAGTCCCGAAGTTCCCCAGTCAATCCTTTCCTCATTTTAATTGCACACTGATTATTTATTTCCGTCACCAAATGCTACAACAAAAGCAGATCAACCACAATTTTTTTTTTGAATTGTTCCAAGTCTATATAACAAAATGATTGAACATATATGAACTTAAGCGGGTCAATGGATTGTACACGAATGTATGTACGCACATTCTGTATATACAGAATTATAGTGTGTTACATCCAGTGCAATATTCAACGTATCATAATTATATAACGATTTTACTACATTTTTTTTACCAGCGATTTTGTTTGTAAGAAAATTTTTGATCCGTGCAATATGGCATAAAACACATGAAATCCTGTGCCAACCTGCTAGAATTAATTAGCAAGAATCGTGAAATCATCTGCAATTATTTAATACAGTTTGCAGTTACTTCCCTTGAAATACAAAAGTGCGGGTACGCTGTTAACAGTGTAACGTTAATATTTGTACAGATTTTTGCATGGAATTAAATTTCGAAGAATAAACGTGGAATCCACATGCATAACAAGACAGAATGGCTCCCTAAACATTGACGTCATTAGGAAAGGATAATTCCAGGGAATAAGAGCATTCCATGTCTGGAAGCAATTTCATGTCCACACTCATCTGCCAGCATGGCAATGAATGAATGAATCCATAATTAATACTCACTTACATATAAACCGAAGAGGTTCCGTCTGATTGTCAACTCACCCGGAAAGTCAAGCCATTACCCATCGACTGTCCGATAGTGAGCCTTTAAATCAGTCGCTTGTACATAACATGTTAGCACACAATATAAGGTAATTTTGTCCTTTTTTATCCTAAGCCACGGCCCACATTATACCATTTACATAGATAAAGGAATGAAGCGTAGATAAAGATCAGGACAGGTGCATCCTGACCCTGGGTCTATAAAAGGGCTCACGCAATAAATGCCATCATGTAATAATAATTGTGAGCTATGGAAATGACAACTACAAAACATTCATGAACTTTGGCCTCACATGAGGCAACAACCCCACCGATCAATTTCATATCTTCACATCAAATTTCCTGCTCAGATATGATAACAACATCCATAAATGAAGGCAGATGATCACATGAAAAATTTTGAAACTCTCAAGCTCAGGATTAAGCATGTCAAGCCCAAAAGTACAAATTTTAGAAATGAAAGTTGAATGAACTATATACATACATAGCATAGATATATGTAGATGTGCCATAAATGATAATAATGATACGTGGACTATCTAGCCATAAATGAAAATAACATTTAAGTACTAGGTCTCTCCTGTCATTTACATTTTGGACTAGCTTCTTTTATACTTTCACAGCAGACCACACGTAAGAGCATAATATCTTAAAAGCAAGCACACAGTACGTACAGTACAGTACACCTTGGCGTAGGCACAAAACATAGAAAATGCGACATGACATTGGGGAAAAATTACATCCTCGTGAAGAAAAAATATCTGCCTATATTTTAGCAACTTACGCTGAATTTTGTTTACTATCTACTACAACAAATGAGCCAAAAGGTATAGTACATATCTTGTTTAGTAATTTTCAGTAGATACAAGAGATGCAGGATTCACAAGAAAGCGAAGAACAACAAGGTTGATTTCCATTCCATTGTACTCAAGCCTTTGCTATATATGGAATTTAACTACTGAAACTTCATGCATGTAATGACACACGCTAAACTTATACATACACACCAATTCAACAGTACTGTAACCTTCAACATTTATTGCCTTGACGTAATACTCTATGAATCCAAATTACGTAATGGCGTTACAGGGAAAAACATATGCTCTCAATCTTCAAACGCCAGACTTTGTACAGGCAGTGTCCAATGAATATCTACAGATATCGAGAACTTCAACTCTGAATACTAGCGAGGCTAGGAAAAATATTTATCTTAGCAAATTGAACATCAAAAACTGCTATCATAAATATTCCTACGGTGCTAGTAATTTTATCTCACCGCTTTAATACAGAATACACCATGGCTTTTACTATCCACAAGGTACAGTGCAATCTTTTTTAAACTCAAGGAATATTTGCCCCTATTTGAATTTGTGTGCAAATAATGTAAATACTCCTGACCGGATTATATACTAATTCCATTCAAAATGTACACATACTAGTTCCATGCTATAGATATATTGTATGTTTACATTTGTTCCTGCAGGATATCCAAGCAGAAGTTGACAAGACGAAAGCAGATGTAAGTTCTTGCTCACATTAATCCTATTGAGATTATTTTCAAACACTGATGTTTAAACGTTCATTTATTACAAAATACAAATTTAATTATTGTGACTGTTGGGAAATTATTAGGCGGAGAATCTCATCCGAAATATATTCCCACAAAGATTAGCAATTTTCAAGGCTCTGCTAGTATCAGAAGATTTTTCCGGAGATAATTCTATTCCTGCAGGTGTTCAGGAGCTGAATGAACTCAAAATTTCAGAAGGGAATAGTGAGCAAGCTGGGAAGGGTGATGGAATTTTGCAGGGGAACCCCAAGATTCGGAGACAATTGGATATCCTAAAACCTCATTATTTTCAAATGCATAAGGACTTTGGACTCGTAAGTGACAAAAAATGCTACATAATTAAATACTTTTACTTTTGTGCAATAATGTCACTCACTGACACATCAAAATACAGTTATTATGACAATTAATGTGCAACTCAAGGGGAGAATAGAGTAGTGTACTGTCCCCATAAAACTAGCTATTTAAGTGTCATAATTAAGGTAAATCTGTGCAGTTCCCTTCTTGTACGAGCGCGTACTAATATTAGAGTCAAATTTTATTGTAATATTACGTAAAAGTAGATTTTGACCATGGAATTTTGTTTTTACTGTAAATCCAGCTAAAAATATGGTTGAACCATATGATTCCGAAAGTGGAAGATGGGAATAATTTCGGGGTGGATGTTTTGCAGTCGGTTCTTGAGAGGATCAACATCATGAAAAGTATTTCTACTGACTTCACTTACATTGGCGTACAGTTCAGTGAGGAACGAGCGAAAGCTGTCAGGAAGGTACTCTACAATTTGTACAAAAATGATAATTATTTACACTATACGGACGTTTCATATTTTTTATTCACTTTTTAAAATTACACTGATACAATCAAAAATCATGCTTTCGTGAGTTCCGAGTTCCAATGTACTGTACAGGCTCTTTCAATTTATTGAGTTATGATTGCGTGACAGATACTGAAACACCCTCTCGTCGAGGACTACAAGAACCTGTTGGAACAATTGGATGAAGTACATCTCATCAGGCTACAAAGATGCTGCCAGGGTCTCTACAGGAATTATATGATTGCCTATGATTTAATTATGAAAAATATTGAGAAAGTCACAAAGCCTAGGACGGAGAACGGTGAAAATTTGTACTGAGCCATTTTTTTTACAGCAAGCTAGGGTTCAAGAAACCTCAATAAATTATTCAACTATTTGTGAATAAAATTAGACAAATAATACTCATTTTTTTCATTGCAGTAGTACAACAAGAACTCAACAGAATTTTATTTAATTAATTCACACAATAATAATTGTTTTCATGATCTTTTAATATACTGCTCGCATTTGGAATTTATAGATGATAGTCTCATGTGAAGATGTCCAAGTGAGATGACCTTCCTTCAAGCTATCCAAGGTTAATTTTTAAAAAAATGCCTTCCCTCTTCTTACCAATGAATGAAGCATAATTATTAAAATAAATTAATTGCCCTCCCTCAGCCTTCCTTTAATTTTTAAATGAATTCACCCTTCCTTCAACTTTCCTCATACAAAAGTCCTTCCTTCATTTTGATCCTTCATTTACTGCAAAATTTTTAAAATGGTATCAAAACTTGCGTTAATTTTCAAATTTAGATCAGTATCGACATATGAATTTGATGAATGAAAGTTCATACAAATGTTTAACAACGTTCACACCTCTCCCTTGTATTTTATGCATAAGGCATCATCCACGGGAAACCTGTAGCACATGACAAGGCTACTTCTAACCCATCCTTCATTCGTCTACCATTTTTGGTAAATTTGATGAAGCCTTATCTCATCCTCCTCGAAATAATTTATCCTACCTTCCATATTCCTTCAATGGGCTGAAAAATCAGTCTGTCGCCTTCACTGAAATCTTCTTTAAAGGCTAGCCTTCGAAGGCTGTACATATCTGGTCTCATGATTTCCACTTAAGTGTCCTCCTGATTTTACAATAATGTAACATTTGCTATCATATTTCTGGAGAAATCATATTCTATGGAAAACCTTTCCTGAGAATTCACTGTAATAATTATTAATGCATATGTACATATCGGTCCACGTACTACTTCCTAGGAATAGTCGTAATCTCTAGGATTCGAGTTCCGGTAAGAGTCTGCATGCGAATTACGAGTGACGTACGAAAATATATTAATTACAGGCTTGGTCTGTATATTATATTGGCGATTACATATTTTTATCATTGTGTTACATTTCTCACGAACTTCATCCACTGATTACTTCGTATCTATGCATATATTTTGACACCTAATAATTTGTGCACTAAACATTGGAAAACTGAGAGTCAGCCACAAACGCCTGCATTCTCTGAACGACCTAAAATTATTTAAGATTTGTACAGTAAGAAGTGATGTAGGGGTATAAGCCTGTAATACAGTCAATCAGCTAAATGAAAACATTCGTCGTTGAAGTGACAAAATGATCTGCAATGTCCATTGCAACCTGCCGTGTATTTGTACAACAATTTGTATGTATTAACATGTATATTAATGTGTATCATTTTACCTCTGTTGCAACTATATACTAATACATTACGTAGGTGTCATAAGACTCCTGGTCATCCTGGTTAAGTATTGCTTAATTACATTCACAAAGAAGTAGAATGTAAGGATAATAATTGAGAAACAGCATGCCAATTACAGTCACTGCCAAGAAGAATTGAGAGAGTTCTTAAATCTATTGATAATTGGCACAGGCATTTCCAATAAATAGTATTACTAACGGAGCAAAGCTTTCTCAATTATCATCTGTGGCAGATGATACTCCTGTCGTCATATGTGCGATATTTATGTACAGTGACCTATTCCTAACCTGTGGAAATGCCAGCATGTGACAAATGTAAAGAACTAAGACACAACAGCATTCAGCATGAACTTTAGTTTGAAAGTTTCATTTCGTTTCACTTAGTTAGCCCCATGACACACGGTATTTAAATTCACCATTTTCTGTCTTCTGTGTATCAAGTTGCATGATGAGCCCAACTGTGAAATTACATCAAATGTTACAAATAATGTTCCAATAATTTAAAAATCATAGAAATAAAGTAGCGTAAAAAATCACATGTTTCATGTATTTTTGGACATTTAGCCGTCTCACAATCAAACACTCCAGTCATTGATACTTCGTTACTACTGATTGTATTTCATTCCTTTATATTACCAGTATCTACCAATTAATTGGCTGGTTATAGAAACAGCTTCCATTTAAGATGTCTTGTCTTTCAAGAACATTCATAATTTTGGTTGTAGATACTTCAAATTGCGTAGAGTATTTCGTCGCTGAAGAGGCAAAATGGACTAAGTGCAATTTCGAATAGAAGCAAAATGGTCTACATGCCTTTTTCCTTAAAGGCAAAACGGAATAGTTGCAAGCTTTCCTGAAAGCAAAATGAACTACATGCAGTTTTCACTAAAAGCAAAATGGTCTACATGCGTGTATACTTTCATAATGTATGTAGACCATTTTGCTTTTAGACGAAATTGCACTTATTCCATTTTGCTTTTAAAACTTGATGCATCTATTCCATTTTGCATTTAGTAAAACTGCATGTAGACCATTTTGATTTTAATCCAAAATGCATGTATTCCATTTTGCCTCTTCAGCGACGATTTGTCGTTTGAGATTACCCTAGTAACGAGAGATGCATGAAAATGTTGTTTATTTTTATTCCACTTTGACTTCTTATAACAACAAAAAAAAGGATAATTTATTATGCAATGAAGCAAAGTGTAATGATTGTATTCACAACAATAAACGTTTATAGAAAACCATTTAGGACTTAGGACCCAGTAAAGGAATTCGTGTAACTTGGTAGTAGTAAGTAGGTTAAGCTGGTGGAAGCAGCGAAATTTTCCTTTGCATGAATTACTTATAGTTTGTAAGGTATTGAGAATCAATTGGGAAATTAGCACAGTAATTTATCATATAGGGATTTTCTAGCTTTTAAGTTTCATTAATTACGGAAATTCTTGTCCAAATTACGAGTTTGTTGTGAATAACAGGTAATTAAAAAAAAATACCATCTGATTTACCAGTCACAGTGAGCGCACTCATATGAGGCATGAATGTTCCTTGCAAAGCCTATTACTCAATTTGTATTTGAGACTCCTTTGATTTGTTTACAGGAAATAAGCACATATTTCATTTATTTGGGAAAGAAAAATGCCTCCACCAATTTTTGCTGACCTTGGACGACATTGTGCCGCCCTCTTCAATAATGGCTATCCCCTTGGTTTACTCAAAGTCGACACAAATATCAAAACATGTGGAAATGTCAACTTGAACACTGGGTTTGGAATCAAGCAGGAAGACTGGTCAATGGGCTCTGCGGAACTAAATACCAAATGCACTTTAAATCCCCCAAGAATAAGTAAGCTTAAAACTAATGTTTACATACGGACGTATGTAAATATATATATTTACACGCGTTCTCAATTATTTGGACAACTTAAATTAATCAAAATATTATTAGCGTAATTACATGAAATCAAATCCCGGTCCTACTTTTTTAGAAACGTCTGTTTTTGAATCCTGGGATCTTGATAACAATCTCAAGTTGGGCATCGTCTGTGAGGATCTAGCCTCCTACGTACCTGGCATTAGATTAGCTGGCCACGGTAGTCTGAATCCTGACACCGGGTAACTCTTTAAATTCTGTGTATCGAAAATGGTAAAGCTAAATAGTTATGACTTATCATTATAAATGCATCTTCCTGATTTTTCGATTTCTCAGATTGTTTTCGGGAAAAGTCAACGCACAGGCCAAGCACAATTATACATCCGTTGATGTAACCTACGAAGGTGGGGATGACAAACCTCATACTGTGCAAGGATCCCTCGTAGCAGGGCTCGCTGGTTGGCTGATTGGCTACAAAACTAACTATGATATCAATGAAGGTCAAATGACCACACCAACCTTGGCCCTGGGCTTCTGTCAACCAACCTATCAAATCCACGCATTCTGGTTTGTTCTCCGACGTATTTATAATTCTCAGTTGTCAAAATAGTGTGAAACACATTATGTAATGGGTTGAGTTCAAAAAATGATAACCATAAATTGATCTTTTAATTTTAGGGACAACTGGGAATCCTACAGACTAAACATGTACCATCGCATCAATGATCGAGTGGAAGCTGGAGTCTTGACAACATGGAAACCTGGAAATCCGCCCCCTCCCCCTGGTGAGAAGGGAGAAAGTGCTGGTATCGGGAAACCCGCTTCGGAGACTGGTAACAACATTGCCGTGGGTTGCCGAATGCTCCTCACACCATCCACGTTCCTTCGAGCTAAGATAGATATCGATAGTCAAGTTGGTCTTGGGATCGAATCAAAGATTCGCGAAGGTGAATTTGCACGTAATTTTAAGAATGAGTTAAAAATGAGTTGAACTGTCACTGTAACTGCAGTGACGCATATGAATGTAACAAAAAGTATTACAAGGGAATCTATGCAATCGTACCAGCTGGGATTTATTCTCTAAACTTTATTTTTTATTTTTGCAGGAACAACTTTAACGCTGGCTACCAACATCGACGGTAAAAGTATAAAGGGAGGAAATCATACTTTCGGAGTAGGAATTGCATTTGAAACTGATTTCTCAAATTCGTGCTAGTCCATATAGTCCCAATACTATAAGCTTGCGTCTAATGGTATACTCTCTTTATACCTGCAGGCAGAAATGTCTGAAAATATTGGTGTATAATATGAACCATTTTTTTCAAATCGTATGAAATATGTGTAATTCCTCTTAAAATTACAATAAAACGTAATCATTACAATTAACAAGCCTTACACTGTAAATGTATTTTGGAACTTTTTATAATGTATTTCAAAGCTAGCTAATACTAAGTAATTTTTATACGTTTAATCTGAAAGAAGCATTTCAGCTTGAAATGGGTAACGGTTGAAGCTATTTTCCAGGTAGAGTTACGGGTTAAAATGCTAGAATTCAAATAATTAAGCTACCTTTATTTTTGTTCATTTGAGTTTATTGAGTCATTGAGGTTCATTTGAGTCTGCTATCGTCTTCGTAAGTCAAAAACTTCTGTCAGGAGAAACAAATAAATAAGGCGAGATTAAAACAAAGTAAAAAAATATTTTAATCAGTTCATAAACCTTCCATAGGGTTTTCAGTTTCTGGCACCCAATTTGTGACGTGGAAATATTTTGGAAACTATTGTGCAAACTATACAACACTTGTTGATATGTGTCTGATGATGACAGATTGTTAACTGTGTTTTAAGAGCACTGATATAGAATAAATCTCGTAATCCACCATCTAGCTGATCTCCGTCCGTTAAAATACATCAATAATCAAGTGCCCAGTGGAAAGTCCATTAATGTAAATGAAATGTTACTCGTATGGTGCTTACTCATATCTTTTCATTTGATCGCCGTCTTATTTATTTTTATCTGATTTCGCTACACAGTGGCAATAATGTAGGAAGATACTAAGAGTTCATGACAGAGATGTCCAAATGAAATTGCCTTCCTTCAAACCTTCGAAGGTAATTTTTTTAAAAAACGCATTCCTTCAAACTTCAATTAAAGGAAGCCTTCAAAATATTTTGCCTTCCTTCAGCCCTATTTTACTTATTAATTTAACTCCTCCAGCCTTCAGCCTTCAAAAAAAATCAGCCTTCCTTCCTATTTCAGCCTTCATAACACAAAATACTATAGAAATTCATTTAAACAACCCTTTTGGAGGTAAAACACCCGAAAATCAGCGATACAATTTACTCAATTGAGTTCGTTTATTAAAATCAGAAGCAATGAAGTAAGTCTCATTGTGCCTATAACTGTACATTTGTGCATTTGTAGTGTTTTTAGTACACTCTCTTTGTCGTATTTGTAACTATCTATCTACTGTAGCTCATTGCATGCGCGAACCTTCTAAGTAGCAGATGTAGAGCTTCTATTGGGGACAAAATTCCTGTCCCGTCCCCGTCCCGATATTTTTTCAAAACCTTTGTCCCCAGTCCCGTCCCGACAACCGGGACACTTTGAAAAAAATCGTGTCCCCGTCCCGTCCCCAAAAATTTAAAAAAACGTTGTCCCCGATCCCGAAAATCGGGGCATGGGAACAAAACTCCTGTCCCGTCCCGATAATTACTAAAAACAGTAGTCGATATTCTCATACCGAAAATCGGAACATAAGGAAAAATTCGTACGAGAAATATTTGTACCAAAAACATAAAAAACACATTTATAGAATCGTAGTTCCAAGATTCCTCCTTAAGGCAGCTTAAATTACGGTCATATTTCAACAATAATTATTACTATTCTATTCCTGTTCTATTTCGGTCACCAAAATTATTCTGTCACTCAAATTTCGAATCCGTTTTCAAATATTGTGTGTGATTACTTACTTCAATTATGATTGCAAATATGTAATATATCGTCGGTGAAGAGGCAAAATGATCTAGGTGCATAATCGATTAGAATCAAAATGATCTACATAACTTTTTCCCTAAAGGCAAACTGAACTGGGTGCAAGCCTCTTTAAAAGCAAACTGATCTACATACAATTTTCCTTAAAAGCAAAATGATCTAAGTGCTGGTCTAATTGAGAAAACTAGCATCTGTAAGGAGGACACGTGGCTTATAAGGGCTAACCATGACTGTAATTGACCTAGGGTTGTGGGTTAATATTCTCTGAAGGGTTTGCTATTACTAAGGATCATTCTGGCAACTAAAGTTAATTTCAATTATTGCATCTAATACATTTTTAGTTACGAAAACTGCAACATTCATTTATTTTAAAATCGACGAATTAAAAGACGATTCAAAATCACAGTAAGCTCATGTGTTAGTGTGCACATTGAATAGGTTTTCCCTTTAATAATTCTCAACGTGGAGTTTTTTCAAATCGTATTCTACGATCATCACCATTATCATAACATTCGGAATCATTTTCAAATGTTAAATCATAATTGACAACATTTTTTTTAATGTTACTGAAAGAAAGAAATGGAGGCATTGGGGAATTAAATGCATAAATAAAAGATTTTGAATACCTCGCATTTTTGTACACCGGCATTAGAATGTGTTTACTTATATTGTTTTTATTATAATTTGTATCTAGATCATTTTGCTTTTAAAATTCAATGCAAGTAGATCATTTTGCCTTTAGTGAAACTGCAAGTAGATCATTTTGATTCTAATCGATCATGCACCTAGATCATTTTGCCTCTTCACCGACGATATCTTGTCTTTATTCGCTCTAATGCCAAAATCTAATAATCATAATCATAAAACCATTACCAGTCTTTTTGAGAAATAAGCTTCATTTTCTATAGCCCAAAATCGAATGTCTTACATTCGGTGAAATAGAACTCACAGAATAGTTTACTCACGAGTATTAAAAGCTGAAACGTTATCCTTGTTCTGCTATGCTTGCTCGTCCCGTCCTGTTATATACGACCCAAAATCATGTCCCATCCCGAATACAATGGGGGCAATTTTTTCTGTCCCCGTCCCGTCCCGAATACGACATGGGGAGACAATTATTTTGTCCCCGGGGACGTCCCGTCCCGGTCCGCCCAGTGTCCCGACGGAATGTCCCCGTCCCCGGCAGAAGCTCTGAGTAGAGGGCTCCTTTACATACTTCCTTCCTTCGCCTTCCGTTTTCTGTTAATACTAGGAAAGCTTTCTTCAGCCTTCCTGAATTAATTCAGCCATCCCGCCTTCCCTTCTCAACTCTCTGGAAAATTGATATTCCGCCCTCGAAGGCTGGGCATGTCTGGTTCATATTGATGAGCAGCTACATTCAACTGTCTCTTCCCTGTGTATGTATTTTTGACTTTGTATCTATCAAATAATAAAAGAGCTGTGATGAGCTTACAAAATGAGCACATATGTAAGTTCAAAATTATTGTATAATTTGTTATCAATAGTCTGTGATATTGTAATAAGAGTATTAAAAGGTGATACTTTGATACTATCCACATCAATAACATTACATAATTATTTTGTTATAAACTAGAAACAATAGTAAATACTGAATGTCATAGTATACGGAGTCAATCATGACCATTGTCAATACATGAAAATAACTCCATTTTCAAGTAGCATGATGTTATGAGAAAATGAGACACTCACTGATGAAAATACAGCGGGAACTTAAATAGCATTATTACCAGCCAAGAAATTATTACTGACTGTGAATTACTTCCAAGACGTTGATTTTCACAGAAGAGCCCAGCTACTAAAGATTCTCGTATTATTTAATTACAGTCGAGGTCTTTGGCAACCGCATAACATGAACCTCTCCAGCAACTACTTTCACGGTACGTCATTAAGGAATTATGTGGCTGTCGATCAGCTCACGCAGAATTGCTAAAAGTGATTCATACAACTGCAGCAATATGGACCCAAAATAACGATGTACCACACAAATAATTATTTAATTGACAGACGGCACATTACACATTTGAAATATTGTCATAAATTACAAAAATAGTAAATATTGGAGTACATGGTCACCATTCACCACCTGCGAAGAAACCAACCAATTACGAAAACATTCTTCACAAATAGTTTCTCTCTGTGAGTTCTGGAATCCGAAGAGGAAAATTGGATACTTTTCATTTAACAAACTCTGTGTCAAAATGTTTCTAGTAAATTCCCTGTGGATTTTTTCTCTATTCCTCTGCGCTGTTACCAGCCCCGACGGAGAAAATTCTGGAGAAGAAAAGGTTTCCTTTGGGGATGAACCAATTGAAGACTATCCGTCTCTCGTGTCTCTGATAATGTACTACGTAAGTTTGCTACTTTAAACACAACTAATGCGAATGGTTTATTACATTGGAATTCGTGGTATTGCCGAGGTTTAACGCAAGTTTTGTAGTTTCGCATGAGTAATACTGCAATATTATTTGTTGTCACGGTCTAATGACCAACTATGGCGATTCGACTTTCATTTTTATCTTTACCAGAAAAGCAAAAACGAAACAAGACGAATGTGTGGCGGTACTCTGATCACTGACCAGCACATTCTCACTGCTGCACATTGCTGGGATGCGGCAGACACGAAGACATTTAAGGCTGTGCTTGGGTCAAGGCATAAATTCCATGCTGAAAATGATGATGGTGATGTAATAGCATTTGATCTTGATTCAGTGTCAATGCATCCGTAAGTTTGAAGATATCGACTGTCGATGTGGCGTTAAAGTAGGATTCAGTTTATTTTCCGAGATTTTTCTGAGTATTGCTTTATCTTGTAAATGGTTCTCCACAGATATTACAGCGCGAGGCTTGGTTTCGTTAATGATACTGCCGTAGTCACGTTGCCTAGGAAAGTAAAACAATCCAGGGCAATCAAACCAATTCGTCTGGCAAAACAAGTCTACACGGATAATGTAAGGGTTGTGGGATGGGGAATGATGGATTGCAAAGGTGGCGTTCCGGATAGGTACCTGTACGCAAAGGTGACGTTATTATGCTCCGTTCACATTGCACTTCTGCAAGCTAAATTTTTTCGTCAGCAAGCTAGCTTGCTGAGCAAACGGTCTGCAAGTTAATTTACTTGCACATATGGAAGTTCTGCTCACATTGATTTTCAGCTGCAAGCGCAAGCAATGTGTCTCTTGACAAAGTACGGTTAGCGACTATTGCAATTTAACACGGTGCAGAATAGTAATCGTCAGAAATTTTACATTGCGCGGCATAGGAGTGAATTCAAGACGTTGCAAGGAGCTCAATAGGAAATGCAAGCATAGGAAAGTAGAAGCGAGTTCTACTTCGCTTCTGCAAGTAAAATGCTTGCAGAGGAGACCAATGTGAACAGAACTTGCAGCGCCGCAAGTAAATACTTGCAGAGGCGACTTTTTACTTTCAGTAGTGGCAATGTGAACGGTACATTATACATTAACTTTGTCATTTTATTACTACGTTGTATGTTATTTTTATTTTTATTTCTTTCGAGTGTTCCAACAACGCACAAAGTCACACTTGAAAAATGAGTGAAGCAAAATCTCATATTTGGATATTCAGGAATTTTAATACAAATTTGAATTCCTACATAATGTTTTTAATATTATATTTCGAATTTCACTTGTAGGGTTTCGCAAACCATTTTTTCGTCAAAAACTGTAAGGTTTGACAACTCGAGTTGTGAAAAGCCACATCTCCTTGCAATTGATCGTCAATACGAAATTTAAAAAATTATGTGGTAATTTAAATCATCTTTCTAACGCATGGTACTTTTATTTTGGAAATAACAAATCGGGATGAAACAGTTTAGAAAAAAATTCCGATTCTGCTTCATTAGTTGTTCATTAGTGTGGCATTAAATGTTGGCTGTGGTCAATGTTCGTAATCTGGAAAACAATTTACTGCCAAATTGGGAAATAGAAACTATTGTGACGATTCTGTATAAGTTAGAGGGGGAATGTTATGCAGCACTCTGTATGTATGCTAACAATTCTGTAAAACACTGTTTTACCACCAGGGGTGGATTGTGGACAACAAAACGTGTCTTAAAGCATCGCGTCTCAAAATAAGCAAGAGCCATATTTGTGCCAAATTTAAAAACAAAAAGGGCGATGACTCCGGGTCCGACCGAGGAGACAGCGGCGGTCCTTTATTGGCAACAGCTGCAGATGGCAAGGATGTTCAAGTAAGTTGAAACATTTAACCACAACGTTCTATTCTTAGAATTGTGCCCAAGATACTTGAAAATTTTACTCTTGCAAGGAGAAAAGTTGAACATGGAAATATTTTTATTCAGATCGGCATTGTATGCAAAAGTAGGAAAATGTATCGGCCATCAGAATGCACCAGAGTTAGTATACCTATGGTATACACAAACGTTCCCGGAGAAGAAACATTCATCAAATCGATTGCTCCGAATGCGGAATTCGTATGATCAAGCTGAATTTGGTAATTACCCGATTAAGAGAATAGAGAAACACTCCCACAGTTTCCTAATTACTGTATTCTGATTGATATGTTGTTACACATTATATTCACACTGGTGTGAATATAAAGTCATGACGAAATTTTGATTTGGTTTATTCAGATATTCAAACTAATTTAAACTAAATAAAACTATACTGGTTATCATATCGATCTTATTTATATTTCGCTTAATTTGGACTGCGCCTACATACCTATAGAATATTAAAGTTCAGGTTGAGGTGCATTACGTAAATCCGCCGATTCATGTATTTATGTATGTCTACTTTACCACAAATGGTAAAAATAGGCGTGGAAATCAATATTATTTTATTTCCTGCAAGAGAAATGTTATCTACAACCACACGAAAGACAATATAAGGCAAACTCACTATATCATCAAAATCAATTAGGGTGTAATTTGTATGTAGTTTTTTAAATCTACTCTGGAACTGAATACATTTTTATAACCTTTATTTAGGAAAAACTAAACAACGAATTTCTCAACAGCTATACATGCATACTTACCTTAACGAAACTAAAATGTTGATAAAAAACAAATAAAAATAAAAATAAAACAGAATGTATTTTAACGGAGACTTCAAAGTTCTCCAGATATGGTTGGTTTTATTTTAGTGGATTCAGCAGTCTACCCTTGTCACTTCTGTCAAACAAGTAGGTTTGAATTGTGTGTGTGAATGTGGATTTGTTTGTTGGGTATTATGAAAATTAAAAAGCAAATGGTAAATGTTCCAATTTAAATGGATGTCGATATTTTTATTGTCGGGTGGTTAAAACAAGTGAGCTTCGTATATTCTTCAAAGGCCATTGTAAATTGTAAATATAAAGTCAACTATACGTTCTATTTAAATTAAAGCGATCTTTAACGAGAGGAATGTGAGTCCGCAAATTGCCGTTATAATGCTTAATCCACAGACAGGAATAGCATCGATTCATTTATTACGGCATTCATATTTAGACAACAATTTCCAACTGGATTTCTCATGAGTTGTTTCATGAACTTCAACTCTTATTTTGCATACAAGTAGTGATTCCAGGTTGACATTTGATCTATAAGTACTACTACTACGCATCCTTTCATTTGTTACCTTCGTCACTCTGTAGGTACTTACTACATATGTCTGTAATGAATACCAACGTAACCTCTTCCTCCTTTCGTACAGAAGGGCTACGCAGAATGGCAGAATGATCGTATTATCGGCTTTGATAATTACTTGCTAAACAGATACCAGTTTCTGCGATTAGAGTAGATACAGTTCATTACTAACCCCAAAGCGTAATTTTGAGTGGTCTGGCTGATCGGTGCTTCAGTTTCAAAATATATCTTCACTAATTTGAACTGCGTTACCCAGTGCATTGGTTTTGTATGCTATTGTTACATATGCACATACTGTGGGACTAGCAATTATTATAGGAAAGCCAATCAGTAAAATTCAAGGGGAAATAATTTACGAAAAAAATCCCTCTATATGCGAAATATTTATTATATTGAAAACTTGGTGCTAGTCCATTTAATTCTGGTGTTAATTAATATGTAATTACATGAGAAATTATTGAAAATAAGTTAAACAGGTGTTTGATTGGGGCAGCAAAATGAAAACAAAAGATAAAAAAGAAACTGAAATAAATCCCAGGAAAATTCAACAAGGGAGAGTATTGAAAGCTACTAAAAGAACTGTAGCTAGTCTTGGAGCAGCAGGGCGTCTCGCTCTGACAACAAATTTCCCAGTTGGTGTTACTCCACATTTGTTAAGTAAAGAGAATTTTATGTTGGTGCGCAACCAAATTGATTCTTAGAAGAGTTAATAAACATCAGTGGCAGAAATATTAATGAACATTTGTCATATTTCACAGGACTGTCATCGCCCAGACCAGGAGTACCAGCACTGGTGGCGAACCTAACGAAGTATTTCAGAGTTGCTGGCAATGCCTTCCTTATAGCATGCGTTGTGTTCGATACTTATCGAGTGGCCTCTGCAGTTAGACGAGATGTGCGGAGGCGAGGGAGACCTGGAAAGCATTCCGCCAAAACTACAGCCTCAATTGGTTCAAGTTGGGTTGTTAGTACAGCAGGAGTTTACGGAGGGGGCGTTACTGGTGCTTGGATCGGTGGAAGCATTGGCTCAGTTTTCGGGGGAGTGGGAGCAGTTCCTGGTGCAGCGATAGGGTCTTTAGTGGGAGGAGTTATTGGAGGAGTTATAGGTACATTTTTAGGAAAAGCCGCGGGAGAAGTTGCTGTTGACGTTTTAGTGGCGGGTTCTGAACATGAAAGCGACGAAGAGGGGAGCAAGAATTATTATTCTTCTCAAAGTAAAAAGAAAGTTTAAAAGCTCCTATTTAAATCTAAATGTAGTTTATACAAAAATGTAAATCGCAAAATAAATAAACAAATTTATTTTCCGCATCAGCATTATTTAGAACGTTTTCTATCTATTTTGTAAAATTACCAAAATATTTTATTGTTTTTACTTATAAATAATAACTAATGATAATATTACAATTCCTTATACATACATAAATATAAATATACAGGGTTCATATCCTTTTTCTATCCCCTAGCCTACATATGGGAGTGAATTGTAAAAGATTTGATTCCCGCAGTTTGTAGGAAATTGTTTTCCAGATTTTCTATTTATTTCATTGACCTCACTCAATTTGTTTGGACACAGGGATTAGGGTCGTGTACCGAAGTAAGAATTTTTGACGATTTTTTAATTTAGCAGTTGTCTATTTCAGCAAAAATTTTGCTTGCTAATAAATAATCTCCGACGCTCGGTTGTTTGAAGCTTTATGGGCTTTCCAAAAAGCTATCACTTATGTCTGTTAGTTGAGCATTATGTAGGAACAGAGATCAAGTTCTTCCGGATTCACTTTCAGGAATTAAGGTGGTGAACGGTCAGTTCCTGACAGTGTTATTTAGTTTATTGCCTTGAAAATATTTCAGGAACTCTCTGTTGAGTCTACTTCTTAAGTCCAAAATTTCTCTCAGTAGAAACAAATAAGTAAGGCAAGATGTGGGTGGGAAGAAGTTCCCTATCCTGCGAACCTGGTTAGTTGGGCACATGGTCAAGGCGGTTGGGCAGGTAGAAACGGCGGGGTAGTTGGGCAAAAAATTTTTGGCTACCCAGGTAGTTGGGCAAACATTTTTTGGCCTACCCAGGTAGTTGGGTAAACATTTTTTGGCCTACCCAGGTAGTTTGGCAAACATTTTTGCTACCCAGGTAGAAAATTTGGGCTACGCAGGTAGTTGGGGAAAAATGTATTGGGCTACCCAGGTAGTTGGGCAAAGAAAATTTGGGCTATCAAGGTAGTTGGGCAAACAAAATTTTTGCTACTCAGGTAGTTGGGCAAAGAAAATTTGGGCTATCAAGGTAGTTGGGCAAACAAAATTTTTGCTACTCAGGTAGTTGGGCAAAAAAAATTTGAGCTACCCAGGTAGTTGGGCAAACAAAATTTTTGCTACTCAGGTAGTTGGGCAAAAAAAATTTGGGCTACCCAGGTAGTTGGGCAAAAAAAAAAATTGGGCTACCCGGATAGTTGGGCAAAAAAAATTTGGGCTACCCAGGTAGTTGGGCAAAAAAAAAATTGGGCTACCCGGATAGTTGGGCAAACTTGCTGCGGGATTTTGGCCATTTGTTCTGGCGGGTTAGTTGGGCAACTACCAATTTTAGGATAGTTGGGCATATGGAACTTTTTCCACACCCTGCAAGATGGGAACAAAGAAAAAATCACTTTAAATCAATTCATAAACCTTCCCTGGGATTTTCAGTATCTAAAACCCAATTTGTGACTTCGAAGTATTTTCGAAAGTGTTGTGCAAACTATACATCCATTGTCGGTTTCTACCTGATGATAACAGAATGTTTTGCGGTATTTTAAGACCAATATGAAATGGAATAAATCCTGTCATTCACATGTTCATTTAAATACAGCAATAATCAAGTGCCCAGTGTAAACACCATTAATGTAAATGTAATTTTACTCGTATGCGTGCTTTACTCACATCATTATATCTCACCATCGTCTTGGGTGGACGTCTAGTACATATAAAATCGCCTTGTTGGCGCTACACAGTGGCAACAATTTAGGGGCATTGGAAGATACTAAGAGTTCGTGTTGATGATCAGCTACCTTCTTCCCTGGATATTTTTAGAAGCGAAGCGAGTCCAGGAACGCCGTTTTCTGCAGCGAAAGTTGTCCCACCCATGTCTTGACACTGAAGGCACCTACGGTGACGTACAAAGTATCATTTGACCCGCCTTGACCTAAAGTTGTGCCAAGAAAATAAATAGTACACTATATCAGAATTCCAAGTTAAGCCGATTCGATCAACCCGTTTTGGGGTTCCCCGGGTTTGATGCAATTTCCTTCCGAGTTTGCTAAGAACTGGTATACATACTCTCCAGTAGTACACTATATCAGAATTTCAAGTTCAGCCGAATCGGTCAAAATGTTTCGGAGTTGCCCGGGTGATATGGAATTTCATACTGATTTTGCTTTAAATTAGTGCACATAAGTACTTCCCAGCAGAGCTGCGTTCAAGTCAAGTTATTTTAGATAACTTGACTTGAACTTGACTTCAACTTGAAAAATTGACTAAACGAGGTATCCGTACTTGTACTTGATGAATCAAGTTTCTCAAGCAACTTGAGTATGCAAGTACGCGATTTTCAAGTTCATTTTGTAGAACTTGAACTTGATTATAACTTGACGTTCAAGTTGGACACATAACTTGACTTGAACGTGAACTTGAACTTGTACTTGAACTTGCTTATTCAAGTATTTTTTCGTAAATGAATAAACCGTACTAGAAATTTCGTCCACAATTATTATAGCTGATAATGGTTAGGCCGTAATTAGGATAAACTAAATGGCATGTGGACGATATTCTTTACTTTAAAATAATTGCTAAAAAGTTTAAAATACATGATCAAATAAATGTAAGCACTGTAGTCTAATTTACTAATTTCTATAGTTAACAGGTTAGCAATCATATCATTGGCCTGTCCACATTATGTTGCAATCGTTTGGTGAGTTTAACCAGCAGTTATAACCATGAATATTTGTGGTCGTTAATTTTGCTTAACCAATATTTATTTATAAGATTGTTTGTTGTTCATCTGCGCCATTGTGTTAAATATCAGCAAAAATCATTCTTCCAGGGAATAATAAATTGATCTTAAACTTCTTCTTAGCTTCAGAACAGGTCACTTCATTTTTATAATGGAACAAGAACCCCGAGTATCAAGAACATCCTTGTAAAACAATAAGTCAGGACTTTTAACTATTCAAAATATGGAAACAGGACAAGAATTATTCTCGATCTCGACCACTGGGCTTCGTGGAGGCGACTTTAATGCCGGTGGAATAAAAACAAACTCAAACATGTTATTATTATGATGATTCGCATTCAATATTATTTGTAGTGGGATGCAAAAATGTCACTAATTCCGCAATGCTTACATTGCTCTTCAGTGACAAAAATCCAAGTTTTATTCAAGTACTTCCATTCAGTGTACTTGAACTTGACTTGATTTTGCTATCAAGTAATAAATTATCAACTTGAACTTGATGGAACTTGAACTTGAAAATTCAAGTTAAATTAACTTGATGTTCAAGTTTCAAGTTACAAAATTGTCTGCACTTGACTTGACTTGAACTTGATACGCACTTGAACTTTTCAAGTTATACTTGAACTTGAACGCAGCTCTGCTTCCCAGTAATAAAATTTAGCAGAATTAAAAGTTAAGCCAAATCAGCCAACCAGGTTCAGGGTGACCCGGCTTTTACACAAATTTTCTCCCGAAATTGGTTAAATTTGGTACTTATACATATTCTACAGTCATACTTAAATACGCATTGACTATAACTTGCATTCGATCTAGTGTTTCTATCGGTAACAAATAGTTGGGCTCGACTCGACTCGAAACAAAAGCCCGGTGTAAATTTCACTTTTGGGCTCGAACTCGAACTCGGGACATTCGAGTCGGGAAATTTTTTTGTACCCGAAACCGAGACCGTTAAGAAATGTTATACCCGAAACCGACTCGAACTCGAACCAAAACCAGACACAAAATTTACGTAAAATACAACATCACACAGTCCCGAAAAATGAGCATCAAACAAATAATTTTTTTTGTAAAAGCAAAATAATGCAGCAATCCCTGTGTCGTTTTCATTTTTTCAATATAATTTCAAATTTTCATTATAATTTGGTACAACCCCCCATCCCTCCGTAATGCTCTTCACTGTTGCTTCGATAAACTTGTTATATGCCAACTTTAACCACGATATTAAAAGTGGTAACTTCAATATCGTATCTCCTTGAGTAGCCAAACATTTCAGTGTTAAAATGTCGGAGCCAACGAAAAAGCACGCTCGATAGGAATGCCAGGAATACCCAAGAATTCACGCGCCATCCTTGCCATATTAGGGTACTAATATGGCGTGGATGTCGTAACGAATATGACGAATAATCGTGTGCTAATAAAACTTAGGTATGAGGAGTGTTATACGGTCATGTACAAATACTTGCTGCGTACAGAGACTGTTTTGTTTTCTTTGATGTTTTGCACTTTTTTAAATCAGAGGTGGCAGGAAGGGCAATTTTTATTGTAAAGGTAACATGCATCAATAATTCCAAAATAAGTTTTTACTTTCGAGTTTTGGTAGAGACCGGTTGATTTTGCAAACTCGACCCGATTTTTTCGGGTCGAAAACTTGATACCCGAAACCGACCCGAAAGCAAACGGTACCAAAAATATTAGGCTCGAACTCGACTCGAACCCGACTCGAACTCGAAACCTTGAGTTTCCCGAACTCGATCAGAAACACTAATTCGATCACTTTCGCACACTGAAAACTCAACACACAAGTACAGTATACGTATTTCGTTTCGGACGTCAAAACCACTTCAGCTTAGTATATCAAATATTAAATATACTGGCACAAAATGAAACAAAACTAACAAGAAAAGTCTTCCGATGTGAACTTCAGAATTAAATGAAAATTGGTGGAATTGTAGTTGCGAAAATGAATTTTTTATGGGATTTAACATGAAAAAAACAAGCGAGGAACCCTGTCAAACTTTCAAAAAAAATCAAACTTTCAAATGTCCTACTGCCCGAACCCAGAGCAGATGGCATCAAGTTTGTGGTTTGTGTGAACACTATTAGTAGTGCCTACAATTCCACCAATTTTCATTTAATTCTGAAGTTCACATCGGAAGACTTTGCTTGTAAGATCACCTCATTAATCATGCTATGCAACTAATCCGGCTCATTTCCTTCATTTCTCGCTTCGATCCCTCTGTCACCGGCTAACCGGTTACACTTTCATGATTTTTTAACGTGCATCCAAGGCTTATATAATACAGAAGGTTAGATCGATTGTGTGACGGGATCGGCTAATTAAGGCAGTGACGTGGCATGCACACAATGCTAAACCATTGGCATTCACTCATTCAGAAATTTAAGGAATTTATATATCAAGCTTTATAGAAGACACATTTAATAAACCATTTTTCCTTACGTTTAATTACGTTTAAACTTGTTTTCCGAAGGTCATTCTAGTGTCACACCCTGATTCCCAGCATAGTCCGAAGGAATAGTCGCACAGTTTATTCATCCAGTTTAGAATAAATTCTACGTATGTGGTGAAATAATTTAATTTCACAATAATTAGGGTACAAAACAAAACTTTGTCAGCAGCTGCGTTGTGTTAACAATAAAGATTTTGGGAATAATTAATCCACATCTAGTTACCATTTCAATCCAAGGGAAACACTTGGATGATCTTGGCTCGTGCACGCGAGTATTATTTGAAACAGTATCAAAACTTTTATTTCCTCTTTTACACAGTTTAAACTACTGTAGTTCTGTACTCGTAAACGTTCTCTTCAATTCTGACTTCGTAAAAATTGTAAACAATTGTTGGTAAAAGGATATTTTTTACCGAAAATTGCAAATTCTGTGAGAAAACGATTTTGGACGATGTCTTCTTGAATGCTCACTTCTATTTTCTTCGGATCAGTTGGTTTGAAATCGAGTAGCTTCGATGCTGAAAAACAATCCAAAAGTAATTCTGACTCATACAGAGGGTGGAAACACTCAGTTTGAACATCCTTGAACCCGCGATAATTAAACAGCGCGCGTAATTCACAAATTGCACAGTTATGAAAGTTAAAGAACGTGATGTTGTCTACCAGTGGACCAAGTTTCGCAGTGATCCGCCTAAAAATGGCTCCAACAGTCACTTCGGAAGTTGAAGATATCACCCGGGTACTTTCCAAAGACAAAATGACCTACCGGGTCATCCAGGACAAACTTCTCAAGTAAGGGCACATGATATCTATTGGGTCAATTAGTCATGTGTTTAATTCCAAAGGAAAAATTCGACAAGCTAAAGTGAGTGGACTCCCGCAGCCCAAATTTAATGGTCCTACAATAGTGCAAAATCCGGGTAACATACGCAAAGTAGCCCGGTATGCGTCCAATCTGAATCCACTGAGCCAAAGAGCTATTTAAAGGAAGCTAGGCACTTCTCACACCACCGTAAACAAAATAATTCATGGGGATTTGGCGATGGAAACCAAGAAGAAGCACCGGGGACATACTCTCAAGGACAGCTGTAAGAAATACAAGAAGACCAATGCCCGGGAGCTCTATGAGCGTCACTTAGCGGGTAACAGGTCGGAATTTGCGGTGACTTTGGAGCAGGCATAGTTGTACATCCAGGACTGCAGCGGGGAGCGAAGAATCTTTTTCACCAAGGACCGAAATCTGGAAGTGACTCCAGTCATGAACAAGAAAGAAAGGCTTGGTGAAAAGATAATGATTGGGGGCGCAATGCATCACGACGCCACCTGTTCTCATAATGCCCGGTTCACTCAGGATTATGCCCGGGAGCTGAAGGATAGGACGGGGGTAACTTTAATTTCAAATTCGGAAATTCCAGTTAAGTCCCCCGATAAAAGTCCCGTGGACTTTTTTGGGTTGGGTATCCTCAAGAAAAATCTTTTCAACCGCAGGGCATCCACCTTGAATGGGCCTTGGAAAGTTGTGAATAAGGGGTGGAACAGTATCCCCGTTGAAAAGTGCCTTGAAGTTATCGTTTCATGGAAACGAAGACTGATTTCAGTATCTAAAAGAAATGGGGAACACGTGGAAAATACGGGACAAATTCATTGTCGTGTACTTTGTCCTAAAATTTGATTCAATGTTTGTTCAAACTGAGTGTTTCCACCCTCAGTAGATGACATTTTATGGTCCACGACCTTAATGTAGAATTAGCTGGAAGAGGAATACTAGAGGAGACTAATGCTGCAACGTAACAGTGCGGTGGAGATGTCTAACTTACTCCAGTTAACTCTCTTGCTACCTTGTAATTTTCTTTGCTGAGCTTTACTTAATGGTTTTGGTGATGACTTAAAGGTTTGCTTTGATTTTGTCTTCATTCCGTTTATTACTGAACGCAATCTCAATATTTCATTCCTTTGGTCAGTAATAATTATTATAGTTTACAATTCTTTGTTTAAGTTTTTACAAGGCAAGTGATACGGATCCCCCCACTATGTAATTTAATATAAGGAAGTACATTTACACTAGTTTCTGGACGTCGACTCACTAATGATATTTCGAGATGAAAATACAGTTGGCACGGCTGTTGACTTGTTTCTTAGGATGGAATTTACCTCGTTGACACTTTGTAACTGTTTTTCACATAAGGAATTTTCGAAAATGTATAAAATAATAAGTTACCGTGGGGGTTTTAACGATTTTTCTGTTTTAGCACTCACTTATTGCACACGTAAACCACGATTAAATTAAAAAGCTTAATATAGCTCCGCATTAACCGGCAAAGCTACCAACAATAGCGTGTATATTCCATTTCGCGGGCTTTGTGCCACTTCACTTGCGTCACAACCTTGCATATTCGCACCTCTCTCAGCCCACAGCTTAGAATGCATTACGATCAATCTAACCTTCTGTATTATATAAACCTTGCGTGCATCTATCAAATATGGAATTGTAGCGAGCTTGCAAAAATGAGCACATAAGTTCGAAAGAATTGCATTATTGTTTATAAATAGTTTCTGATATGGTAACAAGAGTATTAAAATGTGGTACTTTGATAATATCTACCTCACAAACAACACAATTATTATGTTATAAACTTAGTATACCGAGTCAATCATGGTCATTGGCAATGGACAGCAGTGACAGTTAAGCTCTTATATTGTATACGTATTACAATTAAACCTTTTTTACAGGGGCAGGTAAGACACAAAATAGGAAGTGCAATAATATAATTGCTCCCAGAGATTATGAGATCAACCAACTTACCTCAGTAAATTAAAAGTGTTCGTGCATAAATGATAAAAATCATCGCTACGCGATAATTTGAGGCTTCGCGTAGGGTGGCGTCTACCACCACCGTCAAAGTAGCATGAATTTTGAGCTTTTTTTAAAATTTCAGATTTAAAAAAAAACTATCGGGCCGATTTCAAAAATATAAGCAATACCCATTCCGATTTAAATAAGTAATATTCACAAAAAAATTCGTTGAAATCGATTCAGTAGTTTTAGAGATAGCTGCCATTTGACTTGAAGTTCAAAATTTCAAGAATCTATTTCGGACTAGTGTCATGAACCACAACTTTCACTACTTAATTCTGGCAGTTGCTTAAATGAACCGATCTCCACAAAGTAAGAATATTGCGGGATGAAAAGGATATTTGGCAACACGGTATAAACACTTTTGTTTAGAAGAAATAAATTCTTTCATGTTTTTTAAATACAACTAGGCAGGATTTTTGTAAAAAAATTGAAGCTTTATTGCAGTCTTGACAGCAAAAAGTCAGGAAAAGACTTATTTGATTTTTCAAAAGTGGGGGGACAGTAGTATAGCGTGTCCCTCCCTGATGTTTTTTGGGAGTGCAATAATATAATTGGTGGACCGAGCCTGCGGTCTGGTGGTGTAGTGAATCTGTAAGGTTGCAGAAGAGTCGGCTTTCGACTCTAGCTCACCCCAAAATAATTTCAGGTCATTTCTATCTTTCCCTATACACTATCGATATGCAAATGAGGTCTGGAGGCATGTTGCGCATTCTTGGAAGAGTATCAGCAGGAGTAGTGTGTGCCGTACACTGATAATGATTCGTAAGATGAATTGGTGTATTTGTATATACTGCGACTGCTGATATCTCGGATAAGATTGTGTCCGTGGCATGTCCCGTGTCTCCTCCCTTGTCTGCATATCCTCTGTCTCTATCTGTAGCTTCACATCTTCACTCTCTCTCTATAGCTAAGTCTGCGTATGTGTGTGGTGATATACATGCTTGCGAGACTGCGGGGATGCTGTGTGTGACACCGGGTATGTGCTTTGAAACTGTATGTGCTAATGTATAGCGGACTGCACACGTAGCGGGGGCCTAGACCTCTACCTTCGGTTATTAGTCATATGATGACGAGTTTACATGCAGGCCTGTGGTTGAGTAAGTGTGGAATGGGCGGCCGCCCCACTTCACAGTACGCAGCTAATGGGCCAGAATGGCTCCAATTTGTAAATAAATTAATTAAAGAGAATAAAGGAAAAAACTCTGTAAGGCCCTAAAGGGCAAAAAATCGGAGTATAAACCAGAATAAAAAAAAAATAATATAATTGCTCCCAGAGATTATGAGATCAACCAATTTACCTCAGTAAATTAAAAGTGTTCGTGCATAAATGATAAAAATCATCGCTACGCGATAATTTGAGGCTTCGCGTAGGGTGGCGTCTACCACCACCGTCAAAGTAGCATGAATTTTGAGCTTTTTTTAAAATTTCAGATTTAAAAAAAAACTATCGGGCCGATTTCAAAAATATAAGCAATACCCATTCCGATTTAAATAAGTAATATTCACAAAAAAATTCGTTGAAATCGATTCAGTAGTTTTAGAGATAGCTGCCATTTGACTTGAAGTTCAAAATTTCAAGAATCTATTTCGGACTAGTGTCATGAACCACAACTTTCACTACTTAATTCTGGCAGTTGCTTAAATGAACCGATCTCCACAAAGTAAGAATATTGCGGGATGAAAAGGATATTTGGCAACACGGTATAAACACTTTTGTTTAGAAGAAATAAATTCTTTCATGTTTTTTAAATACAACTAGGCAGGATTTTTGTAAACAAATTGAAGCTTTATTGCAGTCTTGACAGCAAAAAGTCAGGAAAAGACTTATTTGATTTTTCAAAAGTGGGGGGACAGTAGTATAGCGTGTCCCTCCCTGATGTTTTTTGGGAGGGACATTGTCCCCCCTGTCCCCCCTTATTCCGGAGTGCCTGACATTCAATATATTTTTGGCTCGGACAGCTCCAGATTTTCCAATATTTTGGAATATAAGTAGAATGATATGGTGTTCAGAAATGACTGAAGAAAATAAAACAGGGGATCCCAAATAATATTATTGCTACCACAGAAATTATCACTGGTTGCGAGTTACTTGCACTTCCAAGCCGGTGACTTTCTCAGAAGAACCCAGCGGCTTAAGATTAGTGTTTCTGATCGAGTTCGGGAAACTCAAGGTTTCGAGTTCGAGTCGGGTTCGAGTCGAGTTCGAGCCTAATATTTTTGGTACCGTTTGCTTTCGAGTCGGTTTCGGGTATCAAGTTTTCGACCCGAAAAAATCGGGTCGAGTTTGCAAAATCAACCGGTCTCTACCAAAACTCGAAAGTAAAAACTTATTTTGGAATTATTGATGCATGTTACCTTTACAATAAAAATTGCCCTTCCTGCCACCTCTGATTTAAAAAAGTGCAAAACATCAAAGAAAACAAAACAGTCTCTGTACGCAGCAAGTATTTGTACATGACCGTATAACACTCCTCATACCTAAGTTTTATTAGCACACGATTATTCGTCATATTCGTTACGACATCCACGCCATATTAGTACCCTAATATGGCAAGGATGGCGCGTGAATTCTTGGGTATTCCTGGCATTCCTATCGAGCGTGCTTTTTCGTTGGCTCCGACATTTTAACACTGAAATGTTTGGCTACTCAAGGAGATACGATATTGAAGTTACCACTTTTAATATCGTGGTTAAAGTTGGCATATAACAAGTTTATCGAAGCAACAGTGAAGAGCATTACGGAGGGATGGGGGGTTGTACCAAATTATAATGAAAATTTGAAATTATATTGAAAAAATGAAAACGACACAGGGATTGCTGCATTATTTTGCTTTTACAAAAAAAATTATTTGTTTGATGCTCATTTTTCGGGACTGTGTGATGTTGTATTTTACGTAAATTTTGTGTCTGGTTTTGGTTCGAGTTCGAGTCGGTTTCGGGTATAACATTTCTTAACGGTCTCGGTTTCGGGTACAAAAAAATTTCCCGACTCGAATGTCCCGAGTTCGAGTTCGAGCCCAAAAGTGAAATTTACACCGGGCTTTTGTTTCGAGTCGAGTCGAGCCCAACTATTTGTTACCGATAGAAACACTGCTTAAGATTCTAGTATTTTTTAATTACACTAGAGGCTCGAGGTCATTGACAACCGCACAGCATGAACACTCTCCAGCATCTACTTTTACTGGATGTTATTAAGGAATTATGTGGCTGACGATCAGCTCATGCAGAATTGTTAAAAGTGAGTAATAAAACTGCAGCAATATGGACCCGGTGCCCAAAATAACGATGTACCGCACAAATAATAGGTTATTCTTTCATATCTGGTATATAGGGTTTTAAATTCCATCAACGAATCATACACCCCACGGCCCACGGCATTCTTACCACGAGGAGAGTAACCACATGGCTGATGAGGAATGTATTGGGGAAGTAGAGACTCAACCTCAACACTTTGACCGTCTTGAAAATTAATTTTCTTAAATTTAAATTAACATGGAATCAAATTTCATTGATATTGTCACCAGTGACGATGAAAGCTGTGAAAACACTCCGCAACACAGAAAAAACTGATCCGTTGCCCACAATAATTTTACGCTAAAAGAAAATCGGCATCATTGCAAATACTGCAAGTAAGATTTTAATGAAAATAAACTTCCTAAATATTTTAAAATTACTTAATAGACTTATATAATTATTGTACTGTAACACTGCACCAAGGCTTCTACTGGGAACAATTTTTTGTCCCATCGACAATTCTATCCCCTCCAGAAATCCTCGGGACAAAAAAGTTCATCCCGATTCAGTCCCGAAATAACATGGAGACAAAGATTTTGTCCCGAAACTGTCCCGATCCCTGTCCCTCTCCTGAAAACCTGGGGACGTCAAGTCTAAGCATGAGATCGGTTCGGATAAATAATACATCCGAACCGTAACCGAACCAACCCGAAGTTTTCGGTTAATGTTTTGTCAAAATCCGAACCGAACCGTTTTGTTCGGATAAAAAAATACTCCTATCCGAAACCGAACCGCAATACATCGGTTCGGATGATTTTTATAACCAACCGTTTGTCGGTTATCCGAATAACCGAAACAATATTGCACATTTTACCAGTGAAAACTTCATTCGAAATAGATAAAAATTTATTGAAATCTTTTCTGAAAATCTTTGTTTTAATAAAAATGTCGTTTAAACTTAAAACAATTATTTCACTATTTTTTATCAAATTCTACGTATTATGTAACTTCAAATGTCAACTAAAAATCTAAGGACAAAATCTCCAGTAACCTCGCTTTTTATTTTTGTTTCAAGGCTCATTGCTCCCAGTATTTCTTCTGTATTACGGAGTAGTGTTTCTGTTCGGTATCGGGAATTCCCGAGGTTCCGGTTCGGTTTCGGTTCCGGGACGGTTTCGGGTCAACGTTTTAAAGAACCGTTACATTTCGGTCCGGTTTCGGGTCATCGGTTTATGAACCGTCAAATTTCGGTCCGGTTTCGGGTACAAAAATCAAAACCGAAAGTTTTCGGGAATGGTTTGTTAAAGCTGCCGTTTTGTATGAAAACGCGAAACTTGCATTTGGCCAGCATTTGTCAACTATCATTTGAAAAGGCGATACAATTTTGGCTTCCATAAAAATGAATCATATACATTTTCTGACTGTTCGGAAAGGAACCTGAACCGGTTCGGGAACCGCTTTTATTTTGCGGATCGGTTCCGTGAAGCCAAAAATGTCCCGGACTCGAAAATACCGGTTCCGGTTTTGGGAACAGAATTGGGATTTTTTTCGGTTCGGGAAAACGAGTCGGGTCGAGTCCATGTTTTGGTACCGTTCAGAAACACTATTACGGAGTCGGAGGTTTCCACTGATGACATTGCAATTTGATGAACAAATGTATGCCTGCCCGTGGTCCATGCGTTGTGCTTGCTAAATATGTATATTGCAGATACATAATGAAACAATCGTTTGTCTCGAGAAATTCATGCTACAGCCGTTCTCGATTACGATTTGCTAAACATTTTAGGAACGAAATTCAAAATCGGTTATTCGTCCGTTTAACCGAGCGGATTAGCGGATGCATTTTCTTAATCCGAACCGATAAATTCATTAAAACCGAACCGATCCGAAACCGCTATCCGGTTAGGCATAGAAAAGGAATAGGAACTCGTTTTCAACAAATTAATGTTAAATCGTAGACTCTGTTATCTACATAAATTGAGAATTTCTATTCAATTTGTTTTCGAAGCAGAATCATTAAATTTTGGTTTCTGGAAATGCATTGTTGAAATTTTATAAAGCTTTCTCTGTGAAGGTTTTGCGTTTAAAACCATAGTAGAGTTTAGTACTTATTGTAGATACATGAATATTGGATACATGTAACTTTAACATTAAGGATTAAGGAAGATGTAACTTCTTCTTTACATAATTATAACTTGGACAGCTATATCCTTTTGTGGTAGTTGGTAGTGCGAAAATTTGTTGTATCTCTAAAATATATAACGCGCGTGATGAAGCGACTATTTTAAAACTTCCCTCCCTCTCCTAAACGCGCTTTATAGGTTCGCGGATACAAATTACCATAAAGGTTATATGGCTTAGCAAGTAGTAGCAAGGGCAGTGATACTGTCACGGGCTAGATTTATAATACCATAAACGGTGGCTACCCATTTATATTAAAGAGAAGAGACATGTTAGAGTACGCTTTGCAAAGACAGTAACTTAATAAATGTCGGGGACAAAGTTTTGGTAAAGTTGGCGTTAATTTTCACATAGACAACTGTATGTTGCTTTTCGAGGGATAAGTCTAAAGAAAATATCAAGGTCGGTAAAGGTACATACAAAAGTAATTGTGTTTTAAAGAAGTTTTGTAAATTGTTGCAATTAAAAAGGCTTTAATAAGGCTACTGGCTTTCTTAATACTAGAATTTGACGATGAGGGGACATTTTTAAATCTTCACTCTCTCTCCTAAAGACGCTTTATAGTTTTGCGAGTACAAATTGCAAATTGTATATTTAAAAAAGTTCTGTAATGTTAGATTATAATCATACGGGGTTGTATTTCAGAAGCAAAGGTCATTTAAAAAATATTCTATTAGAAAAAAACTATTTCGGCAATGGAATTTTAATACTGGCGGATCAAACCACTAGACTTCGTCGGTGTTGCACTTGGGAAATGGGGGTTATCCACCACCTGCCGTCCTGTGGTGGCTTGATCCGCTATCGGATAACATCTCCTATTGGTTTGCGATTGTGATTACAAATTACCTTAAAGGCTAACTACCCGGCTTATTTGTAGCATGTAATATGAATTACAACTGGGGTGTATTTCTGAATCATGTGCTATTCGACTGAACCAACAAGCTATGAAGCCTTTCGAAGCCAGCAATAGCTGGCTGTGCAGTGCTAGTTCAATCATAATCACCATTCCCACCTCCCCTTTCCAAAATAACGCGCGGACACAAGTCGTCTTAACTAATATGAAAGAGACGGTTCAAATAAGATATTTTTATTATTCGTATGTGATTACTGATTACTACTTAGAATTAGACAGCTACTGTATGCGCATGAGCTAATGTACGAGTTAGCTTACATCGTATATTACATAGTACAGCCACTTGTAAGTATTTGTATAACATTAGAGGAAAAAATTTTTAAATTAAGTTTGGAAAGCGCTTTTTGAAACAGTCCTATTCAGAACGATGTAAATTTTGAGTCGAATCTCAACTTTACTCATATTACTGTCGAAACATGTAATGGAGTTTTCACCTGACCAGGATAGCTACTGAAAATTCTGTCTGTAGGTACAAACTTTTCCTTCTCCTGTTGTTTGGTTTTGGGATCAGAATTTTAAAAATGATTTTAAACTATAATGTTTACTGCTTGAAACACTCCATTGCAAAATGTTTATTATAAATACAGGAATGTCCGGTCCGCCTTTCTTCTATGCGTTATCTAAAAACCTTTTTCATGCAAAATTAGTGCAAGTTTTTATAAATATTTCAAACCAGTTTCGTTTATTAAAGCAGGGATGAGGGCTCAATTGTGGAAAGATAGTGTAAAGACATATTAATGGTTTTTACGACTATTGAAAGTTGCACACTCGCAATAGTCCCTGTACCTCCTAGGTAACCCCAAACCTGGTGCGAGTAGTAGCCCAGCAATGACAATGTTGCATGTACGCTGGAGATGCAATTTTTATTGTAAAAATTTTAATTCTCAATTTCGTCATTATTTTATGAATATACATATGTATATATGCATTTCATGATGAGCTAATGTACCGCAGTCATTACATTTTATACCATTACACGGTCTGCAGCGGTTTCACAATAATGTTAATGTCGTAATTTTTGCAAGCCACATGCGCAATATTTCTTGCTTTAAATAACTTCTTACACGTCAGGTTCTTCCTCAAATGGGGTAATTACAGCAGATGTTATAACCTCCAAAATTACATCCACTGCAGGGATGTACTTTCTAATGTAACTAGCGAAATAATCATTATTACAATTAACAAATGCGTACTTGGATAAACTCCTTCAACTGCCCTAAAATGCTACTATTTCATGTATTATGAGCGAGAAGCATTACTTATAATTCGACAAATGTAGCATGTTGGTCACAGGTCACAGTGTATTGAGATTATAGCAGTGTGAAAATTAACTAAACACATTCAAGTTTCTTTAAATGGCCGTCATTACCATTTTAATGCCACCCTTAAAATTATATTAATACTTATGCCATAATAAGTATTTTACACCAGAATGTCTACGCCGCAATAATTTATTAAACGAATCAGTCATTCAAATTGCCAATATTTGACAAATTAATCATACCGAGGCAATTAGCACATATAAAGTAAATTTTACAACGACTATAGTTCAAGTATAAATAGTTCAACTCGGGCTGTTGGGAATCCTACAAATTTTCGGAAACACCGAGAGCGCTATCTTGTAAATTGATTGCAAGATGTTTCTTTCAAATACACTTGTATTCAATTTCCTGTTCCTCTACGTGGCTAGTCTGCCAGTTGAGGACATTTCCGGAGGAGAAAGGATTCATAAAGGCGATAAACCTAAAGAAGACTATCCATCTATCGTGTCTATCATTGCCTATGTAATTTTGGAATTTTTAAAATATTAGTAAACTTACTTATTATTAATTAATTAAACTTTATTATTTCACGTGCGACCTTTCATAAAATAGTTCTGGCATTGCATTGAGGCAAGTGTGAGCAAAGATGTGCATGTAGCGTAATGAGAATGAAAACTCCAGTTTCGCCTGGACTGCGGTCTCGATTTTTGATTTGCAATATATGTATTTTTATTTTCTGATTTCATGTTTATTCTCTTCATAGGTATCAGAAACACAAGGAAAGTATTGTGGCGGTACTGTAATTACCGAAAAGCACCTTCTTACTGCTGCACATTGCTTTAGTCCGAATGTAAAAAAATATGCCGCTATACTCGGGTCAAGACACAACACTTTTGCAATCGGTCGTGGTAGCCAAGAAATTACTTTTGGCCCCGAGGCATGGACTCTAAATCCGTAAGTTGATTATGTAAGTTTAAAATTACAAAGATCCTGACATTACATGTCATTTTCTGTATTAACATCTTTGTAGAGGATATGAGGGTAACAAAACCGGATACATCTTTGATACTGCCGTCATAACTCTACCAAAAACCATAAAACTATCCAATAAAATACAGACGATTCGGTTGGCAAAGAAAGTCTACACAAATAATGTCAGAGTTGTTGGCTGGGGAAAGAATGACTGCACTGGAAACTCAATTGATGAAACCTATCTGTACGCTAAGGTAGAGGTCAATATTATATAATTCTACACTTGACGTTATAAACTGTCCTCGCACTTTTCCGACTACGCACAATTTTAGAAACGGATAGTGGACGATGAAGATTTGTGCAGAAACATATGGTCAATCCAAAGAAATGCTCTATATTTACAGATACATATATACAGTACCTACTTACAACGCACTTTGCAAATTTTTAGTATAGTATAGTTTTTTACTGTAGAAACGGTACTGCTATTTCTTTCAGGGTTGGATTGTTGATGACGATACATGTGCAAAAGAATATAAGGAACCAACCCACGCGAGCCAGATCTGCGCTAAATTTAAAAATGAGAAAGGTGAGCTGTCTGGACAGGATTCAATGGACAGTGGCGGTCCACTGTATGCAACAGCGGATGACGGTGAAGATGTGGAAGTGAGTCAATTTTAAATACAGATTTGTTAAGAGATATATAATGATGCCATGGATTATAAATATGTACATACATTTGAATGATTCCTTAAGATCATTATTATTGCGAAACTTGCCCACCTTTAGTATGGGATTGATTACTTAAATAACTGAAATTTTTCCATTATTAAAACAAACAGATTGGTACTGTGTCGCAAAGCTGGAAGATCAACTATAAAACTCCGCAAGAATGCACCAAGGTAGAAATTCCCCAGAAACACGGCAAAATTTCTGAGGCTGAAACTTTCATCAAGTCAGTGGCTCCAGATGCTGTTTTTGTTTGAATAAATTACGATTGGAAAACTGTTGGTTGATGCTGCAGTCACGGATTATAAAATCAAGATGTACTCCTACTCACATTTATTATGCAAGTACATATTTCATTTCATAGTGCACTGTTACAAAATAAAATAAAATTCTTTATGATTGGAATATTGGCACGACTTTAAATCAAAAGTAAATTGGCAAATTGCTGTGTTTATTTGATTAAATTATGAATAAAATATATTACAAGCTTGTCGAGTTTCCCTCCGAGCATCAAGTTACATTACTCATCCTAAAAATCCGTTCGTTATTCACTGGTAATGAATGTTTCCATTGCAAATAATTGCCTTTAAATTGATGTGTTAATCCTATAAATATGCAAATCAAAATTTGGCCAAATGTTAGGTAACTCTCCCAGTCTGTAGTTCTTTTTCAAGTTCAAGGACTTATAGCCAAATGTTTTCACTGTTGGTCACAAAGCAAAGTAAGGTTAGAATATTTAAAGGATTTCTTAATATTTATTCATTATCGCATGAAATTTTTTTCAAAAATTGTTTTGACACTAGTTTATGGGAAACTTTGTCGGTTTCCAGAGAGCTATCTGACAGATCATAGGTTGATAACCGTGGACATGATCTGAAAAGGTATATTGGAGAAATTCCGTGCCAGGATTAAAATGGGTACAATAACTGATATCCCGTACGATGCGGGAACGAACGAAAGCAACGGATGATGTACTGCGCAGGGAGAACCAGCAATATTGAGTCATGCTGCTATATACTTCCCGGCTGTTGCTGTTAAGAGGAGCGCCGGGATATGCCTTAAAAGCTTGTTGGTGATGTTTTTGCACCACCCCAAATTATGATGTACCACCCAAATAATTATTTAATTGACAGCCGACACATTACACATTTGAAATATTGTCATAAATTACAAAAATAGTGACTATTGAAATATATGGTCACTATTCACCACCTGCGAAGAAACCAATTACGAAACAATTCTTCATAAATAGCTTCTCTCTGTGAGTTCTGGAATACGAAGAGCAAAATTCATTACTCTTCATTTAAGAATCTCTGAGTCAACATGTTTATAGTAAATTCACTGTGGATTTTTTCTCTATTCCTCTGCGCTGTTAGCAGCCCCAACGGAGAAAATTCTGGAGAAGAAAAGGTTTCCTTTGGGGATGAACCAATTGAAGACTATCCGTCTCTCGTGTCTCTGATAATGTACTATGTAAGTTTGCTACTTTAAACACAACTAATGCGAATGGTTTATTACATTGGAATTCGTAGAATTGTCAAGGGTTACCGCAAGATTTGTAGTTTCGCATGAGTAATACTGCAATATGATTTATTTTGTTGTCACGATCTAATGACCAACTTTGGCGATTCGACTTTCATTTCTGTCTTTAACAGAAAAGCAAAAACGAAACAGAACAAATGTTTGGCGGTACTCTAATCACGGCTGAATTGGACGATGGGTGGAATAATGGGAGCTCCCTATTCCCACCAGTATAGGGAGCTCCCATTGAAAATTGTACAGGGTTGCCGCTCTGTCTAAGCTAAAATGATGACGTTTTGGGTCACGGTTTATGACGTCATGGCCGATTGCGCTGATCTGCGCAAGTCACCGGCTCTTGGTGAGCTCCCTATGTTGATGTTAGTGTGGGAGCTCACGCCATGGCGCAACAGATCTTTGCTCTGCGCAAGTCACCAACTCTTGGTTAGCTCCATATGTAGTGTGGGAGCTCACCGCCGTGGCGCACGCATCGTAGCGCAATGCTGAATATAGGGAGCTCACCATGGGTATAGGGAGCTCACAGCATAATACCTTGTGCAACGAGGTGGAACATGCCATTACGTGGTTAGTCAGCGAACGAAATGGCTGACAATTTCGTCACATGTTTTGCCTGCAAGGGACACTTCCAATGCTTTACGGAAGTTGTCAGGATAGCTGAACCGGCATGTCGGTTACATTCAATGCACCCGGCATGTCAGAATATGGAGGTGGAAGTGGGTGGAGAGATTTTTGATCTCTGCCCATGCGGGGAGAGGGGGGATAGGGCCTGGTTTAAGGTCGTTGCTGGCCAGGTGCCTATTCCGGCGCCACCCGCACCTCCATTAGTTCCTGGGGATGACGTGGATTTTGATCCACATGAAATGGATTTAGCCGTCATGGGAGATGTTGGGAACGCTGAGGAGGGAGGAGGGGATGTGGAGGGAGGAGAGGATGTGCCGGTGGTGGACACGTCTCGGACGTGTGGGGACTGTGGTGCCGTTTTCAGAGAACGCACTCTGAAGAGTGCCCACGTGTTGTCGTGCGGCACATGGCGCGGATTCATGATTTGGTGAAGCAGCAGCCGCGCGAGGAATTTGGCCAGCAGTGAGGGTTGGAGTTAAGTGGAAGCGACCCATTATAAAAACTAAAACATTCAAGGCTGTGCTTGGGTCCAGGCATAAATTGAAAAATATAGGCATAAAATGATGATGGTGATGTAACAGAATTTCATCTGTAAGTTTGAAGCTACTGGCTGTCGATATGGGATCTAAACTAGGATTCAGTTTATTTTCAGAGGATAGCTTTATCTTTCAAATGGTACTTCACAGATATTACAGGCCGGATCTTGGCAACGCTCATGATGCTGCCGTAATCACTTTGCCTATGAAAGTAAAACAATCCAGGGCAATCAAACGAATTCGTCTGGCAAAACAAGTCTACAAGGATAATGTACGGGTTTTGGGATGGGGAAAGATGAACTGCAAAGTTGGCGTTCTGGATAGGTACCTGTATGCAAAGGTGACGTTATTATACATAAACTTTGTAATTGTATTACTACGTAGTACGTTATTTTTATTTTCCATTCTTTCGAGTGTTCCAACTTTGCACAAAGTCATACTTGAAAAATGAGTGAAACAAAATCGGGTATTTGGCACTTCAGGATTTTTAATATAAATTTGAATTTCTACATCAATTTTTGGTACTATATTTCGAATCTCACTTTTAGGGTTTCGCAAACAATTTTGTCGTCAAAAACGGTAAGCCGTGCCAGTTTGCCTTTTGAAATAAAGGCGTGGCCCGCAGGAGATTTCCCAACCCAACCCGAGTCTTACCCACAAATACGTAACCCGAAACCGCCCGACCCGAAAGTCAACCTCTAAAACGTCGACCCGCCCCGACCCGACAGTATTTTTTTAGGCCCGCGCCAGACCGCAGCCCGCTGATTTTCAGGTGACACAGCCCGACCCAGCTTGCGGGCCCCCGCGGGGCCCGCAATTGTTTAAGAACTTAGTAAAACGCTGTCAGATTCGCTTCCCATCACAATGTCTAAAACAAAAGTATAAACCGTAGAAACCGAAGAATAAATATTATTTAAGTTTTAAAATTTTTTTAATATCTGTAGCTGGTTCGATTTTTAATTTGTGTTTGAAAATCCCTTCGCAGGAAACGTTAACTAATGGTAAGAATACTGCTCTAACAAATTTTACATGCTTTTGATTTCAGAGCAGCAACTTCAAAACGTTACAAGTCACAGTCACACAATGATAAGCGAAGAACACGATGAATAGTAACAACCAACACTTACAAATGCAGAAACGTGAGCAATCACAAACGGACGCAAACCATATAATTCTGGAAAAATCCTAAACGTCGGTGATTGAAATTTAAACGTTTTGCGGGCTGCTTGCGGGCCCAAGGTATATTTAAATCCTGCCCGAACCCGCCCGCAGCCCGCACTATGTGGATAAATTTCAACCCGACCTGCCCCGTTGAAATACAATAAAAACCCAACCCGATCCGCAACTTGCAACACGACAAAGCATTAAACCCGAACCCGCCCATAACCCGCACGGGCGGGTCGGGCCTCGGCCCGACCCGAATTTTTACCCGCGGGCCACGCCTTTATTTTGAAATGCCACATTGCCTTGTAATTGATCGTCAATTCGAAATTTAAAAAAAAATACGTGTTAATTTAAATCATCTTTCAAACACATGTCCTTTTATTTTGAAAATTACAATTTGGAATGAAGCAGTTGAAAAACAATCCGATTCTGCTTCATTATTTGGACGAGTGTGACCTTAAATGTTGGCTGTGGTCAATGTTCATAATCTGGAAAACAATTCGCTGCCAATTTGGGGAATCGAAACTATTGTAACACTTCTATATAAGGTAGAGGGGGAATGTTATGCAGCACTCTGTATGTATGCTAACAATTCTGTCAAACACTATTTTACCACCAGGGGTGGATTGTGGACTACAAAGAGTGTGAAAAAGCATGGAATGATTTTTTACACGAGAGCCATATTTGTGCCAAATTTAAAAATAATAAAGGCGATGACACCGGGTCCGACCGAGGAGACAGCGGCGGTCCTTTATTGGCAACAGCTGCAGATGGCAAGGATGTTCAAGTAAGTTGAAACACATAATTACAACGTTCTCTTCTTAAGTTTCCAAGAAACTTGAAAATTTTACTCTTACAAGGAGAAAAATTGAATACGGAAATATTTTTTTTCCAGATCGGCATTGTATGTAGAAGTATGAAAATAGATGGGCTATCCGCCAAAGTTAGTGAACCCATGATATACACAAAAGTTCCCGGCGACGAAAAATTCATCAAATCGATTGCTTCGAATGCGGAATTCGTATGATTAAGCTGAATTTAGTAATTATCCGATTAAAAGAATAGCGAAACACTCCCGTCGACAATTTCCTAAATTACTGTATTCTGATTAATATGTTGTTACTCATTGGTGTGAATATAATGTCATGACGAAATATTGATTTGGTTTATTCAGATATTCAAACTAATTTCAACTAAATAAAATTATACTGGTTATCATATCAAGCCTATTTATATTTGTCTATAATTATTGTGTCCACAAGGTCAGAACCGAGATCATTCCATTATAGCGCTTCGCTCATAAAAAATATTTTCCGTATCAGCATTCAGAACGTTTTCCATTTATTTAGTAAAATTACCAAAAGATTTGTTTGTTTCTACTTACTAATAACTACTAATTATGATATTACAATTCCTTATATGTACATACATAAATATGTAATTACAGGGTGCTTCAAATCCTTTTTCTATCCCCTACCCCACATAAGGGAGTAAATTTTAAAATATTTAATTTCCAGTTTGTAGCAAATTCTTTTCCAAATTTACTAAAATTTATATCATTGACCTCACTCGATTTGTTTGCACACAGGGATTAGGGACGTGTACCAAAGCAAGAATTTTTGACGGTTATTGAATTCAGCAGTTATTTATTTCAGCAAAAATGTTGCTTCCTAATTAATAATCTCCAACGCTCGGTTGTTTGAAGCAGTGCTTCTGTTGGGGACAAAATTCTTGTCCCGTCCCCGTCCCGTCCCGTCCCGATATTTTTTAAAAACCTTTGTCCCCAGTCCCGTCCCGACAACCGGGACACGGGGACAAAAACCATGTCCCCGTCCCGTCCCCAAAAATTTATAAAAACGTTGTCCCCGGTCCCGTCCCGAAAGTCGGGACATGGGGACAAAAATCTTGTCCCCGTCCCGTCCCCAAAATTTTTAAAAAACGTTGTCCCCGGTCCCGTCCCGAAAGTCGGGACATGGGGACAACAAACTTGTCCCCGTCCCTTCCCCAAAATATAAAAAAAATATTGTACCCGGTCCCGAAAATCGTGGAATGTGAACAAAATTCCTGTACCGTCCCGATAATTACTAAAAACAGTTGTCGACATTCCCATACTGAAAATCGGAACATGAGGAAAATTTCATACAAAAAATATTTGTATCAAACACATAAAAAACGCATTTATAGAATCGTGGCTCCAAGATTCTTCCTGAACTTTTTGAGCAACAAGCCTCATTTTCTACAAAGGTGAAATAGTGTTCACAGAATAGTTTACTGATGAGCATTAAAGCTGAAACGTTATCCTTGTTCTGCTATGCTTGCTCGTCCCGTCCCGTTATATACACGACCAAAAAGCATGTCCCGTCCTAAATATAGTGGGGACAATTTGTTTTGTCCCCGTCCCGTCCCTGATATAATGGGGACAATTTTTTTTGTCCCCGTCCCGTCCCCGATATAATGGGGACATTTTTTTTTGTCCCCGTCCCGTCCCGAATATAATGGGGACAATTTTTTTTGTCCCCGTCCCGTCCCGAATACGGCATGGGGACAATTATTTTGTCCCCGGGGACGTCCCGTCCCGGTCCGTCCCGTGTCCCGACGGGACGTCCCTGTCCCCGGCAGAAGCTCTGGTTTGAAGCTTTATGGGCTTTCCAAAAAGCTATCACCCATGTCTGTTCGTTGAGCATTATGTAATAACGGAGATCAAGGTTGGGGAAATTCATTTTCAGGAGTAAAGGTGCGGAAAGGTCAGTTTCTGACAGTGTTATTTAGTTTCATGTCTTTCTTAAAAATATTTCAGGAACTCGGTTTAGTAGCAAATTGTATGGGGGTTCATTTGAATCTACTTTCATCTTTTTAAGTCCAAAATTTCTCTCAGGAGAAACAAATAACTAAGGCGAGATTGACACAAAGTAAAAAACTATTTTAATCAGTTCATAAACCTTCCATAGAGTTTTCAGTTTCTGACACCCAATTTGTGACGTGGAAATATTTTGGAAACTATTGTCTGTATACAACCCTTGTTGATTTGTGTCTGATGATGACAGATTGTTAACTGTTTTTTAAGACTATTGACATAGAATAAATCTCGTAATCCACCATCTAGCTAATCTCCGTCCGTTAAAATACAAGAATAATCAAGTGCCCAGTGGAAAGTCCATTAATCTAAATGAAATGTTACTCGTATGCTGATTACTCATATCTTTTCATCTGATCACCGTCTTATTTATTTTTATCTGATTTCGCTACACAGTGGCAATAATGTAGGGGCAATGGAAGATACTAAGAGTTCATGTTGATAATCAGCTACATTCAACTGTCTCTTCCCTGTGTATTTTTGACTTGTATCGATCAAATAAAGAGTTGTGACGAGCTTGCAAAATGAGCACATATGTAAGCTCAAAATTATTGCATAATTTGTTATCAATAGTTTCTGGTATTGTAATAAGAGTATTAAACGGTGGTACTCTGATACTATATCCACATCAATAACATTACATAATTATTTTGCTATAAACTAGAAACAATAGTAAATACTTAATGTCAATCATGGCCATTGTCAATGGAAAGCAGTGACAATTAAATTCTTATATTGTATACGTATTACAATAAAACCTTTTTTACACGGGCAGGAAAGGCAAAACATAATAATAAAATTGCTCTCACAGATTATGAGATTAGCAAATTTACCTCGGAAAATAAGATGAGTTCGTGCATAAATGATAAACACGTGTAGTAAGTAGTGTATATGCAAGTAACGGATACTAGAGTTGGCCTATAGTATGAATGTCCACCTTGGTCACATTTCAAGGTTAATTCCCAATATTCATTCTAGTAATTGAAACACTCCAGAATAAATATATCCGGTTTTGATGAGAACCCCAAGTAAGTTAGAGTCTTATTTAACATGATACATTCAGTATATTTTTAGTTTAGACAGCTTCAAATTTTCTATTTTGGAATACAAGTAGCATAAGTACTGTTATCAGAAAATGAGACACGCACTGATGAAAATATCAACAGGGGAACTCAAATAGCATTATTGCTACCCGAGAACTGGCTGTGAATTGATTTTCATAGACAGAAGAACCCAGCTACTAAACATTCTGGTATTATTTAATTACACTTGAGGTCTTTGACAACATGAACATTCCCCAGTAAACTACTTTTACGGGACGTCATTAAGGAATTATGTGGCTGTCGATCAGCTCATGCAGAATTGTTAAAAGTGAGTAATACAGTATAACTTCAGCAATATGGACCCAAATTATGATGTACCACCCAAATAATTATTTAATTGACAGCCGACACATTACACATTTGAAATATTGTCATAAATTACAAAAATAGTGACTATTGAAATATATGGTCACTATTCACCACCTGCGAAGAAACCAATTACGAAACAATTCTTCATAAATAGCTTCTCTCTGTGAGTTCTGGAATACGAAGAGCAAAATTCATTACTCTTCATTCAAGAATCTCTGAGTCAACATGTTTATAGTAAATTCACTGTGGATTTTTTCTCTATTCCTCTGCGCTGTTAGCAGCCCCAACGGAGAAAATTCTGGACAAGAAAAGGTTTCCTTCGGAGATGAACCAATTGAAGACTACCCGTCTCTCGTGTCTCTGATAATGTACTATGTAAGTTTGCTACTTACTTGTTTCTCATGAGTAATACTGCAATATTATTTCTTGACACGATCTAACGACCAACTATGGCGATACGACTTCCATTTCTGTCTTTAACAGAAAAGCAAAAACGAAACAGAACAAATGTGTGGCGGTACTCTAATCACTGACCAGCACATTCTCACCGCTGCACATTGCTGGGGCGCTGCAAACACGAAGACATTTAAGGCTGTGCTTGGGTCCAGGCATAAATTCCATGCTGAAAATGATGATGGTGATGCAATAGAATTTGAACGTGATTCGGTGTCAATACATCCGTAAGTTTGAAGATACTGGCTTTCGATGTGCGTTAAACTAGGATTCAATTTATTTTCAGAGTATTGCTTTATCGTTTAAATGGTACTCCACAGATATTACAGCGGACCTATTGATTACGCTCATGATACTGCCGTAGTAACGTTGCCTAGGAAAGTCAAACAATCCAGTGCAATCAAACCGATTCGTCTGGCAAAAAAAGTCTACAAGGATAATGTAAGGGTGGTGGGATGGGGAAGGAAGGATTGCAAAGGTGGACTTCCGGATAGGTACTTATATGCAAAGGTGACCCCAATATAAAATAAACTTTGTAATTTTATTACTATGTTGTATGTTATTTTTCTTTTTTATTCTTTCGAGTGTTCCAATAATGCACAAAGTCACACTTGAAAAATAAGTGAAACAAAATCGGGTATTTGGAAGTTCAGGATTTTTAATACAAATTTGAATTCCTACATAATTTTGTTAGTATTATATTTCGAAACTCACGTGTAGGGTTTCGCAAACCATTTTGTTGTCAAATACGGTAAGGCTTGCCAATTCGAGTTTTGAAAAGCCACATTCCCCTTGCAATTGATGGTCAACACGAAATTTAAACAATTACTGTGATAATTTAATTCACCTTTCAAACACATGCCACTTTTATTTTGGAAATAACAAATCAGTTTAAAAACAAATCCGATTCCGCTTCATTAGTTAGGCAAGTGTGACCTTAAATGTTGGCTGTGGCCACTGTTCGTAATCTGGAAAGCAGTTCGCTCTTCGCTGCCAAATTGGGAAACCGAAACTATTGTGACGCTTCTATGTAAGGTAGAGGGGGGAATGTTATGCAACACTCTGTATGTACGCTAACAATTCTGTCAAACGCTATTTTACCACCAGGGGTGGATTGTGGACTACAAAGAGTGTGAAAAAGCATGGAATGATTTTTTACACGAGAGCCATATTTGTGCCAAATTTAAAAATAATAAAGGCGATGACACCGGGTCCGACCGAGGAGACAGCGGCGGTCCTTTATTGGCAACAGCTGCAGATGGCAAGGATGTTCAAGTAAGTTGAAACACATAATTACAACGTTCTCTTCTTAAAATAATATCCAAGAAACTTAAAAATATTACTCGTACAAGTAGAAAAATTGAACATGGAAATATTTTTTTCCAGATCGGTATTGTGTGCAAAAGTTTGAAAAAATATCAGCCAAAAGTATGCACCAAAGTTAGTGTACCCATGGTATACACAAAAGTTCCCGGTGACGAAAAATTCATCAAATCGATTGCTCCGAGTGCAGAATTCGTATGATTAAACTGGATTTGGTAATTATCGGATTACATAGAATAGCGAAACGCTCCCGTCTACAATTTCCTAATTACTGCATTCTAATATTCTGTTACTCATTGTTGTGAATACAATGTCATGGCAAAATTTTGGTTCGGTTTATTCAGATAATCAAACAAATTTCAATGAAATAAAATTATACTGGTTATCATATCAATCTTATTTATATTTCTCTTCATTTGGACAGCATCTACATACCTATAGAATATTAAAGTTCAGGACTTGGAAGCATAAAATTCCACATCCTTGTCAAAGTAACTGCTCAGGAAAAAATTCGCTTACAAAAAGGAGAACATAACAATTATAACCCCAAACGTGAAGTCCATTGTTTGTTTCGTTTTCCTCCATCAAAATTTGCAATGAAGTCTGCAATAATTAGTAAAACCACCTACTCAAGTGTTTATGTATTTCTACTTTACCACCAATTGTAAAAAATAGACGTGAAAACATTTTAATATTATTTCATTTCCTGCAAGAGAAATGTTATTTGAAACCACACCAAAGGTAATATAATGCAATCTTATCAAATTTCATCCAAATCAATTAGCGTGCAGCCACCAAACAAATTATATTTGCAAATGGTACTCCGCTATGGGTAAGTAAATTGCATCCTGCATCATGTAAATTGCCCTTGTTGTACGTACGAGTAGCATTTCATGTGGGGTCGCATTTTCGATCAAGGTGTCAGGATTGACTTTCCTAATTCTAATTAAATATAACTAATAGTCTCTGAAATTATGAAAAACTAAACTTGGGACTAGGATACTCGTAATTATGAGAGCGCACCAAATGAAAAATAATGTTGAGAGGAGGCTCAAGTGTGGAGCGTTTGAGTTCTTGTGAGAGAGTCCTTTATTCCTCTGTCGCAATAGTCCAGCAGGACTAAACCTGAAGTGGAGGATGATTGGAACTCCCAGTTCCAATCACCCCACTTACCCTTAAATATACATAAGTATGGGAGTACTTGTACTCCCATAAGGATGTGTGAGACCCCTCTCACATTTTCCCCCCACCAGGGGAATGAGTCGTCCCCGACTCATGGCGGTGGACATACATACATGTTTGAACATATATATATATAATTAATTTGAATTACAAATATGGGTCAAGTGACCACTTAGGATGTCAAAAAATAAACAAAAAAAAGGGTATAAACCCGAAGAGAATGATGAATAATGAATATACGTCCCCCTCAAAATAAAACCTACAAAAACCACACATCAGATATACGATATTATGGAATATTTAACATGTAATTAGCCCGATGACGTATTGAGCGCAGACGGTGATACATCCTTCGTAAAATAATCAACTCAGCTTGTCGAGTGGCTACTTGCGGTAGGTTACAGATGAGAGTCTGTAGCTGTAGTAGTTGATCCACAGGGTGAGAATGTGAATAGGAAGTGTGATTTCCAATGTGTCCCATGGAATACGACTTGACAAGTTCGATGAATTCATCACACTGGGCGACACACATGAACCATTGTGAAGTTGTGATGAGGTGGTGAATTATGTAGGCCTTGGACTGAAGCAGGTCGATATCCGCCTGGGTGAGTTGAGGGGGAGCCGGAGGAGCCATAGCCGCCATATTCAGTCCTGAAATATAATGAAAACAGAAAATTAATTAACGAATAAATTTAACTAATTCCCTATAACACCAAATATTAGCACAAGCCCATGAATTACGAATGTGGGGGTAGAGAAAATAATTAAGTGTAAGCAGCGGAGATTCGGTGATATACCTACCCAAATAAAGTACAAATTTTCTCAAATATTAATGAGAATTAGCTGAGGAGTAACAATATTAATTAGAGTAATAATGATGGTAACAGTAATGTATCCATACAAGGAGCTTTTGAGGAATGAGACGGTGGAAAGGAAGCGAGGTCTTATATAGGCACACAAAAATGACTATATATTGAGTTAAATTATTACAAAGGCAATAAACGTTTAGTGATTGTGTCATAAACGTTAACAGGTTGACACAAAAATAGGAATTAACTTGTAAGAGAAAGAGTTCAAAATTGACAAGTATGAAGGGAGAGGGAGAAGGGAAAACAAAGTGACATAAGGAGGATCTCTACTTTGGAGCAGAAGGGGAGGCAGAGTTATTTCCAGCAATAGTTAACCCCTGAAATGGATGCTCGGAAGCCAAGTAGTAGTTGATCCCTAACATAAGAAAACGTTCTTTCATGAGAGTCAGCTGTGATGGAGGAACGGAGACTCGTCCGTCATACAGGAACGTCCATAATAGCTCCAATATGGCTGGATCACAGTCTGGCCAATCCAATGTGACGAAGGGTTCTTTGTCTCGCTTTTGAAAATATAGGGCCATTGCTGCTGAACTGGCTACGAGCACAAGCTTGTGAAATAGCTTGGAATTTCCATTGGCCGCCGTAATTGTAATCTCCGGTGGTTGGTTACCCATCAAAGTGCGGAATGTAGGGCCGTTGTACCATGGCTCGTTTAAAATGAATCGTGATGAGGGTGTCTGGATGGAGGGAACATCGGAAAATGAAGCAGCGAACAAAGCCCGTGGCGTTAAATGTGATGCTGGGCTCTTCAATTTTTCGAGCAGTCTTTCGGCTTTGGAAATAGCTGATTGAAGGTGAAACAGTCGGGACTCAGCTGCGGAAATCAAGCTGTCTTCGGCAACTGGACTTTGGGAGCAAGATGACTCAAGATGCTCCTGACTGGTGCAACGGAAGCAAAATAAGATGGGGAGGTCATACGGCTGAAGTGTGAGCACCCTAAACAGCAGGACAAATCGACCCCACCCAGAGGATGGCACATGGTTGCGTAGGTTGTCCAGGTCTTGACATAATGACAGCGTGGTGTAGGACTCCGGAATTTCCGTTTGAATCCTGGTGTCGAAGAGTCGTACATTGAGAGCTTGGTGAGATTCCGTGTCTGTCAAACGTAAATACATGTTAAAAAATTCCTCTCGATAACTCTGAAGGAGCTGCTCTGTGGGAATGATGGATGTTAGGTTATTCTGAACTTCTTTCATCAGAATCGACACTTCCATAGAATCGCAAGAGTCCCCAGGCACCACTTTGACAGTTGGAATCTCTTTCAAGATGCGGAGCTGAATTTGTTCCCTGACGAATCGATTACAAATTCTAGTTGGAAACACGGGTTTCTCCTTCCATAAAAGTTGTTGGGTCATGATTAATAGCTACAAAATAATTAACAATTAAATTTTGCTTTTGTCAGACCCTCAAAATCACTCCCAAAGTGTGCACCACTACACAATTACACTATATTTCGAAGCTGTGTTTATTTTTGTAAAAATACTTACAATAGTGGCGGCTGAACCAAACAGATTGAGTACAGAATCTAGTAGGAAGTCCAAAGGGAATCGATTGATGACAGAAATACTTATTAGGAGAGCAGAAAGAGACCTTCTAACTGGAGTTGGAGACCACGACTGAGGATGGATTCGAAGAGTGAGATATGGTTTTAGAACTTTAAGAATTTTGACCCCACAATTATCTCCCAAATGAAATAGCAGAGCTATTGAATAGTTTGAATAATTTGAATTGTAAAATAAATTGGAGATATTATTTGTGGGTCGTTTCGTCGTGGTCGCAAACTAGCTGTAGGATTAAGATAAGAATTCTAAAGATTTTAACATATTTTAACTTAAGGATCCTATCAGCTATTTTGAGGATTTTTAGGAATGAGGAGGTAGATAAGCATATATGGATCCGCTGTCCTTCCCCCGGCAATGGGCATTGACCGCCTCGGTCAATAGAAGGATTGATTGGTCCATCAGTAGGGAAATGCTGTATAAGAGGAAAACAATTATTATTTGTACTTTTTAATAAAGTATTTGTACCCTCTACGGCTGGCATCAAAATTTTATGTGAAGCCGTTAAAGAGGAGTCAGAGGGAGTCAATGTTGGACTAGTAATGTTAGTCCGTGACTGAATGTATGTAGGGCTAGTTACTGTAACCCTATTTGGACTTACGGCTTGAGCGTAAGTCTTAATTAAGTTATTATTTACAGGGCTGATTTCACTAGGAATCAGCGTAGATTTAGTATTTAGTACTTCAGAGGTACTAACAAATGAAGAAGTGGAATGTGTAACAGAATCACGATCTGTTGTAAAGAAACATACTGGTGATTGGGAGGATTCGCCAGTATTTAAAGTATTAGCATGTGGACTTACGGCCTTAGCATAAGTCATAACGGAAGAAGCGGACTTAACAGTCGCTGTGACGGGACTTAATTTAACATTAATAGTATGGGCGGGTTTAACAACCTCTGATACAGGGTTAACTGCCTGTGCATATGTTTTAACTGGGCTGGCGGATACTGTGTTTGCCATAATGGGACTTGACAACTGACTATGAGACTGAATTGGTTCTAAAGTCTCAGTAATACTACTTGCTAAATTAATGTTAACAGCCTTAAATGCTGTACTAGGACTGACAACTTGAGCGTAAGTTTTGACGGGTGTCAGTGGTATAGGGACAGTGTGTACCGTGTGACTGGAGACCTGAGTGGGATTATTGATTAAAGTACCTGAGTTTAAGTTTTTGTCGGGACTTAAGAGGTTGTGAAATGTCCCGGGTGTACTTAAAAGTACAGGGGCACTCCTATTTAAATTTACAGATTGTTGGGAGGGAATATTGGAGGCACTAGAGGCGGAGCGATTAAGAATGTCTGCATAAGAAATGCCTTTGACTACTAAAGAACCTGCAATTTTATCGGGAGGATTCTTAATGGGCGGGACTACAAATTCAGGACCTGGGAAAATATTAGAAGTCAGCCTTTTAGGAATTGACTAGGAGGACTGATCCGTATCAGACCCGGGCGATTCACGGAATCTTTTACGAATCTTAATTTTAGACTTTTGCAATTGAACTGAGTCCCTAGACTCCGAAATTCGAGTAGGAGTGACAGTCATATTTGTGTTGACTCGGGCTGGTATATTTCCTTCAATGGATGGGAGATCTTGACGAGGTAATCTGTAAGGTGTCCAATCCATCTTGGGAGGAGTAATAAACGAATCTACGTTTGTTTCGCCTGAGTCAACAAAAACCTTTGGGACTGTCAGAGTGTCGGTAGGGCTCTGACGATTTACTGGAGATTTACCTACATCTGGAATAATAGGAGAGACATTTATTTCGGAGCTTTGACTTTGAGCATTATTGTTAGATAAATTTAAAATATCCTGTGTTGAGGAATGAAATACGCGTGTCCCAGAGGTTGCGGGTAACACTTCAGGTGAGGACGTAGGCGTAATTAGCTCATTCTCCGATCCCAAAGCTGAGGTGAAGAAGTCCACAGTGGAATTGTAAGTACATTTCTCGGAGATGGTGGACTGTGAATGAGTATCCACTTTATTGGAAGGACATGTAGATTCCAATGGCTGAAGAAATTCCTCCGGAATCGGTATTACTTGTGGCTTCTGAATTAGAATGACGTCAGCAGACTTCGGATTTGTAGGGATAATTTTATAATCCACACTTGCAGGCTGTGGTGTCTCATCTATAGAAACGGAATTAAAATTCGCAATTAAATTTGAACATAAATTGGATGTAAACACCGTACTAGTGTCAAGTGTAGATTCTTCCATTGCAGGATCAAATGGAGAAAAAATCTGAGAATTAATCAAGGATGATAAATTCTCAAAAGAATTTTCATCAAAATCACTCAGCCTAGCGGTTTTGGGGCAAGCGGGGGTTACGAAAGTAAAGGAGTCAGATGGTGACGTAATTACTATATGGGGACCTGGAGATGAAACCATAAGTTCCGGTACTGTTAATTCCGGAGGACAAGGAAATATTGGATCATTACCTTGTACCTGTGAATTAACGGTGATCACCTCTGACTTTGGAGGGGACAAGAATGGATTGGGCAATATCGATGAGAGTTCGATACTCGCAGAACTAGTAGAAGGTGAAATGACTTCCACGGTGGGTATTTGAAAATTAGTACCAGTTAATGTACTACAATCCGTATTGGTCAAACTCTTATGGCCTCAATATGGTGCACTATTAGGGGCGAAGTATCTCGAGATTGCACGGAGCACGGATACAAACGGGAGTAGGTGAAATAATTTTACTCTCTATGTTTTGTATAGGAAGGGGCGGAGTGACTGGAAATCCTATGGACTTTACAGGTTTTAAATTTTCCGGTTCACTAATTAATGAAGTCGGAGTACAAACAGGAGTGGGAGAAATAATTTCTCTCCCAATAGCTTCGGTTAGTTGAGGCGAAGCAACTGTTACTTCGGAGATCAAAGCTGTGAGAGCATCTGGTTCATTCGTAATTGTAAGTTGAGTACTTATGACTGGAGGAGAAATTATTTCTCTCTCAATAACATGTGATATTAGGGGTGATACAACATTAAGTACTTCAGACGTGATAGGAGCTACAATATCTAATACGTCGGGTATTGTAGTTCGAGTATTAACTTCAATAGGAGAAATTATGGCTTTCTCAGTTTGTAGGGGCAAAGTGACATTGGGAAGCACTTTGGAATTTAACGTTATAGAAGTATCCTTTACACTAGGTATTTCCTTCAAAGGGATTACAGCATGAGGACAAATAATTTCTCTATCAGGAAATTGAATTGGTATAGGCGAAGTAACTTTGGGTACTACGGGATTAATTAAGGTTAATGTTTCCTGCTCTTTGGGTATATCTACATCGCTTGATACTAATTGGGAATGAGGAAATAGTGTTTTCCTAACATGAGCAGTAAGTTCATCCAAAAAGTCAGTAATGCTTTTTTGAGGAACTATTGAGGAATTAGAACTCTTCTGTAAAGTTACATGAGAACGAAACTCATCCGAGGGAAGTTCTAATGGGGTATTGAACATTGTGGGCTCCGTATTCAAAATGCTTTCAGAGACACTAACAATAATAGAGTTATCAGAGCGATTATTAGGGGTCAAAAATGGCGGACTGGAGTCACCACTGGTATCATGATTCAAAGGATAATTATTTGACTCATCAAAAAGACGGGGCATTGTTTCGGGACTTATATTAGTCATAACAGAGTCTTCATTGGAGGAAGTGGGACTTGTTTCAAAAATGAGGGGGTTTAAGAGAGAGTGTACAGAGTTAACACCATCGAGACGTGACTTTAGAGCTAAAGGATTAATTGTAATTCCTGAGACTGCTATGTGTTCAGGGTCTGGTGGTAATACGGGTGCTGTGGTTGGATTTATTATCGGAGGAACGGTCTCTTGAGCAACGTGCGAGACTTTAGATCTCGTTTGTACAGGGGACCGTATTGTTTCACGAGCCGTAGTTTTAGGCGGAAAATAACCATCTGGAGACTTGACATTTGTACGGCCTTTCTTACGCCGGCGAGGTATACGTGGACCAAACCGTGGTATATCATTCTGGGTTAGTGGAACCTCGGGCATAGGTTCGTTACGGGTTTGAAAATACTCCTCAGTCTGTATGTCGTTTTGGAGAGCCGCAAAGATATCATCAGCATTTGGAGCAATATTCTCACTATTAGCGTCATCTAAATTATTGAGAGCATTAGAATTCAAATTATTATCAGCATTATTTATAAGATCATTGTTAGCATGAATAATAGCCTCATTTATAGCTCGAGATTTTGATCGAGTCATAATAGGAGATTGGATAATAGTTTCCGTGGAGGATGAAGGAGGTCTATATGACTCTTGGGAGGAAGTGGAAGACCTCTCACAATCAGCATTCGAATCATCATTTAGATTACTTAATGAGGAATTCAATACAGGGTTGGGAGGAGTTGGAGAGTCAATTTGTGACACCATTGGATCAACAGAATTCAAGCGAGAAGGATCTTGATAAATGTCAATAATTTGACAGGGTTCTTTAATACTCGGGGCATAAGTTCGAAGCCGATTAACCCAGTTAGAGTCATGGTCATTTGACGAGGTTACGGAGGAGCCAAAAGGAACAATAATAGGCTCTCTAGGAGGAAGTGGCGGAGGGACATCAATAGTGCGACAATCGGGACGTATCTCTTCAACAGAATTATGGTGGGCATAATCGTGAAGAATTTTGTGCGTGAAAACATCAGCGTAGTCATCTTGCCATGACACTGGAGGGCGGAATGGCTTCATATTATGAGAATGGACCCTCCGGATACGGTGCTTGGCCCGTTTGGTCCCACGATATTCTACTACAAAAGAATTAATGCCACAAACTTCCACAATTTGGTATGGTCCGATCCAATATAGTTGGAGACCCCGTCGGACTTTATCTGCAATCCAAACTAAAGCACCAAGTTCAAAATTATGAGCCTTACGATTTTTATTGAATTTTTCAGCTCTTTTGTGCTGTTCGTTAGCTGTATTTAAGTTAGCTTGTGTGACTCGTTCTTTTCGTGAACTTTCACGTTGATCAGGAGTTTGGGGCTCTATGGTAATAATTACAGGGGTTACGAGATCCAACTTTGTTTTAGGTTGGACAGCATAAACCAAACTAAATGGGGAGAATTTTGTAATAGCATGTACATGCATGTTATGTGCCTTGCAAGCTTTTCCTAAGAATTCATCCCAATTATCCCTTTTGGCAGATACGTATTTTCTAATGTATCGTTTGATCTCAGCATTATTTCTCTCAATATTTCCATTAGAGGAGGGATGATTAGGCATTATTTTAATATGAATGACTGCATGTTTTTGTAAAAATTGTACAAATTCAATGGCTGTAAAATGGGGGCCATTGTCCGTGACAATGAATGGAACAACACCGATTTGTTCGAAAATTAACTTTTTCACCCATTTACAAGAATCTCGGGCAGTATTAGTGGGAGTTGCTGCTGCCCACGCAAATCGACTAGTGTGGTCAATAGCCACAAAAATATACTTATTACCTGACCTAGAAATAGGGTCAATGGGGCCCACATAGTCAACAGCTATGCGGGTAAATACATCCTCTGGAGGGGGAACAATTTTCATTAACCCAAGTGGCTTTGTGGTTGCAGGATTAGCCACCTGACACGTAGGACAACCTTGAATATAACTAAGGACGTCTTTGGGCATCCCCTTCCAATAATAGCGACGGTAAAGTTCTTGATAAGTCTTATATATGCCTACATGGCCTCCATCAAGTGCGTCGTTATGGGCTAACTTCAGAATTGCTCCACGGAGAGATTTTGGCACCACAAGTTTGTAGGGGTCCACAGAGCGTTTGTCTAATCTAAATAATAACCCTTGGATCAAAGTAAAATGTTTAGACAAGCCATTTACATTATTTCCAGTACATTGATTAGGTACTTGTATCTTTTGAATGATGGTTTTCAAATGATCATCATTATTTTGATGTTCGATAAATTCCTCAATATTACCACCAATTATAGCATGGACATTAGGTTCTCCCTCAACATTTGTTTGAGAGGGAATTATTGTTAAAGAGCGTAAAGGATACCGAGACAAACAATCAGCATGCGGGATATTTTTGCCTGGAACATGTATGATTTCCTTATCCTGTTGGGCTAGTTTTATTTGCCAACGAGCTATCCTGGAGTGAGGGTCCTTCATAGTACAGAGGGATGTGAGAGCAGCATTGTCAGTACGGACCTGTATTCTCCTTCCATAAATTTAAGGCCTAAAAACCTCAAAAGCATACACAATAGCTAAACATTCCTTTTCGGGATTAGAATAATTTAGTTCAGCTCCTTTTAATAACCTAGAGGCAAATGCAATGGGCCTCCAGATTTTACCATCCCTGGATTGTTCACAGGTAGCTCCTATGCGATATCCGCTCGCATCAGAGACAATTCGGATGGAAGCTTCAGCATCAAAATAATCTAAAACAGGAGCATTAACCATGGAATTATTTAGAGCTTGGAAGGTTGTTTCCTCCTCTTCACCCCATACAAATGGAACATCCTTCTTAGTTAGGTTATGCAGACGTCTGGCTTTACCTGCAAAATCTTTAATGAAAGTACGATAATAATTACAGAAGCCCAGAAATGACTGGACTTCTTTGAGACATTTAGGACTGGGGAATACTCTGACAGCTTCAATTTTCTCGGGATCAGGATTGGTTCCTTCTCCAGAAATGACATGTCCTAAAAAGTGTAATTCGTTAAAGGCAAAATAGCATTTCTTAATTTTAAAGGTTAAATTGAACTTTTGAGCACGCATTAGGACAAGTTCAAGACGATACATGAGCGTATCAAAATCATTAGCAAAAATTAGTAAATCATCAATATAGACTAACACAATCGTATATTTTAAATCACCAAGTACTGTATCCATCATTGTTTTGTATACAGCTGGTGAATTTTTATAGCCAAAAGGAAGTCTATTATAACAAAACTTATCCCTTGGAGTGGAGAAGGCAGTTTTCAACTGACTTTTTTCATCCAATCTCATTTGGAGGAAGCCCTGTAGTGCATCGAGAGTGATGAACCACTTTGCCCCAGCCAGGTAATCCAGGCAGTCATCAACCCTAGGAATTGGGTAGGTGTCCTGTTCCACCTGGTCGTTTAGGAGGCGAAGGTCCACACATACTCGATGTGTGACAATTCCCTGGTCGTCCTTCTTTTTGGGGACAACTATGACCGGGGAGTTGTATGGAGAGACGCAGGGCCGGATGACTCCAAGGCGTAAGTTCCTTTCCACATGTTCCTCGAGGACCTTCTTTTCTAGAGGTGCCAAACGATAGGAATATTTGTGGAAGGGTGGATGGTCTCCTGTATCTATAACAACTGGAGGATAGTTAACAACACCAAGCTCATCATCGCTACGAGCAAAGTATTCAGCATATTTATTAATTATCATTAGCACATGTTCTTGTTGTGATTCATTAATGTTAGGACCCATTTTTATTTCATTTTTATTGTAGGGAGACTTCGGAGCTTTTGCCGTAAGTTCTTCGACCTGTAAATGAAATTTCTGTTGGGGAATAACTTCAGAATTCTTATTAGGCATGTTGAGATAATTGTTTTCATTGCTAAATCTTATTGTTTGCATTAAATTAGCGCTTGGTTCTGTTAAACATGATTCATCAGTAATTATTGAAGGAGAAGGTAATACCTGAGAGTCCTCTTCTGTTGAATCTCCCTTATTTAAGGCGTTTACCTGAGAGTTATTATGATTATTGATAATTTGATTTTTACGTAATATTCTTGATTGAAGCTCATGACTACGTTTATCATGAACGTCTGGATGCTCTTCAGGATCTCTTGATGATTCCAGAGAGTCGGTGAAAGGAGCGTCTAAATCGCGTGTGCTCCATTCGCTGTCAGCGGGGATCCACATGTGTTCTGAATCATAGTGTCCCACTTTGTCCTCATTAGCTGTCCCATTGGGTCCTTCGTATTCAACTAAAGATGCATGGGAATTTAAATTAAGTCCAAACCTACGGTTGAAATTACTTCCTAATAACAGAAGTGTATCCATCTCTTCTATGATGGCAAACCTATAATTGTGACCTAAATGTTCATCTTTTTAGTATAGAAATACAAAATAGCCGAACGACAATAAGATCCGGACTGGGTTTTACATATAGTAGTAAAAGACTTAGGTTCATGATTTACTATTTTGATACTCTTATGGCAGTATTTATTTAAATAGTAAGCAGTGGCGGCCGCCATGGAGGATAACATTGAGCCAGTATCTACTGTAGCTCTAAGAGTCACCCTATGTCCGGCCACACGCAAGGGATAAACCACATCCTGGCGTGCGTAGGTCAAATTACAGAGGCGGAGAAATTCTTGAATCATGATTTCATCATGAGAGAGAGTCTCTTCCTCCGGTGAGAGCCCATGGGGTTGGACTTCCTCGGAGTCCAGTGACCTACAACTGGAAAGTGCACGTAATGACATAGGTTTACGTGGCTTTAAATATAATTTATTAATGATATTAGAGGAATCTTCTAATTCGTCATCCTCCAATGTGGGAAGAGGTCGGGGAGTCTCTTCCTTGAACCTGGTCTTCTTTTTCACCTTAACAGGAACAAGTGGTGGTGGTAGGTCCGGAATGTCATCGGGCATATCAATTATAACTTGTTGCTGTACTTTGAGTGTAGGAGGAACATCAGGTAGAAATTTATTGGGATCATAAACACCATGGTATTGTGGAGTGTAGGAAGCATGCCGAACAGTTGGAACCTGAAAAGCTGGATGTGGAATGCTTAGTTGATGTTTATTAACTTGATTACTCACCCTAACACTGGGTTTATGATTGTGAGGCTGGATGGTCTGGTCGGCCCCGCCCGCCAGACCATTCAGTTTCCCGGAGTATTGTTAATCGGGACTGAGGCTGGGGCTTCAGCGGGAGGGATCGGGCCATTCACCATTCCTTGGCGATCCTGACCATAGCCTCGGTTAACCCAATTCGGTTGTGGACCCTGAGAACGTTGTTGCTGGCCCTGGTATTGAGATTGTGGATTCCCTGGATATTGCGATTGTTGATTCCCTTGGTATTGGGGATTAGGACGAGGTCGTTGGTAATTCGGGAAATCATTATCCGGTTGTTGATAATTCCGTTGAGGCGGAGGATTATTGGACTGCCGATAATTCTCCAGAGGCGGATAATTCTGCTGAGGAGGGTGCTCTTCAAATTGCATCAGATCCGGCGGTGGTTGATATTGCCTGGAATTGGCATTATAACCCGAAGAATTCAAATTCCCGTTGGAATGTGCCGGTGAATTCTGAAAATTTCCCTGAGAGGATACATCATTATTATAATTAGGACATGGCGCCTGATTACCATTATGAAGGAAACGGGAATTACGTGTGTCCATGTTGGACATGATGCGAGAGGTGTTACCATTCACCACATCCCGCTGGAAATCTCGACATTGCTTCCAGTGGTGATTACTGCGGTTGCAGTAATCACAGACCAACTGATTTGTAGCCCGTACTGAACTTTCGTTCAGTTGTGGAGTCTGGGAAGCAGACGTGGAGGACCGAGACCGGACATCGGAGTGTTCCGCAAAAGTCCTCGGATGTTCTTAATGAACTCCGGGATGTTCCGGGAAAGCGTGACGGCAAAGGAGTCGATGGATGGAGGCAGCTTCCCACGAGCCTTCTCAATGATGGCATCATCCGTCATCCGGGGATCCAGATCCAGGCATAAATGTTGCAATTCTGCAACAAAAGAATCAGCGGACATCCCTGCTGTATAGCGGAAGGAATCCTGGGCTGCCTGCTTCGCTGGCTTGAGGTTCTCATGGTCGAACCTCCGGATGAGGCTGGAAGAGACAAACTGCCATATTTCCTTGGCAGGTTTTCCCATCTCCTCATAGAGGCGGATCCGGGGAAATTCGGAACGGAACCATTCCTGGACGGCCTTGTCCGGGGACTTCTGGAAGAATTTCCTCAAGTTAAGCACCACGGAATCAGGACTAACGAACATGTCCTTGGAGTAAAAATCCACATGGCGGACGAAGGCCCTAGGGTCATCGTCGCTATAATATTGTTCGACTTCAGCCCGAAAGCGATCCAAGCGTCTGTACTTCTCATCAGATGACTTTGGGTTAGGTGCGCCGAGTAAATCAGCGACAGGGACGTTCATCTGTGATGGACCCAACATGGTGTGTCGAGTGAAAGGATCCAGATGTCCACTAGATTGTTGTGGTGGATCAGTGGGAGAACGAAAGAAATCCCCGAAACGGTCAAAGGAAGTCCAAGCAGATTGTTGATCCATTGTTGAAATAGGTTGCGTCTAAAAAAAATTGCTAGCACGGACAAAGGTGTAATTTGAATAATTACAAAAACCTATAAACGGATGATAATTAGTAATCCAAAAATGTCAATTAGAATTAAATTGTAAGTTGTAAGTCTCTGTGGTATAATCGAATTCAATTTTAAATGCAATGAATGCAAAGTGAGATTTGTGTAGTTACTGTGATGATGAATTATGATAATTAGTCAAAGATGCTAAATAAATAGTCACACAATATTCAGTATTCAGTATTCAGTATTTATTTAGGAATCTTTTCGGGCGACGCCCATATCATCCTTATACAGTTCCATATGGTTTTCAAAGAGAGTTAATAAAATTAAATCTAATCGCACAGTTATGAATATAATTATAAATATCACAAATAAAATCCTGAGTTGGGTTTCTAAAAAGAGAAAAAAGAGATGCCTCTGATTTGTAATTACTTATAGAGTATTTTCCCAAGATATGGTTTCTTGGGAGGTCAAATAACCTACATCTAGTTAAGACATGCAAAAGATCGTTCTGTTCCTGGAGATTGCATTCCGTGCAAAGGTCTGGGCAAGTGAGTTTGAATTTTACCCGGGTTGTATAGAGAGTGGTCGAGTTTAGTCTAATATTTGTAAAAAGTCTTATGTATTTCAGTGGTATGTGATGAGTAAGGTAACCGGATGTGGAGAAATGGTTCTTAATAAACTTATAATTAGGGAAGGTGGTTGAGGAAATAATTCTGGTCAAGTCTTCTTGTACAAACGTCTCGTGAATTACTGCCATAATTACGGGAAAGAAGCCGGCAAGGTATTCAGGGGATTGAAACTCCCAAACCGCAGCGAAATCATGTTTGTGTAGAATGTCACGGATAACGTTTGGCCATACCGCCTTTGGTCGGTTCGGGGGGTCATTAAGACTAACAAATTTTAATCGTTCATAGCAGATTTTAACAAGGCGATTTTCTGCCATTAGCAAGACTTTAAACCAAAACCTCAGTGCCCATTTAATGACCCGGTAAAAGACCCTGGATCTGCCTGTTTCTACTCTGACGGCATAGGAAGGGGTAGTCTGTGGGAGCCAGAGTAACTTTTTCAAGAACTGGTTCTGCACAATTTCTAGCTCATGTTTAGTGTTTAAGGACCATAGTTCTGCTGCATAGGTCATTGTGGGGATGGTAATAGTCACACAATAGTAATTAGATAATATCGGAGGATCGACAGTCCTGGATATTATCATATGCAAAAAAACGAGATATTATGTGAATGGGAATAGCGTCCAAAATTATCGAAAATTCAAAAATTCAAAAAATATTGAATGATATCAGTAGGAACACAACCTTCGAAAAATCAAAGTCTAAAAACGAAGATACCTAGAATCGAAGATAATTCTAACACAAAAGGAATAATTAATTAAGTCTTCGTTAATAGATTTCCAAAATGATGATAATTGTATTAGCAATAATAATCAGTATTATTCAAAATGGACCTGAATGGAATAGCCGCAGATAAATTATCAGGAGCGTCTCAACCGTGAGGAATACAAAGGCTGACCTCGGAGGAGTTGACCGCACAATCAGCACTGATTGTATGTTGAAGGTCCCTATGCCTTATCTTGAATGGCAGAGGGAATGGACTGATGACCACGCCGAACTTTGAAATCCAAGATGGAGGATCTTCAAAATTATGAATGTAAACCTCAAGAGCTCAAAAAAATACAAATGGATTAGTGACCATGCATAAATTTCATGTAATTCGTGAAAATACTTGATAGAATGCTGTGGTAAAAGCGGACGATTAGATTTCCAACATAAACTGTAAAGTACAATGGACCGTAATTAATTAATTTCTGAAAATTAGGAATTGAATGTGAGCAGGTTCGTGGATAATTGTTGTGATCACAGCGTACGGGGGCGAAGTGTATTCAGACAAAATAATTTCAAAATTGCAATTAAATATTGAAATTCCGAATGTACTGGGATTAATTCTCAGGTATGGAATATACGTAGGGAGGATCACAGAGTATACGGAGGATATAAAAATTCAATAGGAATGAACGTGCGAAGTGGGAGCAAAGCAGGAATTGTAATTTTAAATAATTGCAATTCGAAGGCTCTTCCAACGTATGGACTGTAGGTAGGTATACGAACTATACCACTGCACAGTAATTAAGAGAGTTATAATGTATGACTATTCTTCATAAATTTCAAAAATTGGAATTTGGATGAATAAACGAAATTCAAAAATAAATTCCAATATCAGAAGTCCAAGCCCAAACCTCAAAATAAGCTATCGATCGTATAGGATACAGGCGGCCCCATAACATCCAACAATTTTTTAAATATTATTTTTTGGAACTGTAGTGGATACAATAATTTCTTAAATTTAAACTCAGCTGACAAGGGTCTTATTTTAAGAGCCGACATCTTTTGCCTTGCCGAAACTTGGCTCCCTAACCTTGATTGTGAATTTCTAAACCGTAACAATGATTTTAAAAATTTTAACATGTTTATAAACCCTGCTTCTAAGCAACACCATTTAGGGAGACATAGTGGAGGTATTTTAGTTTTCATAAGTAAACATTTCACTATTATTAAACATTTTAACACTTATGATTTTTTATGTACTTACATACTAAGGCACCAATCATCACACAAGTTATTAATTTTGCTGTTCCTTTATGTAAAGCCAAGTATGGATAACAATGCCTTCGTAAAGAAATTAGAGGACGTAATTGAAGAAATATCTTGTGAATCTCCAGCAGAACTTGCGTATGTTATTGGAGACTCCAATGCAAGGGTCGGTCAGATGAATTTTCCCCCTAATGCAAACATATAATGGCAGTATTATTTGATCACTACGTAGAAGATGATCTACGTCGGGTAAATGAGTCATCAACACTCCCTATGTATAAATTCATCAAATCTCATTTTTCTACGTCAGAGTACTTATGCCACAACATTCCTTTACAATATATCCGATTAATCTCAAATATTCGGCTTGACTCACCCTCCCTGTATACAACCAAGGTTAAAATCAAATTCACATACCCAGACCTATGCATTGGATGCAACCTCCAAGAACAAGATAATTTGCTTCACCTCTTTACAAGATGTAGTATGTATGATTACCCCAGACGGGTACATTTGGGAAAATATAACATAAATAAGATTAATTCCGAACTATCTCTTCTCTCTTTATTTAGGAACCCAACCAAGGATCTCATGTGCGATACTTTTAGATTTATTTTTAATTGCAGTGTCAGGAATGTCTTCCTGACAACTGTCTTATACTCTCCTTAATTTTATTACTATACCTACTGTATGGATGATATGGGCGCCGCCCGAAAAGATTCCTAATAAATTATCATTGAATTGAATTGAATTGAATTGAAATTCCAATATCAGAGACATATAACTGTGTGGGGTAGAGTGACTGATGGAAATGATACAGTAAGCACGATGAATTAAACTAATAATAATACGCTGGGGTGATATGAGACGGGTCACAAAAAATGACAAAGTTCAGAATTACTTCAAAATAATTATTCACTCGTAGGAGAAAAAAGTATGCACTCGTACTAGTAAAATAACAATCAGTCGTAACAGGCTAGGAGATTCAGTGGCAAAAATTATTCGGAAAAATGAAATTGCAGTAGTAAGGCCTTCCTACCGTATGGACACTGGAGGAAAGTACGTGAGAGGCCCAAAAAGCAATAGGCTCAAAAATTTCAAAAATTATTTTGAAGGAGCGACGTGAGACTAGTATAGTTTCAAAAATAATAATGAAACCAAAAAGAAAATTGGCCAAATAAATGCTGAGTCTGTGAGAGGATAACAGGGAAAAAGAAATTACACTTGTAAGGTCTTTCCTCAGCACGGTCAAACGAAAATGGCCAGAGGAAGTGGAGATTCAAAATTAATTCAAAAATAAATATGCCACGCTTCAAAATAAGCTGAAATTTTGAAAGTGCGGCAACTCTAATCAAAGATGGAATTGCATGAATGAGAGTGACGAGTGAGAGCAAAATTAACTCACACGGGCAAAATACAATTCTAAGGCTTTTCCTACCAGTGGTCAAGAATAATTTGAGGATTACCGTAACTGACAGAATTATGTGACAAATAACGAGCGTACAGAATTTTTTGAGTAGGGAATCAGGAAAATACAAAATTCCGAACTGGATTCCAAAATTATTGGGAATTTGAGCAAAAATGAGATGAGGGAATTAAGCGTGAAGAGAAAGGTACAATTATAAGGCTTTTCTACTGTGAGCCACGTTGTAGGAAGGGAACTACACTGTGATAGAGGGGCAATGTGAGACCAAGCCAGGTTTTTCAAAATATAATCAAAAATTTCGATAATACGAAGAAACCTTAAATAAGCCTTATGCAGGAAGTAGATGGGTCAAAAAATAATTGAAAATTAGAGTTCGTTGATTGTACGACCGTGCACTTAGAATGCAAGGCAATGCTTATGAAAGAAACGGCGTGGTCGCGGCGTCCCTGACCCGAAATAATAAAAAGAACCGAAATGAATTTTGGACCCAAAAATTTCCACACCGAAAGTAAGGTAAAAATTCCGAAAATAAGTATACAAATGGAATGAGCAATAATTATTTGAAACGGCTAAGAAAATTGAAGATAATTCCCAAATCAGAGCTTGAGTGGTAGTAAAAAAATCACGAACTCATATACCAAAATACGAGAAAAATTACTCCAAAAATAAATCCGAAAATAATTTCTGAATCACACTATCACTTTAGCATACAATATACTGAAAAACTGAATCATAATTTATTCAAAATAAGGTGCATGGTCAAAATAAATTCGGTGAGAAGGAGAGTGAGTGAAATTCAAGTGATACATTCACCTTACCTGGTCATCCAAAACGAAAAATCCAAAATTACTCTGAAATTAACACACTTTTCACTTACAGTTCAGTTCAGTTCGGTGTCACTGAAAGGTTTAATTGGAGCACAAGAGTTCAAGTCACAAGTAATAATCCACCGGATTTTCCAAATTTTACTATTATTTGGAAAATGAGAAATCCTAGTAGAAAGTTGGAGAGCCGGGATGAGTAGATGTGAACGGCGTGGTGAGTCCAATGCAGTACTGCTGGGCACGGAGGACGGCGTGGGAGAAGATGGCGGCTCAGAAGTGTGAGCTGATGGCCACGCTGTTCCTTCTGCTGCTGATGCTGCTGGGGCGGAATGAGACGCGTGGTCTCAGCAGCTGGAGAGGTGAGGACCCGCTGGCTTGCTAAGGCAGAGGGGGAAAGCCACGCACCTCCACCAAAAAATGTCAGGATTGACTTTCCTAATTCTAAATAACTAAAATATAACTAATAGTCTCTGAAATTATGAAAAACTAAACTTGGGACTAGGATACTCGTAATTATGAGAGCGCACCAAATGAAAAATAATGTTGAGAGGAGGCTCAAGTGTGGAGCGTTTGAGTTCTTGTGAGAGAGTCCTTTATTCCTCTGTCGCAATAGTCCAGCAGGACTAAACCTGAAGTGGAGGATGATTGGAACTCCCAGTTCCAATCACCCCACTTACCCTTAAATATACATAAGTATGGGAGTACTTGTACTCCCATAAGGATGTGTGAGACCCCTCTCACAAAGGCATTGGATAATTTATCATTAGCACAACTTCGGTAAACATAATTTTCCTACCAATGCAGTTTTAACATTAATATTGATATTGTCCAGTACAAAATTAGGTTTTTTACACATCGCCACTGTGGAATACAGAGGATGTATTTATGAGAATGCGGAAATTTGTATCTAGTTGTTTAAATCTACTCTGGATTTCTATGAAAATCAATTCACAGCCAGTAATAATTTCTCGGGTAGCAATAATGCTATTTGAGTTTCCCTGTTGATATTTTCATCAGTGCGTGTCTCATTTTCTGATAACAGTACTTATGCTACTTGTATTCCAAAATAGAAAATTTGAAGCTGTCTAAACTAAAAATATACTTAATGTATCATGTTAAATAATACTCTAACTTACTTGGGGTTCTCATCAAAACCGGATATATTTATTCTGGAGTGTTTCAATTACTAGAATGTTGATAAAACACAATATAAAATAAAAATCAGGGATGGGAATTCGAATCGGAATTAGAATCGGAATTATATTCAAAAAATTCGGGTATCCGAATCGATATTAGAATCGGAAGAAAAATCAACTCGGTATTTGTATCCAAAATTGGATTAGAATAAAAACAAGGGTATTTGAATCGGTATTCGAATATTTTTTAATGAATTCGGATTCCAATAAAGTATCGATTTCATTGCGTTTTATACTTCCACATGGGAGAAAAAGTTCATAGGAAGGATTTTTTGAAAGCCGCACACATGCAATTATAAAACCCAAAGGGGAAGTAACGAACGTTTGGCAAACGAAAAGTGTATGGTTGGTAATGGGCAGTGATTTATAGCCCGTTTTGCAAACATTCCTACAAATAGGTTGAGATTACTGCATGGTGTCTGTCTTACAGGACGATTAAGTGAATCAAGTTTCTCCTTTCTTAAATCTTGTTCTCATCATGAGGATGGGTAAAACTAATTCTGTAGAAGTGCATTTTAGATACGATGTGTTATCAAACAAATCGATTTGAAAATAGGTACTGTCAGAAAGAGCTAACCGGAAAATTAGTTAGGCAGGTTAACAGAATACTCGGAATTTTATAGAAATGTTATGGGATCAATCCTCGCTTTTCCAGTTACTGAAATTTCAGTTGAGTGTGTTTTCTGCGCTTAAATTTATATTAAATGATTTGCGTGGTAATGTAGATGCAAAAACGCTTAATGTGTTATGTATCGCTTATTTGTTTGCGATTAAATTGTTCTTTTGAATAAATTTCCATTTTTTGTACGAATATCCGAAAAGTATTTGAATCGGAATTCAAATTCAGGAAGTATTCAAATATATTGGAATCCATATCGGAATTCAAATTTTTAAGTAGTATAAAAAATAATTAAAATTGAAATCGAAATTAGAAAATATCCGAATCCGAATTTAAATCCGTATTTTTCCGATATCCCGTCCCTGATAAAAATAAAACCGACAATGTAGTTTAACGAAGACTTCAAAGTTCAAAAGTAAACAAATTTACTCATAAACAATCAACTGTTTCAAGATAAGATTGGGTTTATTTTGGTGAATTCAGAAATACACCCTTGTCACTCCTGTCAAATAAATTGTTAGGTTTCAATTGTATATGTACGTCAATGTGGATATTTTGTTGGGTATTATGAAAATTAAAAAGAAAATGCATGCAAATGGTAAATGTTCCAATTTAAATGGACGTCGACAGTTTTATTGTCGGATGCAAAGCTGGGCACATATCCTACATTTATGCATAAATATACACAGTTTTTTATGTATGTTCGCACATTTTCCGAATATTTGTATGTATTTTATGTAGGCTGTGTGTTTCCACTAAAAAAAATGTTTGATACATATATGTATGGTATGAATACTGTATTTACGAGTATGTATGTTTAAAAGGCCGGGGAGATTTACTTATGTATTATGTACGCACCGTGTATGTTCAGCGAGCTCCATCTGTATTTTCTTGGCACGGTCTGTGTTTATTAGTGTATTCACATTTATTATTTCCTGCTGCAATGCAAACGATTTCTATACGTTGTGACTGAAATCTACGAAACTAGAAATTAATAATTTTAAACTTAACTAATTAACAATATACACGCGCGAAGCCATGCTTCATTAGTTTATATAAAGGATTCAGAACGTTCTACATGCACTTTTATAGGCACGTGTACATATATTTATGCATAAATTTATTTATATGATGAATATATGTATGATTACATTTCGGGACAAATTTATGTATGCATATATGTATGATTGCATTTCTGGACAAATTTATGTATGCAAAATGTATGCTCTTCGTAAACTATAAAATGTATGTAGGATTTAGGATACGCAATCTTTTTGCCCAGCTTTGGTCGGATGGTTAAAACAAGTGAGCTTCGTATATTCTTCCAAGACCATTGTAAATTGTAAATATAAAGGCAACTATACGTTCTATTTAAGATGAAGCGATCTTTAACGAGAGGAATGTGATTCATTTATAATATGTACACAACAATTTCCAACTGGATTTTTCATGAGTTGTTTTATGAACTTCAACTCTTATTTTGCACACACAGTAGTGATTGCAGGTTGAGATTTGATCTATAAGTATTATTACGCATCCTTTCATTTGTTACTTTCGTCACTCTGCAGGTACTTATTACATACATATGTACATATGTAATGAATGCCAACGTAATCTCTTCCTCCTTTCGAACAGCAGGGCCACGCAGAATGGCAGAATGATCGCATTATCGGTTTTGATAATTACTTACTAAACAGATACCAGTTTCTGCGATTAGAATAGATACAGTTCATAACTAACCCCAAAGCATAATTTTGAGTGGTCTGGCTGATCGGTGTTTCAGCTACAAAATATAGCTCCACTAATTTGAACTGCGATACCCAGTGCTTTGGTTTTGTATGCATTTGTTACATGTGCACATATTGTGGGCCTAGCAATTATTAGAGGAAAAATACTCTTTAAATCAATTCATAAACCTGACCTGGGATTTTCAGTTTCTGAGACTAAATTTGTGACTTGGAAATATTTTGGTAACTATTGTGCAAACTATACTTCTATAAGAATATAATGAGTTATAACAAGCTTGTGAAATGAGCACATACTTATGTGTAAGTTAAAAATTATTTATTGTATCTGTAATATGAGTATTAAAAGGTGGTAATTTGATAGCGTCGACATCAAAAACATTACATATTATTTCATTATCATTATATTATTTTGTTATAAACTTAGAACAATATTGAATACTTAATGTCATATATAATTAGTACACTGAGTCAATCATGACCATTGTCAATGGAAAGCAGTGACAATTAAGTTCTTATACGTATTGCAATAAAACGTTTTTTGCAGGGGCAGTTAAGGCAAAAAATAGAAAGTGCAATATATATTGCTGTCAGAGAGTATGAGATCAACCAATTGACTTCAGAAGACTAAAAGCGTTCGTGCATAAATCATAAACATGTGCAAGTACTGCGTATGCAAGTAACGGTTATGACGTTACGAGAGTTGACCTAGCATAGGAGGTCCACCTTGGTCACATTTCAAGGCTAATTCCCAATTTTCATGCTTGTAATTGAAATTTCATTCCAGAATGAATCCTAAGTAAGTTAGAGCTTCATTCAACATGCATATACCTATTCAAAATATTTTTGGCTTGGGCAGTTCCGTGTTAATTTCAATAATCATTTTATAATTATTTTATCATTTTGTCATTATCAAGTAAATTCATGTAATCGCAATGAACCGATGATATGGGTGCCGCCCGAAAAGAATCCTAAATCAATTGAATTGATATAATGTTAACAGAAATTGAGGTACGCATTGACGAAAAGACAACAAGGGGAACTCAAATAACATTATTGCTACCACAGAAATTATTACTGATTGTGAGTTATTTCCAAGCCGTGGATTTTCACAGAAGAACCCAGCAACTTAAGATTGTAGTATTATTTAATTATCATATACACTTGAGGTATTTGGCAACCGCACAACATGAACACCCTCCAACAACTTCTTTTGCGGGACGTCATTAAGGACGGACGTCATTAAGGAATTATGTCACTGTGGATCTGCTTGTGTAGAATTGCTAAAAGTAATTAATACAGCTGCAGGAATATGGTCCAGGTTCCCAAAATAATGATGTACCAACGAAATAATTATTTAATTGACAGACGGCACATTACACATTTGAACTATTGCCATAAATTACAATAAATAGTAAATTGCTGGAATATATGTTCACCAGTGCTGGGACCTCTACTCTACTGAAAATAGAGGTAGTGGTAGAAATAGAGTAGGGTCGTTAAAATCAGCAAAACATCAGTAGAGGTGTAGTAGAGGTATACAGAAATTCTAGCATAATAGAGGTAGAGGAAAATAGTAGGCTAACATAAAATTAAGTGAGTAGAGGAGCGTTATTTAGGGTCCCAATTTAGATACCAGTAGTAGGAGTAGAGGTAGAACAGTACATCGTATTCTAATGATAGAGTAGAGGAAGTAGTAGTAGTAAGCTTATAGTAATAAGAAGTAATACATAAATTTACCATTTCCCTGAACACCCAATTTAATACTCGGAATGACATCTGGTGTCCGTATATACAACCTCACTTCACTTCATCATTACAGTAACTCATGAACGTGTTTTGTAGCTGCAAATGCAATAGAAGGGAATTGGAAATACATAACCAAATGTCATAACCACGTAATTCCCTTTATAAACACGCTAGTTTTTAAGCTTTTATCTAATTTAGCTTGTGGTAATTTTTTAGCTGTACTAATGGGGTACTGATCTTATTGTATTCAATAAAGCCTCAATATTAACGTTAAACTAGCAGAAATCAGTGATCTATTTTTTCTTGCTCACAATTACTCATGGAAAATGACCATTTGAATACAAACGAGGTTCAAAGTTTTCGGGGCAATATGCAATTCGAATTCCGATATCCAGCCCTGGTAGAAATTGAATGATAATTCAGATTCTTAATGAACCGTTTATAGGTACAAGTGAGGACTATTGGTTCTAACTTCATTACTGTTTATATTACATTCTGCTACTTTATTCTAAAACACCATGAATTTCTCTGTAAATACTGTATTTTTTTGGTAGAGGTAGTGGTAACTAGCAGAGCCAAAAAAAATTTCGAGAATAGAGTAGAGGTAGAGTAGCGACAATAACTTTAACACATAATAGAGTAGAATAATAGCTAGCAAGTCAGATGAACATAATAGCAGTAGAGGTCCTCTATTCTATCCAAAACCGCTGGTAGAGTAGAGTGTCATAGAGGCGGCAACTGTTGAAAAGTACAATAGAGTAGAATAGAATAGCGCTTGCTGAAACGCCCATCACTGATGTTCACCACCTGGGAAGAAACCAATTACGAAAAAAAATTCATAAATACCTTGTCTCTGTGAGTTTTGGAATCCGAAGAGTAAACTTCGAGTACTTTTCATATAAGAATCTCTGTGTCAAAATGTTTCTAGTAAATTCCCTGTGGATTTTTTCTCTATTCCTCTGCGCTGTTAGTAGACCCGACGGAGAAAATTCTGGAGAAGAAAAGGTTTCCTTTGGGGATGAACCAATTGAAGACTATCCATCCCGCGTGTCTCTTTTAATATAAGTACTTTGTAATTGTAAGTTTGTTACTTCAAACATTACTAGTTTGAATGGTGCGTTATATTGTAGAGAATTGTCGAGGTTTAACGCAAGATTTTACCACTAGGGATGGATTGTGGACAACAAAACGTGTCTTAAAGCATGGAATGAGGAAATACACAAGTCCCACATTTGTGCCCAATTTAAAAACAAAAAGGGCGATCTCTCCGGGTCCGACAAAGGAGACAGTGGCAGTCCTTTATTGGCAACAGCTGCAGATGGCAAGGATGTTCAAGTAAGTTGAAACAAAATTTCCACGTTCCCTCCTTAAAAGAGTACCCTAGAAGCTTAAGATCTGTAACAGTGAGCACAGTAATTATTATAGTACAATAATGTTTTTCGAAATCATTAATTATATAAACAATCATATTTCAACAACTCCATTACTACAAAATAACAAATTTTGACAGGCAAAGTGTGAATCGTCACTTGACGGTATTTAGAGTAGAGCACCAGAAGTTTCAGTAACCTTGCATGAAATGCTTTGGAAATATGTTTCCAGATCGGCATTAATCCGTCCTTAATTAAATATGTATGAGCCTTTTTGTACGAGGTGGGTCATACAACTTGGTCCCACCTGTAGCTCACATACTCACATCTATAATTTAGTAACCCATTAAAAAAAAATTAAAATTGTGCATAAAATTGTTTTTGTCAGTTCCTAAATAAGCAATACCCAAAGAACCGATTCTACAAGCAACCGCATTTCATGCATAACTTAATATCATATCTCGTATTTCCGCTTTATAACGCTGTACATTGAACCGGAATTTCGAAGTCAAAACTTCCTAGTCAAAATTTCCTAGTCAGAATTTCCTAGTCAAAATTTCCTAGTCAAAATTTCCTAGTCAAAATTTCCTAGTCAAAATTTCCTAGTCAAAATTTCCTAGTCAAAATTTTCAGTAACTGGCGTGCGACACTTGCGTCATCATGTGCTGCGGTTGCTGTAGAGGTTGTTGCTCTAGTCCGTGTTGCTGCTGCGGTTGTTGTGGAGGTTGTTGTGGCGGTTGTTGTAGGAGTTGTTGTGAACGTTGCTGTGGTAAATCCTGTCGTGTCTGCGGGTGCGGAGTCCCACACTGCCGTGGCTGCTATAGATGCTGTAGTAGTGCATGTGGATGTGGAGTTGGCTTTGCCTGTGGCAGTTGCTGCCGATTCTCTCCCACAAGCCCAAATAACACCATTAAAAGGACAACTCCTTCATTGCAGCCTCAACTCGGATGCACATTACAGTAGTAACATTAGAAAGAATACTAAAAAAAATCCGGGAGTTCCATCCTACGTATCAATCAACCCGCCTCTAAGTTAATTCCATCAGCGATTTTACTTACCATGGAGCTCAGGAGGAAACGGAGTTCCATAAAATAAACACTTTGAGATGTTAATAATTCATTGGCTTTCTCTACAGAAATAATAAATAAAATCATACCAATTTCACCAATATTAAGATTTCTATTCAATGTGTTTTCGAATCAAAATCATTAAATTTTTAGGTTTCCTGGAAATGCATGTTAGCAATAATTATTATTTTTATAAAACGTTCCCTGTGAAGGTTTTCCATTTAAAACCTTAGTAGAGTTTAATACTTATTGTATATGGATATTGGATAGATACATTTAACTTTAACATTAAGGATTAAGGAAGATGTAACTTCTTTACAAAATTATCATAACTCCGATATCTATCAATTTGTGGTAGCTGGTAGTGCGACAATTACGACTGTTTGCATTAAACTAAAATAAATTAAACTGGGTGTATTCATTCAAAATCAACAGTCTCACCCCCACCTCCCCTTTCCAAATAGGTCTTCAGTCAAATTTGTTTTTACCAACAGTCTTAACAAGCACTGTACATGTAATCTCAATAACGCCTTGCTAGGTTTGTACACACAATTATTAGTTTAATTATTGCATTACGATTTCGGACATGGACAAGCTCAAGGAGCAATTTAAGATAAATGCAAAGGATTCTGAGGTAATAAAAAGCTGTCATTTGGTTGTAATGCGGGTTGACAAATAATCAGTGCTCGGACTGGGTACAGAAACCGTGTACCCGTACCCATACCCGTACCCGAATATCGGGTACTACAAAATGCTGTACCTATACCCGTACCCATACCCGAGTACCCGGGTAAATTATTTCAGTACCCGTACCCGTACCTGAAAATACAATGTAGTACCTGTACCCACAATTTACACGTACCCGTAATGTACCCAAAACCTGTACCCGTACCCGAGTATCTATTGTGTGTACCCGGGTATTACTCGGGTACTGGAAATTTGGCCGATTTAAAATCCTCGACGACATTAGCCTGCCCAGCTGAAAAATTTTAATGTGTCAATTTTTTGACCTTCCTTAAAAGTGTCCGGGATTTTGGGAATTTTACCTAGGCGTTAAAAACATCCTATTTGAATTTTTTGAAAACATTATTTAAGGCATTTTGGGATTTTTTTAATAAACACTGACGAAATTTAAATCCTACTACCCCAAAATAATAACTTGCTGAATGAAATGAAATGTATTCTCGCTAATTGGAATTGCGACGGATTCTTTAATACTAAACTCTTCGTAACTTGCTTTTCAACTTGGAGAACAAGAAACAATTTTTTTCAGGTTAATCGAACTCTGTAGTATAGAAAATGTTATACCGAAAAATTGAGTTGATCATAATTTTTGCAAGTCAAATATTGCGGTTTCAGGAAATAAATGTGGGAGGCAATATTGAATATTCATTTTATATTACAGCTTTATAAAACAAACATAAAAAAAGTAAACTGTCTCTCACATTTATGAAGCCCGAGACGGAGATTTTCGAAAAATGCAGGCAAAATAGGACTAAAATGCAACCCCATGGAAGTTTTGAACGCCAAGTTCAGACGTCTGTCAAGTTCTTTTAACATCAAAATTATCAAGATTAATCAAAGGGACTGAAATATAAATATTGCGTGCAAGGAATGTTATAAATATTCACCTCAATAAATACTCAAAGTGTAATAAATACCTAGAATTGAAAATGCTCAAATTGCCTGCATAAAATGCCTTGGCGTTTTCAAATGGGCAACCCTGCGTACTTGTAACGTTAAGAAATGGATCTGCTAATAAATTTATATTTATTCCGATCTTATCTCGTAATACGTCTTCAAATAATTGTAATGTTACGCTCCCAATGAAGCTAATTAAATTGAATCCCAAGAACTTCCCTCTTGAAATTCTTCGTTGATGAGCTTCACTATTTAAGTCCATAAACAGATGATTTCACTGACTCTACGCTCTATTTCTTTATTAGATTCCTTGGATGAATTATTAGAAGCGTTAGATTGCAACTACCACGTAATCATAAATGAGACGAAGCCACTTATCTCTGTCACTAACGCAAGTATCTGTATACTACGAAATAAGCAACTCCACGGTTGGCAGGTCTTATTGTTAGCCATAGTAATCCATCCCATCAGGAATCCTTGAAGTACCCAAAAATACTCGGGTACAGCACCCACGGGTACAGGCATTTTACAAAGTGATACCCGTACCCATTGGGTACTACCCGATTGCTACTGAGTGAGTACCCATACCCGTACCCGTACCTGTACCCACTTTATTGCCTAAAATCAAGAGTACGCGGGTATTACCCGCGTACTTGCGAGTACGCAACTTCTGTACCCGGGTAGTACCCATACCTGTACCCGTACCCATTTACCCGAGTATTACCCGTACCCAGTCCGAGCACTGCAAATAATAAGCCCATAAAAATCGGCTCCCCTGAGTTATATCGGCATTTTCCTTCAAATGGAAATGAACGACACTAAATAGGTATTTGATATACATGTAAATACTAGTAAGACAAATACAAAACCCTACTTATAAATATTTATTAAGAGGAACATTACATCCGGGTTTTTTAGGTGTGGATTTACCCTTATATAAGATAAAAATTATCGCTCAATTAAGATTAGCACCTGAGAGAGAGTCCAGGATCTTTTTAAAAGGAAAGAAGCTAGAAGTAGCAAGTTATAAGATATGTAGGATATGTGGTAGGGCTAAAGAATCGTGGCACCATTTTTTGATGAAATGTCCTTGTATGGACAATGTAAGAGAAAAGTTTTTTGGGGTTATTAGATGTACCCCAGGCAAAGCTATAAAGATCTCCTAGCCAGTAATGATATAGGTGTATTAAATAACATTATTTACTTTGTAATAGAATTAAGCAAAATTATACATAATTTAAATTAGGAAAGCGGACTAATGTCCTGCAAATTGTCTGTCGAAACGTTGCTAATTGTTTTTGTTTTGTGTATGAGCACGCTCGAGAACACAATAAATACATACATACATACATACATACATAGTAAGACAAATACACATATTTTTTAGGAGCTCCGCCGAAGGAGAGTAGTAGAAATGGTGGAACTTCGAAAGGCCACGAAAGATGATCAACTGACTCGCAGGCGTAAAATTGATGAAGATGACAGCTCCTCGGAAGAAGTCCTTGAACTGAATCCTAAGGAAAAACAAGAAAGACTGGAAAATATTATTGCTATAAATAATTTAATGACTGGGTATTTATTTTACTTATACATAACCTAGAACTAAATTGGATTTTTTATAAATGTACACTATGGACATGTATGAAATTTCAGTGAAATGCTTGTTGCAACCATTTTTTTCTGACTGGAATAGTAATGACCCGCTGCAGCACTTGCAAGGTTTGAGAATGGCCCATAACTTCCTCAAAACGATTCGGCCTCGACCCATAGACTTATTCGTTACTCATGGGATCGTCTCAAAACTCGTTGAGTATTTAAAAATGGAGGAACATCCAGAAATGCAATACATTGCGTGCTGGGTCCTAACAACAGTCGCGTTTGGAAATCATGAACAAACCAGTGCAGTTGTTCAAGCAGGAGCTGTAGATGTATTGCTGCATCTCTTCGATTCGCCCGTTCCGCGAATCGTTGATCAGGCAATTTGGTGCATTGGGAATATTTCCGGAGATGGTCCAGAGATGCAAAAGCATCTTTTAAGTAGAGGACTGGTCACTAAACTTGTCCAAATGGCTCAATGTCAGAGGAAATTGGCTGTAAGTGACATTTTCAAATCATTTTTGTACAGGTTTAATATAAACACTTCCCATTAAAAATACTAGTGTTAATTGTGCCTTTTTTCTGCCAGTCGGAACATTTAAGCAACATTGTTTGGACCTTGGCAAACCTTTGCGAAAATCCAGAATATCCCAGTACGGACATGCAAAGTTGTCTTTCCGTATTCTGTCGTCGAACTTTTCATAAAGATATGAAAGTTGTTCGTACGTTTTCGTTTCTCTTAATATTCCCTTATATTTGCAATCTTTTTAAAGGCTGCACTAATTTGCGAATATTTATCCAGGCGAAGCAGTTCGAGGAATTTTGATGCTCAGCTTTAAGGAAGAATGGTTGGAAAGTATTTACACTTCAAATGTGCTAACAGAAGTGGTAGAATTCCTGAGATCCGAAGACTGGAAATTAGTCAAACTCAGTTTGAAGATCGTTGGACACTTTGCTGCTGGTAGCGATCAGCAGGTAGCATTCATGTAATTTATTGGCATCTGAGATGTTTTATTTACAAAAGTCTCGGGTTGTCCCAAACTTCAGGTACAATACTTAATTGATGCCGTCGCCCTTCCCTCAATTATCTCATTGATGAAGAGCAACCTTAAATATTTTATGAAAGAAGCATCCAGGACTGCTGGAAATATTGCATGTGGAACTTTGGAACAAATCATTGCACTTCTGAATGCAGGAGTAACAGCTCCTGCTATTTATGTGCTGGAAAATGTAAACATTTTAATAATTAACTTGTCTGCTGGTTTTACCAAAAATATAAGCATGTTTGTGAAAGACTAGAGTCACAAAATAAAATGCAAAAATAGGGAGACAAAGACAGTGTGATTGAAGCTCTTCACCTACTGACGAACATCACGACAGTGTGCAAGATGGATCAATTGGTGTACCTAGAAAAACAAGATGTCATTCCTGCAGTCTGCAAGCACCTCAATGGCCGTAACTCCTCTGGGGTTTACAATGCTCTCAAATGTATTCATAATATTTTGAGGGTGAGTAATTTTTAAATCAGTATTAAATTGAGACACGTTGTAGAATTGATGGAACCTAGCAGCTACTTCTTTAAGAGGCAGCGATAAATCGTCAGTGAGTAGTGTGTAAATTATTAATTTTGGGCTCTTTGATTTCATTTGACAATGTTGTTCAGATTGCAGACAAGTACGATGAATTAGATGAATATCTGGAACTAATAGAGGAAGCCCACGGGAAGGAGTTGATGGAGCAACTTCAAACGCATGAAAATAAAACCATTAGCTCCAGGGCTTCGTACGTTTTGGACAAATATTTTAACGACATTGAGGTACAGAAGAATTTTGTTTATTCAGTTTTTGAAGTTAGATCATTACATTTGTCATTTATTGAAATAATGACACTAAAATATGAGAAAAACATTTCCCAGGTTACTGATACAGAAACTGACAGCGAAAGAGGCTCTGGCGATACTATATGCGATGATGGGGAAGAAATGGTTATGCAAGTCAGTACTGACTTTGTGTACGACTTCAACTAATTTTTGTAAAATTGGAATGGGAAATGCGTAGCTTTTCGGATTAAAGAGAATTTCTCGTAAAACCATTTAAAATTGAATACAACCTATAAAATTGGCTCACTGATTGTGAGAACTGCCGATTCGACTTTTAATGTATTTACTTATATACATCGCAAGAACGTGATGGCTTCTCCTTTTAAAGAAAATTCTTATTAGTTTCTACTAACTAAGAATTCATTTACGAATACACAGGGTGTACCAAAGCCTTTCCTCATGGTTTACAGAGCAATGAAGCATCTTTCAATTGAGCTATCTGTATCCGTATTAGAATATAATCCCTTTCCTTAAGTTATTGCGGCTTTTCCTCGTCTTATGTTGCTAAATATATATAAATTATATGATTGTTTTTATATATAAAATAGTATATAGTATACCGGCATAGTAATACGTGTGACATTTGAGACCGTTCAAATAAGATATTATTCGTTTGTGATTACTACTTACAATTTGACAGCTACTGTATGCGCATCAGCTAATTTACGAGTTAGCTAATAGTACATTTCACAGCACATCCACTAGGAATTATATGTATTGTGTAACATTAAAGAAATAATTATAAAATTTCACTCGTGTCCAGAGCTAATCCCGCCTCGACAATCCCGCCAGTGATAGCTCCGCCGAAGCAACCCCGAGCATTTAATCCCGATCTCAAAAGTATGTATTCCAGCCAACCATAACCCCGCTGACGATATTCCCGACCCAGGTTTTTTTGAATTAACTTCAGTAAACAATAATTGTTTGCTATTATTTAATATTATCCATGTCCTTGACAACAAGCTGTGTGCTGTTGACTGGCCGTTTTGATATGTACCTATATTGTGAATTGTGACATTTGAATGTAGCTACACTGTTCATTATTCAGCATCTAAATACTATAATTTGAAGGTGATGATTGATGATGACAGTGGAAGTGTGGAAGAGGGGACATTTTTAAATCTTCGCTCCCTCCTCAACACGCTTTTTAGGTTTGCGAGTACCTAATGCCATAAAGCGCTTTTGCTATAAGTAATGCGCTGTACAAGCACACGGCACGCAACGCAGCACGCTTTGGCTTTAGCTAGAATTGCCGTTCCGCGTCCTCTCCCATTACATTACATAGCATGCTTCCACCGACGCAGGCGGTGGCTATGCTGCTCGTTAGAACTAAAAAAATCGGAAATTAACGTTAAAATGACATTTAAATAGCAACGACAGACTCTTTTTCTTCTCTTTGCTTATTATTTGTTTATTATTCGGATCTGTACTTCGGATCTTGAGTGCTCAACTGTTGTATCTTCACTGTTGTTATAGCAACATCATTTTATTTCATTAAATGCTGTGTTTCATTGCATGGCGGGATTATCTCATTAGTGTCGGGATTATCGCGAGCGGGATTATATACATCGGTCAAACTGACAGCGGGATACAGTTCACGGGAATAATTCCAGCGGGATTATCGCGGCGGGATTAGCTCTGAACTCCATTTCACTGCAAAACGCTTTTTAGAAAGTGGAGCTTTCGTACACATATCATAATCCAGCTGGGATATTTATGCCTACATTGTTTGATAAAATAGCTCAATTTATTCTACACCCTTTCTACATCCTATATACTAATTTGAAAGAGGTCGTCTTGATGATGATGATGATGATGATGATGATGGCAGTCGTCACTTATGTACGTGACATGTTGAAGCATTGCGGTTAAAAAATGCTTTGATTTTTATTTTAAAGCATTTATTTTTGCTCGAATGAAATAAATACGAACCGCTATTCTTTTTTTAAACATTTCTTTTTTGTTTACTTTAACAGGCTAAAGTTATGGTAACCAAGTGTTACTGCAACTTAATCCTGTTCAAGTCAACACAAAATAATACCATTTAGATTACAAAGAAAAAATTAAAATAGAGAGAAAAGAAATACCGCAATGTTAAACAAGTTACTATCTTGAATATTGGAATATGTGTGGTTAATTCAAATCAAACTACCGTTTGCTTATTGTGTACGCCTTTGAATATTAGTACAGTTTGGCTAATATGATCAGTCATCATCTTTTAACCACCACGATTAAATTTTAACTTTGGGTAGAAGAGCAAGTAGAATTTAAGAGTAACTTTTTCGTCCACCAACACATGTCAGACATACAATTCATTAAAATGATGTAGTTATCATGCATTAACAGCGTTCTGGATTATTAAACACAATTTGACCCTATCCTGGTCCATGGGTAAATAACCAATTTTTGTAAGCCAAGATTGAGTGTTTCACGTATAATAATCAAACATTATTCAAAAGTTTGAGAACAATTCTAAAATAGTAAAAGGAGAGGCTCCAGTTTTTAAAAAACACCTAATATTATTTTTGACCAAAGTATGTCGCAATGTTGCTAACGTAAGTAGGATGCTTATAGTTTTCTTAAGAGTGTGTTGCCAATTCCATTCGATGTTTATTTGTGACTACAGATAAAGTCAATAAAACTGAAGTTACTTCAAAAACCTACGAAATGTAGGTAAAACTGAATATCAAGCCATTCCTTATGTAGGTCAGTGACGGGGTACTTTGAATAACATAAATAGCCAAATAAATAGAAAAGCATTTCTGCATGGAATCTGAGGGATATTTTTTTTACCCTGACCGGTCCAGAGTTGAACCCCCTTAAATGAGGTTTTTAAAAAAAAACAACAAATTTTTTAATTTAGCTTTTTGCAAGGAAAGTAATGAAAAAAATATATAAAGCCATTAATAAGCGACGAAGTTGGTTTCTGTCACAGATTTTACCCAATCGAAACGGGTTGGAGGTTTGAAGGATCCGTTGCATTTATTTAAACGAAGAACAGCCTTATATGTAAAAACGACCTAATTATATATTGTGAAGTTTAATGTTTTTATGATCTACAAATCACTGCAATCCCAGTTTTCCCATCCACCTTGGTGGATGGCTATATATATTTAAAATATTACTATTTTAGATTACAAAGCAGTAAAAATTAAAACAGAGAGAAAAGAAGTACCATAATGTTAAACAAGTAACTACCTTGCATATTGGAATGTGTGTCAAATCAACTACCACTTGCTTATTGTCGTACGCATTTGAATATTAGTACAGTTTAATCATCTTTTAACCACCACGATTAAATTTTAACTTTGGGTAGGAGAGTAAGTAGAATATAAGAGTAACTTTGGGGTCCACAAACGCATGTCAGACATACAAGTAATTAAAATGATGTAGCTATCATGCATTAACAGCGTTCTGGATTATTAAAAATAATTTGACCCTTTCCTGGTCCATGGGTAAATAATTAATTTTTGTAAGCCAAGATTGAATGTTTCACGTCTAATAATCAAACATTATTCAAAAGTTTGAGAACAATTCTAAAATAGTAAAAGGAGAGGCTTCAGTTTTTAAAAAACAACTAATCCTATTTTGACCAAAGTCTGGAAATGTTGCTAACAAAGTATGATGCGTTTAGTTTTCTTAAGTGTTTTATATCTAGCTACGCCGCCAATTGCATGCGATGTTTATTTGTGACTACAGATACAACCAATACAACAATGAAGTTATTTCAAAAACCTACGAAATGTAGGTAAAACAGTGAATATTAAGCCATTGCTTATGCAGGTCAGTGACAGGGCACTTGAAATAAAATATAAAATAATATAAAAATTGTCAAATAAATAGAAAGGCATTTCTGCATGGAATCTGAGGGCCTTTGTTTTTTGTTTTACCCTGACCAGTCCAGAGTGGACCCCCTTAAAGGAGGTTTTTTAAAAATAAAAATTAAATTTTTGATTTTAGCTTTTTCTAAGGTATGTAATGAAAAGAATATATTAATAAGCGACGACGTTGGTTTCTGTCACAGATTTTACCCAATCGAAACGGGTTGGAGATTTAAAGGATCCGCTGCATTTATTTAAACGAAGAACAGCCTTTTATGTAAAAACGGCATAATTATATATTATTAAATGTTTTTTATGATTTACAAATAATTGCAATCCCAGTTTTCCCATCCACCTTGGTGGATGGCTTGCATGCTAGTCTTATATAATCTTTCACTACCCACAGACTATTTAAACGCATTCTATGGTTCCGAGTTGACGGGGTCGGAATGAAATACAGTTTGTTTAATTACTTTGGCCAAAGACCCTAAAAGAGCAGAACGGTTGTCCCAGAAATCGTGTTCAAGTTTTACAACCTTTGTCACAAGGCATGTAAGAAGTTACAAACTAAATACCATAAGAAATATTTTCCGTAGTGAGCTAGAGACAAGACCAAAGATGGGCCTGTTGCCTATATCTAGGCCCTTTTATAGGCAAAAATTCGAGTGAGGAAGCAAAAAGACAAGAATCTAGGCTAGGATATAGGCAAGGTTTAATGGGATTTATTTGCAAATAAAATATTCTAGGAAGTTTGGGGAATAAATATAGGCACCTAGGAAATTTAGGCTAGGGGTTTCATAAATAAATATAATATGAAGGGAGCAGGTATGCTACTGATGCCGACATGCCGAGTAGGGGTATAAGAAATCCCTACCTTTTATACTACAACAAATTGACAATGATTGTAAAAATGCGGACAAGTAAAGCATGTTATAGCACGATTTTCAGGACATCTGGTTGACAATGATGTAACAAATTTTCAGCGTGGAACAGACCAACAGATCAACAAACCAAAGACCAATGTAGCAATAAATGAATATAGTATTATTAAGTACAGGATATTTCGACATCCACACATGCGGAGTTTTCGGTTTTCTGTAGGGACTTATATAGGCAAGCAGGAGTTTTGAGCTTCCTAATAGGGCATAGATGCAATTCATTCCCAAAAGGAATATTATAAGAACATTTATAGGGATATATGTAGGTAGGCAACTCCCTTTTTCCTATATTATAGGAAGGAACTTCGTGTTGCTTTAGCCGTTATAGGATTTAAGGAAGGCGTTTGGTTGAACATTTCCTAGGTGCCGATATTTATCCCCCAAACTTCCTATAATATTTTATTTATTTTATTTGCATATAAATCCCATTGAACCTTGCCTACATCCTAGCCTACAGCAGGGTTGGTTTGGTTTAAACCAAATGATTTAAACCATGGTTTAAACCAAACGGTTTTTTAAATAAAAACCAATGGTTTAAACCAAAACATAAAATTTTAATATTTTCAATCCAAAATGCTTATATTTCGTCGTGCACAAAACTTGTGCAGTTACTGTGATATTGTGTAGTTAAACTTTAGTGAAGTAAATAATACTATTAGCTTTTAGTCTTGTACATTTAGAAATTCGGAATCGTTTGTAAAATGAAAAATGTCAAACTTGTGTTTATGCTGCAAAGTTATCGTTAAAATTACATCTAAATTATTAAATATTTAATGCTTTGTGATACTTACTGAGTTTGGGAAATAAGTAAATTTGTTCAAATTCACATGTTTTTGCATATTAATAAATGTTTTGGATTGAAAATTTGTTTAAACCAAAAAAACCTGGTTTAAATTTTTAAAAAACCGGTTTAAACTAAAAAAACCTGGTTGTTTGGTTTTTTGAAAACCAAAAAAAAACCAACCCTGGCCTTTTTTCTTCCTCCCTAGAATTTTTACCTATAAAAGAGCCTAGATATAGGTAAGGGGTCCATCTTTTCTTTCTAGTGTAAATAGTGAAATAGTTAGATACTCATTATTACAATTAACAAATATGTATGTACTTCGATAAACTCCGTCAACTGCCCAACACTAAGAAGAATTTAAAGAATTCGAACAAGATTTAATGGTTCAAAATATAAGCATCCAGAAGCAAATGAATCATTACCACCAGTTGAAAATGATAATAGTAATCCAGATATCCACATCTGTATTGAAGAAGAAAGAATAATAGATAATATTGTGGATAATATGATTACAAAAGATTGTCAAACAACAACAAAGATGGGTACCTATACCTTTCAATGGTTCCGCTTCCAACAATATTGCAAATCTTCTTCGCCGTACATTTAAATGAAAACGGGAGAATGAATTAGGAGAATTTTTTAAATACTGTAAAAGGCAATGAAAAATTGAACATAGGAGGAATATATCAAATCAAATGTGGTTCATGCAATTCTATATATATTGGAAAAACAGGACGCCCTCTTTAAGTCAGAATCACTGAACAAAAAACGCATGTAGAAAAAAATAATTACAAGAAATCTACTGTAGCTAATCATATTCATGAGACAAAATTCAACGACCGAATTGAATGGACAAATTCTGAGTTCATCATGAAAGAACCTGTACCATTTTTAAGAGAAGTAAAACAAGAATTAATAATTCAGCAAAGCAAACATCCTTTGATAAACGTCAATAAGGGTTACATACTAACTGATGTTTAGAAACAAATTTTTCGTAAGATAAATGTTTCTCTTTACAGATTTTTTCCATTTTAAAATACTGCAATAAAATTAATAAAATTTATTGTTTTAGTTTGTTGTGCACCATCACGATTTAAAAAATAAGTTAGTTTAGAATTTTGTTGTAAATAAACCGACGATGAACACAGTTGTTGTTCGAAACCTTGCTATTCCTAATAAATATGGAATCCACTGAAACCAGCTTAAATACGAAAAAAGAATGTTGAACTGATTATTGTCAATACTGAACATCAAGGAAAAATACTTGATCGCTGAAATGAAGTATTTGAAAAAATTGTTGTATTAAATTAAAAAAGGAAAAACAACATTTGACAAATATGGGGCATGGGCATTGTTGCCCTAAAACGTTGAGACACATGTTTTCTGTCTCCACCACCCGAGTCTCTCTGCTTGGAGATATCTTGTTATCTCTGCCGTCAACTGTCTTACGGTAGAGCGTCTTGCACCATAACACTACCTTGTGCTGACAATGATTTGTTACCACCGAATCAGCACTTCATTCCCGGGTAGTTTGCACCCATAGGCTTTAGTGACATTTTGATTTAGCAGTGATCATCACGAAACCTAGTCATAGCCCTTGTGGCATTCACTTGAAGGTGAGTGTCCCATTAAATCTGGCACATTCCTCAGGTTCTGCATAAAGTGCAGAGGCTCACCTGCGTTCTAATCTGGGAAGAATAGCAGCCGGAGCCCCTGACTTTTATCATTGCAACTGACATAACTTGAGTAGATTGCACATCTTAGTGACACAGTTGCCCCGAAAGCAACGTAAGGATACGAAATTTACGAAATACAAATTCAGGAAAGTGTACATCCCATGCTTACTCTTCCAATGCTATTCGTAAATTACCATGTTCGACAGGGTAATCTGCAATGGGTACTGCAATGCGTAGTATTCCATAACTTTGCTTGTGCGAACCCTAAAATAAATACATCCAAACACCCAAAACTAGGAGTAATGCCCTGCTGAGCAGGGCTTTACTACTAAGGTATTCATATAAAAAATATGTGTCAACTTGAACATACCGTAGCACGTAAAGTAATTTCTACTACAAGTGTAGTTCAGTCTCCAAGCTGTGGACATTTCTCGAGATGAAACTAATCATTTTTTAGATAAACCTGAAACCTAAACCAGAAATTTTGAAAATGTTTTAATGCTTATTATTGAGACGGAACAAAAAAAATTTCCACAGCAAATAAAAGTAATCAAGATCCAACATTCTACACAAATTGATAAAGGACAGTTGTAGTTGCTAAAGACAGCAGTAACTTTATAAAAAATTATTCTGCGGTTATGACCCCCACCCACACCTGGGAGTACCACCGTCCGATTTGGGACGTCAAACACTAAAAGGCTAAGAGGGTTTCATGCCCCTCATGGTGTAACCCCTGCCCCAACCCCATTGAATATATTAATGCCTTGGCTGGGATCTTCATAAAAGAATAACACTGAGTATGTGAGCCAGACCTGCGTTCGGGTCAAATATTTTGAGGATCCGAACTTGAACATGACCTGCACTTGACGTTTCACGTATATATTTGTCAGTACCCAAACTGGGCGTTTCGGGTCCCAGGAGTTACTTGTCATACCAAGTCATATCTTGCCAGTAATCTTTCCTAAACCCGAACGTGATCTGATACTTGAATATCGGGTTCATAAATCTTGAGAACCGAACGTGGAATTTACTTGAACCCGAACTTGGATTTCAAGTACTTGAACCTTACAACTTTGTAATATGAAGTCGCAAAAACATTCCAACGGGTGAATCTTGTTGTTTCCATTGTCTTTATTAAATTCAGATTCGGGTTCACTCATGGTTTTTTCTTTGTGTTACAGTCTCACCGGAAAATTTATTTCAACAGTTTTTGAAACAAACATGAACAAAAATGTTGGGAAATTAGAACAATAGTTTTAAGCGCGACGATTTACAGAATACATAGCAGTTACTCCAAATGAAAGTGAACTCCATCTTCTGGGCATAACTCTGCAGACATTGTTTCTAGTAGGGATGCCAATGTCCTGGTCGGGACCATTTATACTGGTCCGTTATTGGTCTGGTCCGATGTGATTCAACACTTGGACCGCACCAGATAAAATTGATTCAGCTTCAGGACCAGACCAGATCTGTTGTGAGAAGTGTTGTTTGTTGAGTGTTATATACAGGAGAATTTTGTAAAATATGTTGTTAAGATGTATTTGGTTATGGGGATTATATGAAGGCGAATTAATTGAATGGCGGGGAATGTAATATAAAGTTCTGCTAATTATGTTTATTCAAAGTACTCGAGTATAGGAGAGGGAATGTGTGAGCTGGAGAGGGAGAGAGGAGTGAAAAGTGGAGTCTGCTATAGTAACATTAAAGTTACTATCTGTGTGCACGGGCCAGACTCCTAACCTCTCTGACTGTCTGGATGAGTTGGGTTTATATAGGTATGGTTGTAACAAAGGAAAGACAGTTTCATTTTTAGTGACATCATTTTTAGCTAATGGTTGGGCAAATAACATCAGACAATAAGAATCTTATAAATGCCATCATCATCAGCCAATGGCTGAGTACCTGATACAATTCTTCTCCTTTATATATGTAAATAATATTTCTTAGTTGTAAGAAGTAATATTTCTCAAACTCATTCAGCTTAGCAATGTAAAATATCCTCTGCTTAGTTGAGATTAAACTTTTGACAAGTCTTGGGGGCCGCGAAAATGTATTTGTAGCATCTGGCATACACCCGACCAGTATCGAGACGTAAGTTAGCCATAAATCTAATATAGAAGCTTAGATTTAACAAGAGGTACCTCAAATTAGAAAAGTAATTTTGAATGTGAATGTAACCGGATGGAGACTCACTTTCTACCCTTAACCGCCTTAAGTCTAAGGAATTGTAGGATTCATGAATATCCGGGCTTATGACTGTCAAAACGTGCGCTAGGTATTTTCCAGGCTGAAATTCACACACAGCTTTGTGGTTGAATTTGGAACGATGCCGGATGTGATAGGTCCAGCTTTTTCCGGGATTTTTTGTAACGAGTCTCTGGTAGCAAATTTTAGTCCGTCTGGTGTCAGACATGCATTCAGACCCGAATTTAGGGGCATGACGAAGAATTGTGGCGTATACTTCTATTCTACCGGTTTCTATACGAAGAATGTGCGAAGGACTGGAAATTGGAAGCCATAAACAGCTTTTTAAAAACGGTTTTATAGTATTTCCACCTCTTTAGGGAAGTTAAGTGCCCAGATTGGAGCAGATAAACCATGGTGGGTAGTATGATTGTGTCAAGAAACTTCATACGAGTTAATTTAGAATTAGATTTTGATTTGGAGGTAATTTTTAAAGTTGAGTTTATCCATGCAAGCGCTTTGGCTTCATCACATTAGCTGTCATTCTTGCCTTGCCTTAATTAGGTTACGCCGCGCTCACTCTGGTGAGGCGCGTTGTGACTAATTCCCTTTCCAAACTCCCATTCCCTGTTCCTCCACGTCATACCTAATGCTAAAGCCTGGAGAGGCATGCTCTCCAGACGCCATCGACCCAACGACCGTCATTCGCGTTTTCAGCCACATCTGGACGACTGACTCTCTCACTCGAGCTCCATTGTTGTAGGATTTTTGTTTGTTTTTTTACGAGGTTCTCCTCCTCGATTTGGTTTTTTCGTTGAGTTAGCCTAAAGGCCTGTAATTTGTAATCCCTGCAGGGTTTCCTTTTTCTATTATAAAAATAAATAAAAGTGAGCACTTGTGGATCGGCCAAAATAAACTCTTGTGCCCGACATTGACCTCATTCCCAACTCGACTACGATCAGGCGCCGGGTACCATACCGATAAACTTCCTTCTTTTCCTCGACATCCTCTGAGAGACGCCATTGAAACCTACTACCCCGGAGCATTTAGTTTCATCGAAGTAGTGGACCCCCTGTGAACAACCCAGTGAAAGACTAGGTCAGACTTCGTCCGAATCTCAACCCTGATTTTATGAGCTTCCGTCACATAATAATCGGACTTGTCAACCAGTATATCGACCCTGCAACTCTCCAATCCCCTCAAGACTTCACTCTTTCCTTGTAATAACTGAGAAATACCGGTAACGTGAGATATAGTTTTTTCAATACTTGTGTAAACCCCAAATATTTACCCCGATTCCGAATTATTCTCCCAAATATAACACCATTTCTGTATTTTTATCACCCCACCGCCATTTTTGTCTGAACCCACGCCGTTGACCCAATCTCATTTTCCCCTGACGCCATCCTATCCTCCGGTTGGTTTTCCTCAACCAAAAAAATATATTTCTAGGAAACGTGAATTAAACATCTTACAACCTGAAACGGTTTAATTTAGTGTAAATAAAATAATTAATGTGATTCACGGAAATTTAAGTAAACTTTAGACTGGTTAGTTCCTAAATAGATTTAAATTGCAAATTATAATTTGTCTGATTCTAAGAGCGGGGACCAGAAGTAAATCAGATACAAGTATTTGAATAGGAATTGGAAATTGTGGAAGATTGGGGATTCCTTGGCGTTAATTTTAGAGGAATCTGCACCTGAGGGCAGAGGTTCTAATTTTATCCGTAGGTGACAATAAAATAGCACTCTGAACATTTTGTAATGAGTTACTTTTATTAGAACTACTGAAGCAGTTACGTGTAAATTAAATAGGATTTTGTAATTATTGTAGTTAGGATTTTGAAAAGGGATTTTCTAGCTTTTCCATCAAGATATTTATTAGATTTTCAAATCCTTGAGACTCCGAGACTTCCCACGACCCAAATCCCTGTTTTTTCTGTTTGCGCTTTAAATCGCATTATCCCACGCCCCCTCCCACATTGTCCAAAATTATATAGACGGAATCTCAGGAGTTTCAGCGATCACAATTTAAGTGTATGTAATTCCTCATCTAAATCATCATTTAAACGGGGATTAGTAGGTAATTAACCAGTGTGAGAAACATTCCAATAACCTGACAGTTTGAAATCAAGATCATTTATGTTGTAGACTATTTTGTAGCGTGTTGTGGGAGAAGTTCTACGTTTAGCTAAGGTCGTACACGATTATTGGATCCGTTAAATTGAGTCCTCCTTAAGAGATACGATATAGTCTTTGCCTCCTCAATTTTTTCGGTTATTTCTCCGATATTATCAGTCATCGAGTACCATACTGAGATAAAATTTCATTCCCCCCAAATTCTTGCTTACAAGTTGGAACCCGGATCATCCATTCATAGGACCTCTCACCCCTAGAGAGACTGATATAATTTCTCCTCATACTCGCTATAATTGTCAGGAGATCTGTTATTACCTGATATAGTAACCACAAGGACCTCCAGTAAAGTTGGAAACTGAACGTTTAAGTTCTGACCAGAGAAACTCCCATCATTAACGTAGCCAGTTCCTGACTTAGCTCATACTAGCTGACTAAATTTATTTTGAAAGGGTTTATAGAAAATAAATTATTAAGTTATCGTCTTAATAATTACCCAAGACCTTACCTAACAGTGGGGTGTATCAATCAAGGACAAATTCTTTATAATGGGAAATTTGTTGGAAAGGTTAACGCATCACACTTAAAGGAAGAGAACGGAATTTAACTGCTTACTGCGTACTAGTGAATACCAGTGAAGTAGGTAGAAATTCAAGCAATTATTTGTTTATAAATATAATTCGTCAACTTCCAAGAAAAGGGGTACCTTCACTGTCAAGCGATCAGGTATAATTATACAAACTAAATCACCGTAGTCAGTTGAAAAAGCAAAAACTACAATCACTAAACCGAATTATTTTCCAGCACCCTCACATAATCAGCCCATTATTTTCCCCAACATGTCCCATATCCCACTATTCCAAATATTCGCCGATTTACCCACTTATGACGGGAAATCTTCAGCCAACGAGTGGCTGAAAGCTTTCGAAGAGATATCCCTTCATTACACACTAGACGAGTTTTGGCGTATGAGAAATATGCACAAGGTTTTAGTGGGAACTGCCCAAAGTTGGTGGACCTTCAATTTCGGTCATCTCACAGCAGCGCTGAACTCAGTCTTCTAAAGCTCTTTATGGTAGATTTAAATTTGACTTAAAAGAGTATTTCCCTGAAACTGACTATGCCCGCAATACTAAGGATCAAAATAAGAACCGTGTCTTTCGTATTGGTTTAAGGATCCAATTGATTATGTGACGGATAAATTGAGCCTCTTTAGCAAAATGGATCGTAACATGTCCGAGGAGGACAAGCTCCGATATCTCCTTAAGGGTCTCCCAACCTTTCCCATACTATCCGCTCCACAATCACATCCCAAGGAACAATCACGGATTTCACTCGGGAGTTGAAATACCACTGTCGAGATCCCAATTTTGTCCTATTCTCAGTACCTCCTAACCCAATCCCCTCTCCTGAATCAGTTTCACACTTGGAACTGTATAACCCATTTCATCAACCCAAACCTCAACCAAATCCCTTCACTGCCCCAGAACCCCCTAAATTTCAATGCAGCTATTTTTCAAAGAAAGACCATGTCCTGCGTAACTGTAGAATTATGCAACGCGATTTCATGCCGAGAAATCATGCTGATGATTTCGTTCAGCGTAATGAGATAGACCAGCTCGTTACGAACGCCCGAACCCAACCTCAAAACGTGCCCTTTAAACCCTTTGGCCTGATGTTCTGGGCAGACCAGGCTGAGCATCACTCAGGATTAGAAAATTCTGAGCTTCCAGAAGACCCAGACTACAACAGCAATTTAGAAGTTTCTAATAATAATTTAGAAATAGAATTAGGATGAATATATTCTCCATTATGTATTCTAGGAGAGATAAATCATTTGTCTCCCACTACTACTAATAACAAGCTATTATTCCTACCAATTTACATTAGTTTCCTACAAACTACAGCACTAATTGATAGTGGAGCTGCTGTCTCCGTTATTAGTGAAGATTTCTTCAAATCATTGCCCCTGTATTTACACGGTACTGCTAAGCCACTTGATGTACCTATTATGTTAAAACTAGCGGTAAAATCTCCATTAAGAATTGTAATTACACATCAAATCGAGTTACCAGTAAGTGTTGAAGATTGCAGTACTTTTTGGAAATTTCTTATAGTACCTAACTCCTCCTACGAGGTAATTATAGGTTATGATTTTCTTTCGTCTACTAAGGCTAACCTGTCATTTGCTGAGAATAAGTTAACTTTCCCTGAATACCACCAAGTTACTCAAGCCCTTCCACCAGGAATCCCTCCTCACTTCAATAATAGGGAACCGTCCTCAAATTCCCGGAGTCTTATCACCAGTACCGAAAATCCAGCCCCAGCCATCTCCAAAATTACTCCAAACGAAGTTTCCCATTGAATACTGTTCCAATTTGCTATGTCAGGACCAAATATCCCACTGAGATACCTCCATGTACCACTTTAGCAGTTCCTGTTTATTATCCCGACCTAACCTTCGCCACATCAGTATTTTATCCTTTCAAACGGATTCAGTATGGTAATAATATAGCTATTCCTAAGTGTATTCTATCCTTTGAGTATGGTTTAAGTTACATCACCATCTCGAACCCTTCTGAATTGTATGTCTTCCTACCCTCTAAAACTTTTTTAGGACGTTTGGACCCTAACGTGAAATTTGTGGCGAATTGAATCTATTTCCTCCCTCCAAATTGATTCAGAATATACTCCCTTTACCCTGCAGAAAATCCCCATAGACCCAGACATTAATACACTAGAGTTTGCTGACCATTTATCTTCGGATCAGGTTTTTCAGCTCAAACAGCTCCTTTCGTTCTATCGCACAGCCTTCGCGTTTAATGACAACGAATTTGGTTGCACCAAATTACTTGAACATGATTTCGAGTTATCAGATGATACCCCAGTTAGATCCCGTCTATACAGAGTTTCCCCACTGGAGCGCGCTGAGTTTGATGAGCAGGTCGAAAAATTGATATCCCAGGGTGTAGTGGAAGAGACTGATTCCCCCTGGAGTAGTCCAGCTCTTTTGGTCAAAAAATCTGATGGCACTTATACAATGTGTAGGTTTCCGTAAGTTGAACGAGAAAACAAAAAAGTCTGTATTTATTCTCGATCGTAGTGATACAATTTTTGAAGCTTTATCTAAGTTTCAGTTCATTTCAAAATTAGATTTCGTTTCTGCGTTCCACAAGATAAAAAATTCCAAAAGAGTTAAGTAATATTCTAGCTTCGTAACCCCAAACGGACAATTTACTTTCAACCGGATGCCAGTTAGTCAGAGCACAGCGCCCCAAACCTTCCAAAGACTCGTGAATAAAATGTTAGGATCCCTTAAATGGCAAATAGCTGTCTGCTTCATATACGACGTAGCGATATACTCCAAATCCTTTGACCAACATCTCATAAATCTAGGAAGAGTGTTAGAAAAGGTTATTGATGGAGGACTTACTCTCAAGCCCTCCAAATGTGAATTTGCCATGAAAAGAGTAAAGTATTTAGGTCATTACATTTCCTGCGATGGAATGGAAGTAGCCACAGAAGAAGTGTAAGCCATCGAAAAGTTTCCTGGCCCCAAGAGTATAAAAACCGCAAATTCCTTCCATTGCATCTACTCCTTTTACCGACAGTTCGTACTTATATTCAGTAAAATTTCAGCCCCTATTAGAGCCTGGTTCAAAAAAAAATTGTAAATTTGTTTGGACTGAAGACTGCCAAAAGTCTTTTCAAGAGTTGAAACGTAAGTTAGTCGAGGCCCGCATATTAACTCATTTTATAGACGAATGTCCCACCATCCTCTCCACGGATGCATATCAAGATGGTATTGCAGGAATTCTTAGTCAAATTTAAGACAGTAAGGAAAATGTTGTCGGTTACTACTCTCGTTCCCTAAATGAACATGAACAAAAATATCATGTAACAGAGTTAGAGGGGTTAGCAGTGGTAGAGTCAGTCAAACATTTCCGTCCGTTTCTGTATGGACGTCGTTTTGAAATTCAGACAGATCATAATTCCCTTACGTATCTAATGACTTGTAAAGATTTAAAAGGTAGGCTATCCCGATGGAGTATGGCGTTGATGAAATATCAATTTAACATAAAATACAAGAAAGGAATCCTAAATTCTAATGTAGATACCCTCTCCAGAAATCCTGTCAATCCCGCCCCAATTTCCGAAACCGACTACCCCGAATTATCCACCAGTCTAAATAACCTTAATCTCCCAGATCCCGAGCATATAGATGAGCTTATCACCAGCCAGAGAATTGATCCCTTCATTTCTCCTGTAGTTACCCATAAGCTGCGCCTTGGCGATTCAAAGCTAGATCAATACCCAGAATTTACTCTGCAAAATGAATTATTATATCGAGCGGAAAGTAATGCTGGTGATAGGCTTTGGAAACTGTGTATCCCAATGGATTCTCGCAAAAAAATAATCAAATTAGTACATACCCACGATTATTCAGAAGCTTTGTCCAGATTGTTCTTAACTACCCGAAATCCCCAAACTGATCATCCCATAAATACCCCAAGACGAAGTGTTCGGGTACCATCGAGTCCCTCATGACTATCCACCTTGATCCACCTCCCCAAAATACCCGTCGTCACCCCAGTCATCCAGATTACAGGGGCGGGCCTTCCTATTTAGACCACTCAATGTCCCTTAATTTCAACGAAGCTATGGCGCGAATTAATTAGCGGGAAAGTAATAATTAGTCGCTAGATGTTGTTAAACATGTTAACAAAGTTTCATTCATTTCCACCAATATTTGGCCCAAAAAAACTATCCCAAAGTTGAAGGACTCGTTTTGGGACTTTCCAAAACTGGAATGTACTAAATTTCTTTAGTGCGTGAACTAAAAATAGAGAATATGAGTTTTTATAAACCGTGTATACTTCATATAAATAATTGCAAAGGAAAAAGTCGGATTTCCAAAGCGATTGGATTTCCGTCGCCGATTAAGTATCTACCATAAAGTGTAGTGACTCCGACATTCCGTGGAAAAATTAATTCCCTGGCTACCAATGCAAATCCACCAGGTCAAAGTGAAGTAACCCGAAGGCTAATATTGGTACAATAACTGTACGGAAAATTATTTTAAAATTCCGTACATTTCGGTAAGAAACCCGCGTTCACAAGTTGTCCCCGAAGCGCAATCAGATCCGGAAAACTAATTATGCAAAATTTTGTGAGCACTACCTTTCGTTTGTTAAACAGGAATTAGTGGCCACATTAGATTCGGCAATGTTTGAGGTCCACAATACCAACGGGAAAATAATACATTGCTGTATTAATAAAGCAGGAAAAAATCCGGATGAATTGATAGTGGACCCCGAACACTTTTTTAACACCTTCATGTTGATCGGCGGGTTATGTGTAATAAGTACCCCACCTCGCATCAAAGTGCCGAAAAAAGTAGATGTGAGTTTAGAGTACTATATCAAGTAAGCGCTGAAGTCAAAACATAGAGAGATTTCCTCGGAAATTCTACCCAGGTGAGATGTCGAAGATGACTGCACATAACGACGCCTCAACGCCCGACACAACAAGGTAAACCCAGGCGTATACGGAGCAGGATCGGAAAACAGTGGTAGAATCGAAAGTCAAACATCCTTAAAGTATCCCGATGCAAGTCTTATGGACTTTTTCGGGTTTGGCTTCCTCAAGCAGAAGATCTTTCTGAAGCGCCCGCGGTCAGAATATGGATGGTGGAAAAAACTTCGCGGTATGTCGAAAAGTGAAACGCTCGCCATGTTTAACGATGTTAATGAATCTTCAATATTCTTCTTGTGACCAATTGTTACGAAGATTGGTCATAATTTAAAAAATCGGCAGATATTTGTCGCCGATATAAGTGCTCTAAATTAATTGTTATTAAGTGGTCTAAATGGGAAGGCCCGCCCCTGTATGTTCCACACCACCAATTTACTATATGCATACTGAATATAATACTACATACAAGAAAGCACATGTATAATACATTTTTTCTTTTTCCTCAGTTAACATCTTTGCCCAGTGGATATAACTGTGACCAGTACGGGGGGAAATTAAATATGCGTTTTCGTGTACATACCACATTACTGTTAATAACCCTTGTTACCACATTACGCCGGCGCTTCGCCCCCTGGTGACTTGGCACATAGTGCTGAGCACAGATGATTTTTAAGGTAAAAATCATTACTCCGCGATTCAAAGATGGGCCTTTCCACAACCCTAGCCTATATACTGCCTATAATGTCGATACCTCGGGTAGGCTATAAGCGAGGCTCGTTAAGTTACAGGCCCATAAAGGGCCCACATAATTATTTGCCTACACATATTCGGTATAGGATAGAAGCGCTAAGCTAGGCTGTCCTTGTACCGCTCCTACACATAAGCCTATATCCGTAGCCTATTGCACATATATAACAGCTTTATTCAAATGCTGTATTTGCTCTTCATTTTTAAACCGACACTAGAAATGCAAATACTACTCTGCATATAGGTTGTTTCTATATATATTTCAACAAACTCGAGTATTTTTCTCCAGCACATAGTTCACATCCATATATCGATTACAAAAACGTTGTGTTATTCCGAATCGAAAAAAGAAAAGCGGTTAAATTTCAAATGATTAAGAATTGCATGAAACGTTGCGCATGGTATGGCGCATGGCTGAGTCAACACTTGATTAAGTTACAATAAGTTATTGTTACAACTCCGAATGTAGCACTACTGTATAGTTATTAAGTACCTATCGCCGTAAAATATTATGGAATCGGAGAATAGTGCATAATTAATGGAGGTTAAGGATGAGATTGACCTGACTGAAGAGAATCCAGTCAATGTGACTGGCGGTATCAAATCTTGATATAAAGTTCATCAGCATTTTAACCTCGTTGGAGAAAATTTTCATTGTTTAAAATTAATTTTTCTGTTTGTAAGTTGCTGTTAAAAATTCTTATTATTTGAATTTACAACTTGTTTTCTACGTATATCTCAGTGCCTGTCATGGGAACGGGTTACACCCGGGTGTTTGGGTGCAGGAACGGGAACGGGTATCATATGGGTGCAAAATGTTTTCACCCAAAAGTGTGGGTACAGGTTTGGGAACCAACCTTTCCATTACAGTATGTGGGAACAGTAACCCACACGGGTGCAATACAGGCTGAATGGGATCTGTACCCAACAGGAACGGGAACGTATGCTCAAAAACCCGTTTCTGTTCATGCGTACCCGTGTACAGAGCAATCTTGCGAACGTAACGATAATTACATGATTGATTTGTTTTGGTGTGGTGTGACCGACTATTTTTGTGTCGTTGTTGTAGTTTAGAGGCAAACGCTGTTTGTTTGAACAGATCATCCCACGTCGAATGATGAAATGTGACAATAAAAATTAATTATATGCGTATGTTGTGCTTAGCAGTTGTAAGGTGACTTAAAAATTACAAAATTAATTACCTAAGTAAAACGAAATATAACAAATAGAATGAGTGGAATTGTGTGTATCCATTGTTAGCAAAAATTGAAACAATAAGTATACAGGGTGCACAGAGATGATTTACACACCTTTAGATATACTTTACTGTCGTCACTGATGACGTGGGCTAATTAAGACCAATTACAAATTAAAGCGGGGTTCTCTGGCTTTAAAATGTTATATTGGTGAAGTCATACTTCATCAGTATAGCTACGAAATTCAGTGCGGAAGTTGAAGGCCTGGTTTTAGAACTTTCCACGGGGAGATTCGGCTCCCGGGCAATAACCCGGGCAAGAAAAATTGGCACATGTTACAAGTGAGAATGTAACATTGCCAATTAAAAAGGTTGAAGGCGCCAAGCCAAGGTTGAGGGTGTACAATCTTCGAAGAATGGAGACCCTCATCGGAAGGTAACTTTCACGGTCGTCAGTAAAATCCGATTGTTCGTGTCCATGGAGATATCTTTGACCCAAAAGGGCATCTCCCGAAGAGTTTGACTATCTACCAACGCAGTGTGCAAAATATTTTGACAAATTAAAAAACTTGCCAGCCGCAAACATCGGGAACACACATTGAGTCCGCGCAACCCGGGCATTCTCAAGAGGTAATGTAGGACCCTCCGAAGGCCCCTCCCGGAAGGAGCCAGGCCCGAGTTCGCTGTGCCACTCGAAGAAGAACTTGTTTAACTAAGATATTCTGGAGGAAAGGGAATCATTTGGTACGTAACCAAGTGGGATAAAATTCCGGAAGGTTGGTAGGTCAACTCCGACAACTTCAGTTAAACGTTTATAGTGGTCGGAGGAATCAGTGGAAGAGGAGTGCTGCCCCTTACAAAAGTCCCCTCAAAAGTATAACTCGCCGTTCATTACTGCAGTAGCCACGTTTTAAGGTCACTCGTGACGAAGTATATATTTAGGTTATATCCTGAGGGCTTTTCAAACTTATTTATGCATCATAACTCCGCCCTGACGCATACGGCACTGAAAATGCCAGGCTATGCTACCGAGTCAACCGTTTCCAAAGGTGTAAAATTATTTTAAAATTGGGGTATTCCTATGAAGTCAACCTGACGACAGCCCATTGATTTTTTCGGCTTTCGTTGCCTAAAAAATTGGATCTTCATGCGGGTGGACTCCATTGAAAATGGCCTGTGGAAAGTGCTTCAAGGGTAGTGGATCAGATTTGACCAAATTATGGTCATCCGGGTCTACAGATCTTGGTGAACCCTGAGTTCATTGTCAATACGAATGACAACAACATTGGCCATATGAAGAACATCCCCAGCAACTTCAAGTTTTAATTATTAGATAGTAAAAGTGTGTAAATCATATCGGTGCACCCTACTGTATATGTATAATGTATAACTTTTATCCTTGAATATATGAACTTCCGTTTCGGGTACGGGAACGGGTTCCAGGGTTTTGGGTACGGGTTTGGTTGCACCCAAAATTAATTTTTGGGAACAGGAACGGGAACGGGTTTGGGTGCTATAATTTTAAAAATTTCGAGTCTGGGTGCGGTACTTTTGTTCACAAGATTTTGGGTGCAATTTGGGAATTGGGTTCTGCCTTGTACCCAAACCCGAACTGTGGGAACGGGAATGGGAACGGGGACGACTTTTCTGTTCCCATGACAGGCACTGGTATATCTATCTGTAACAAAATAGTCTACACAATTTTTTTTCGGTGTACTTGATACTCGAATACGGTTCGAGTACGAGTTCAAGTACGGGTCGGTCGGTATAAACGTTTCGTACTCGCAAGTACGGTCCAAGTTCGGTCAAAAATACGAAAATACGGTAAAAGAACTATAATACCGTCCTTCGAGTATAGGAATTTATACTCGTACTTGAAGACACAAGACCAGGTCAAGCGGGAATTTGGCCCGACAATTCGAGTACGGTTCTAAGTACGAGTACGGTGTGGATAACTACACGTTCCGTGAGGAGCTATACATGCGACCACAGTGTAATGAAATTACAGCAGTGTACAAATTAAGTTACCACATTCAAGTTTCTTTAAATGTCGGTCATTACCATTTTAATGCCATCCTTAAAATTACATTAACATTTATGTTGTACTATTTTACACCAGAATGTCTACCCCGCATAAATTTATGAAACGTATCAGCCATTCGAATTTCCAATATTTGTCAAATTAAACAGATCGAGGCAATTAGCACATGTAAAGTAAATTTTACGCTATAGTTCAAGTATAAATAGTACAACTCGGGCTGCTGAGAATCCGACGAATGTTTTGAAAAACCGAGTGCTACCTTGTAAAAACTTGCTTACAAGATGTTTTTTTCAAATACACTTGTATTCATTTTCGTGTTCCTCTACGTGGATGGTCTCCCAGTTGAGGACATTTCCGGAGGAGAAAGGATTCATAAAGGCGATAAGCCTAAAGAAGACTCCATCTGTCGTGTCTATCATTGTTTGTCTATCATAGAGTTGTAAAAAGCCCGAAGATTAACACAACTGTTGTTCGAAAGCTTGCTATTTTTAATAAAAATGAATTCCACTGAAACCAACTTAAAGACTTTTCAACTTAAATTTTCTTAAAATGGTTCTGGCTTTGTATTGAGGAAGTGTGAGCTAATATTTACTTGTAACGTAATGAGAAAGTAAAATCTCAAATTTAGCCTGGGCACGGCGCGAATAAAATTTTTGATTTGCAATGTTTAAGTATTTGTGTTTACTGGTTTCATGTGTATTCTCTTCATAGATATCAGAAACAAGTGAGATCCTTGGTAGGCGCCCGATTTGAACTGACGCACTATTTCTTTCTTCCAATAAAATTTCATAATTGTTTCATAAATTTAGTGATATTTGGGGCCACAGCTATTCTTTTAGCTAATTAAAAGTGCCCATTGGAATTTTCTCTATCCGTAAACAGTTACGCTTATTCCTAAACCTCTCTCAGTCACTTATTATAGCCGTTAGTTACTTTCCAAGTAAATACTAACTAAAACACAGCGAAATCAACGAAAGGTCGGACTCAACCGGCTCCCCAGGTCTTGCCAGGCAATTGATTTTGCAAAATATATTTGGAAAACCAATACTGGAGGCAGGCCTGGGGGAAACTTACGTAAGTCCCAATATTGCCCAGTATCATTTGAATCTCATGCAATTTTGGATTGAATTATCTCAGTACATTTATCGTTACGTGGAGGACTGACTTCTCTTTTGAAACTTTTTTTTCCCATGGGATGGCAACTCTGAGATCCCAATTTCAAGCCATCGTCCTTCACCAATTATTTATACGCCTACTTCAAAAAGGAAAGTGACAGAACTATCCAGAGAAGATTTCTCTCCGATTGACAACCACCATAAAGTTTTGAAGACAACTATCAACCTCGTGGCAACAGCAACGCAATGGATACAAATTACTTGGCTGATCTCATTAAATCAAGTAGCTTGGAATTGAAGTCGGAAATCAAGTAAGAAATTCGATCATTGTCCACCAAAATTGCAGAAGTCGAAGCCAACCTTAGTGCCAGAATAGATTTTAAAGTTCAAGAGCTGGAATCAAAATGTGCGGATCTGCAAGACAGCGTAGATAATCAGAACAGGATTATTCAAGGCCTGCAGTCGAAACTTGAGTCACAAGACGTATTCATCGCCTCTTGGCATGCCCAGACGTTCCACCTGGAGAATAACGAAGTTTTCCAGAATAAAGATGGACGATCACTTAACCTTATTGTTAGAGGGCTTCCGCCCCCAACCAACAGTCCTAACAATGACGCGACCTCCATAGTTAGAACCTATCTTCTCCCCAAATTATGGATACCACAAGTGACGTTGGGACAATCTCGAGCTGGTTTGAGGTGGAATCCTTCCCAATTAAATCAAAAACACCTTCATCAGTACATGCACAACGGAAAGCCATCTTTAAGCTTAAGTTCTCCAACCGGAAGAATCTCCTTGCCTTTAAAACCAGATGCAAACTTCTGAAAGACACTGGTATCTTTGTATCGGATGATTTATCAGCTGCTCAACAACGGATCCGTGCTCACCTGGTCTCGAAGAGGAAAGAATTCTGGGATCAAAACATTCAATGCTCCTTATACGCAAACAGATACTTAATTGTGGAAAGACCTGGTCTGGAAAAGGAATTTTTAGAATCAGATGGCCAAAATCTTGTCAAAGTTCAAAGTATTCACAATTTAAAGTCCAAGCCCAAACCTCAAAATAAGCTATCGATCGTATAGGATACAGGCGGCTCCATAACATCCAACAATGTTTTAAATATTATTTTTTGGAACTGTAGTGGATACAATAATTTTTTAAATTTAAACTCAGCTGACAAGGGTCTTATTTTAAGAGCCGACATCTTTTGCCTTGCCGAAACTTGGCTCCCTAACCTTGATTGTGAATTTCTAAACCGTAACAATGATTTTAAAAATTTTAACATGTTCATAAACCCTGCTTGTAAGCAAAACCATTTAGGGAGACATAGTGGAGGTATTTTAGTTTTCATAAGTAAACATTTCACTATTATTAAACATTTTAACACGTATGATTTTTTATGTACGTACATACTAAGGCACCAATCATCACACAAGTTATTAATTTTGCTGTTCCTTTATGTAAAACCAAGTATGGATAACAATGCCTTCGTAAAGAAATTAGAGGACGTAATTGAAGAAATATCTTGTGAATTTCCAGGTGAACTTGCGTATGTTATTGGAGACTCCAATGCAAGGATCGGTCAGATGAATTTTCCCCCTAATGCAAGTACCCCAAACGTTGCAAATGCAAGAACCAGCGCAGACAATGTAATTAACCCTAGAGGAAGGATGCTTTTCCCTTCCATGTCGGATAAAGATTTCACCCTATTAAACGGTCGGTGCCGAAGTGACAATCCAGCACAATATACGTTCTCTTCCCACAACGGGGCAAGCGTAATTGATTTATGTTGGTCAAACTCTGCAGGTTTAATTCACGTAGAAGATATTCACATTTTGAATATACCATACTCTACACATTTCCCAATTAAACTGTCCTTGCTAGATTTTAACATTTTATTATCTCCAATCTTAGAGCCTCTAAAAAGACACATAATTACCTGGAGAAGTCACTCTGTGGAATATACCACGTGCCTTAACGATCAGTTAAAAAATATTTCAGAGTGCTCTGGAGTGGAAAGTATAAATGGTGAAATTATTTCATGTTTGAAGTCAGCAGCTGTGAAATGCAGGGTGAAGAGAAGTTTTACGGTTGGAAATGGTCAAAGGGACAAACCCTGGTACGATAACGACTGTAGAATTTCACGAGCGGAGGTAAATACCAAACTAAAAATATTTCGTAAAAACTTCCTCATTAACACATTCAGAGTAGAATATCACACTGCCAGAAAAGCCCACAACGATCTTGTCAAATATAAAAAGAGAGCCCACGTTGAGCACATTAAGTATTGTATGCGAGATCCAAAATCAGTGTCCACCTTTTGGAGAACATTTAGTAGTTTCAGAACCCGACCAGGCTGTCAAAACTTAATACCTGTAGAGGTTTGGGAAAACTTTTACCGGGAAGTCATGCCAAAAAAATGTCAAATACTTCCACTGACTCTATCCCACCAGAACCATACCTCGGGTGTTCTAATTCGGTAAATCACCCTTCACGAGCTCGAACATGCTCTCAAGTTGCTTAAAAATAATAAGTATCCAGGATTAGACGCTATTACAAACGAATTTTGGAAATATGCTTCCCCAGAGCTTTGCCAAATCCTCCTAATTCTATTTAACTCCATCATTTCTGAAGGTGTGACCCCAAATAGTTGGTCAGAGGTAGAACTGTTTATGCTCTTTAAGAAAGGTGATAAATGCCTCCCAAATAACTTCAGAGGTATTGCCCTTATTAATACAATAACGAAATTGTTCACCCGTATTTTATATGAGCGGTTATATCAGTGGTGCGAAGAGAATAACATTCTTCCTGAAACCCAAGCGGGCTTTAGAAAACACAGAGGGTGCGTGGATCAGATCTTCACCCTGACAGCTATTATTCAGAGTAAAATTTACGCTCCAAAAGGGAAACTTTTTGCTTTATTTGTAGATTTGGCAAGAGCGTTTGACTCATTAAACCATGATTTATTATGGAGAAAATTAATTAATTTTGGAGTAAATTCCAGGTTTATCAGAATTTTAAAATCCCTGTACGATAACGCAACTCTAAGGGTTAGGGTGGGCAATAGCCATACCTCACCATTTGATATTTCCCAGGGAGTTCTGCAGGGGGATATTTTGAGTCCATTACTCTTTTCCCTGTATATATCAGACATCGACACGTTTTTCAAGTCAAAGGGAGCCACCCCAGTGGGTCTAGGAGGTTTAAACTCTGTAGATCATTTACTTCTCGCTGACGACAATGTCACTCTAGCAGAGTCCAAATTAGGTCTTCAACGTACGATAAATATTCTAGGTGAATATTGTGACCGCAACTACTTGTCTATTAATTTATCAAAAACCAAAGTCATTGTATTCAGGAAGGGTGGCAACCTGCACAAAGACTGGGCGTGGTATCTTAAGGGCCAGAAAATCGATATCGCTTCGGAATACACATACCTGGGGGTTAAGTTTACCCCCTTTGGTTCGTTCAGAGTCGCTGCAAATGACATGAGACGTAAAGCTTTAGCCACAATTGGACCAACACTTAAGATTCTTCAAGCAGCCAGAACTGATTCATAGCAAGCCCGTATGAAACTCTTAGACTCTGTAGTCATTCCGACAATGACATATGCTTCTGAAATCTGGGCCATTAATATTGGGGATGAACTGGAAGTGGCTCAAAACCAATTCTTGAAAAGACTCTTGTGGCTTCCCAATAGAACCCCTTCACATGCCCTTAGAGTTGAAACGGGAAGAGTTAAAGTTTTATACCGTGTTACTAAATGGGCGATTAGATTCTGGTTTAAGCTCCTGCTTTTGCCCACAGAAAGACTCCCCAAAATTTGCTTTGAAAGATTAAAATTAATTAGTAAAGCTGACCCTCAATATAAATCCAAGAAGTCCTGACCCAACTTTATCCGTGATACTCTCTGCACCTATGGCTTTACAGCGGTGTGGGAATTTCAGTCGGCAGAATATCTTGCAGGCTTTTTTTAAACATATAATGGCAGTATTATTTGATCACTACGTAGAAGATGATCTACGTAGGGTAAATGAGTCATCAACACTCTCTATGTATAAATTCATCAAATCTCATTTTTCTACATCAGAGTACTTATGCTACAACAGTCCTTTACAATATATCCGATTAATCTCAAATATTCGGCTTGACTCACCCTCCCTGTATACAACCAAGGTTAAAATCAAATTCACATACCCAGACCTATGCATTGGATGCAACCTCCAAGAACAAGATAATTTGCTTCACCTCTTTACAAGATGTAGTATGTATGATTACCCCAGACGGGTACATTTGGGAAAATATAACATAAATAAGATTAATTCCGAACTATCTCTTCTCTCTTTATTTAGGAACCCAACCAAGGATCTCATGTGCGATACTTTTAGATTTATTTTTAATTGCAGTGTCATTAATGTCTTCCTGACAACTGTCTTATACTCTCCTTAATTTTTTTATTATACCTACTGTATGGATGATATGGGCGCCGCCCGAAAAGATTCCTAATAAATTATCATTGAATTGCATTGAATTGAATATCAGAAACAAGTAAAGTTTTGTGGCGGTATTGTAACTACCGAGAAGCACGTTCTTACTTCACATTGCTTTAAACCGAATGTAACAAAATATGAAGCTATACTTGGGTCAAGAGTCAAGACACAGCAAACTTGCAATCGGTCCACACATATATCATATAATGTATAAACATGGCATATTCTGTAATAATTTCTCTGTAGAGGATACGAGGGTTACAAAACCGGACACATCTTTGATACTGCCGTCATAACTTTGCCGGAAAACATAAAACTATCCAATAAAATACAGACGCGCGTAGGAGAGGCCGAAGATTTAAAAATACCTCTCTCTCGAGATGTATTATGTCATGTGATTGCAGCAGTGGGAAATGGCATGTAAGGCTATGAAACAGAATGAGAGGAGTGAGCATGTATGAGAAAAGATTATTAGACTTGATGTGAAACGAAGCAACGGCGTGTTTTACTTTAATTACTAAAGTTCTACTTCCATTTTTGCTTAATTTCCACTGCAAAAGACCTTTATTTTCCCTCACACTGAGCACATCACTCATAATTAAGCATTTGAGTGGAGTAGAAAGTTTGAAAAGGTTAAACGTGCGCTGATAACAGCGTACGTGTAGTTTTATTTGCTTGTATATAGAAGTGTAACACTTTTGTTACTCATCGAATTATTCCAACATTATTTTTCACAGGATATTTCATAGTATATCTCAGCGTATTCTTAAATGTAATTAAAAATTACACCCATTTATTTATAAATTGCTTTCCTCGGTCCACCATTGTGCCGTTGATGAAATGATGTTCTCAGAGTCGAAAAGTTGCTAATCAAGCGTCACATTAAAAGTCAAACTATAATGTTGCTACGGGATTAAAGAAGCTAATAATAACTTTAAAATCTGTAATCGAGGTTTCACCTGACCAGGATAGTTACTAAATATTCTACAGTTCCTTTGTGTCCCTTTTCTTGCCAAAAAACTATCCAAGACTACGACTGCTGAAGGTTGTACACATGCAATAGGTTCTACCTTCCAGTTCCAGCGAACCATACAACTAGGGAGAGTTATAGAACAGCAATGGCAATCTTGTATTTGGGAATGAAAATAATTATACTGTAATTGCCTGCGTATGAGTATCTAAATATGACCACACTGGAGATGCCAGTTTCTACTCCAATATTTTCGATTCCCACTGTCGTTAATAATTCATGATTGTAGGTATTTCACGATGAGCTAATGCACCGCAGCCAAGACATTTATACCATAATACGGTCTGCAGCGGTTTCGCACTAATGTTAATGTCGTAATGTTTGCAAATAACAACCTCGATATTTCTTAAATAATTTCTTACTCGTCATGTTCTACCTCTAATGGGGAAACTACAACAGGTGTTATAACCTCCTAGCATACGTCTAATGTAGATTTTCTAATGCAAAAAGCGAAACAGCTAGATAATCATTATTATAATATGTATTTGGATAAAATCCTTCAACAGCCAAACATTACAGCAATTTTAAGTATTATGAGCGAGAAGCATTAATTATAATTCGCCAAATGTAGCATGTTGGCCACAAAGTTTTTGAAATTATAGCAGTGTGTAAATTAAGTCAACACACTCGAGTTTCTTTAAATGGCGGTCATTACCATTATAATTCTATCCTTAAAATTACAAAAACATTTATGTCGTACTATTTTACACCAGAATGTCTACGCCGCAATAATTTACGAAACGAATCGGACATTCAAATTGCCAATATTTGTCAAATTAATCACACCGAGGCAATTAGCACATGTAAAGTAAATTTTACGGCTATAGTTCAAGTATAAATAGTACAACTCGGGCTGCTGAGAATCCGACAAATGTTTTGAAAAACCGAGTGCTACCTTGTAAAAACTTGCTTACAAGATGTTTTTTTCAAATACACTTGTATTCATTTTCGTGTTCCTCTACGTGGATGGTCTCCCAGTTGAGGACATTTCCGGAGGAGAAAGGATTCATAAAGGCGATAAACCTAAAGAAGACTATCCATCTCTCGTGTCTATCATTGCCTATGTAAGTTTAAAGTTTTAAAAATATTACTAGACTTATTTAAACTTTACCATTTTACGTGCATCCATGAAAGATATATTCTTCTAATTGTTCTAGCATACTGTGTTGAGACAAGAGAGAGCAAATATGTAATTACAGTAACATGTAGCGCAATGAAAAGGAAATCTTTCCAATTTAGCATAGGCACGGCGCGAATAGGATTTGCAATATATGGTTTTGTTTACTGATTTCATGTTTATTCTCTTCATAGGTATCTGAAACACAAGCAAAATATTGTGGCGGTACTGTAATTACTGAGAATCACCTTCTTACTGCTGCACATTGCTTTGATCCGGATGTAAAAAAATATGCCGCTATACTCGGGTCAAGACACAACACTTTTGCAACTGGTCGTGGTAGCCAAGAAGTTATTTTTGGCCCCGAGGCTTGGACTAAAAATCCGTAAGCTGTTTATGCTGTTAAAGTTACTAAGGTCCTAACATTACATGGCATTTTCTGTATTAATATCTCTGTAGAGGATACGAGGGTAACAAAACTGGACACATCTTTGATACTGCCGTCATAACTTTACCGAAAACCATAAAACTATCCAATAAAATACAGACGATTCGGTTGGCAAAGAAAGTCTACACAAATAACGTCAGAGTTGTTGGCTGGGGAAAGAATGACTGCAATGGAAACTCAATTTATGAAACTTATCTGTACGCTAAGGTAGGGGACAATATTATTGATTTATATACTTGTTTTTCTAAACTGTTCTTACACAAGTTGGCTTTCCAAATGGGCACAATTTTTAGTGATGGATAGTAGACGATAAAAATTTACTCGAAAACGTATGGTCAATTTCAAGAAATATTCAATACTTGCGAACAACACGAATTCAAAACGCACTTTGCGAGTTTCTGCAAAATGCAGAATACTCTAGTTTTCAACTGTAGAAACGGTATTGTTATTTTTTCCAGGGCTGGATTGTTGATGACGACACATGTTCAACACAATGGGATGAACCAACCCACGCGAGCCAATTCTGTGCTCAATTTAAAAATGAGAAAGGTGAGCTTTCTGGTTCCGATGGAGGAGACAGTGGTGGTCCCCTGTATGCAACTGCGGATGACGGTCAAGATGTGGAAGTGAGTCAATTATAAATAGACATTTTAAGTGACATGACAGCTTCGATTATAATATGTACATACATTTAAATGGCTCCTCAAGAGTATTATTATTGCGAAACTGGCCCACCTTTAGTTTAAGATGTTTGTTTAAGTGAATAACTGTAGTTTCTTGATTATTAAAACAAATAGATTGGTACTGTGTCGCAAAGTATGAAGCACAACTTTGGGACTCCGCAACAGTGCACCAATGTGGCCATTCCCATGAAATACGGCAAAATTGCTGAGGCTGAAGCTTTTATCAAGTCAGTAGCTCCAAATGCAGTTTTTGTTTGAATAAACTACAACGGGAAAACTATTGGTTGGTGGTGTAATCACGGGTCAAAATCAAGATGTACTCCTACTCACATACAGTATACATGTACATATTGCGTTTAGCAGTGCACTGGTAGAAAATAAAATAAAATTCTGCATGATTGGATTGTTGGAGCGACTTTAAATCAAAAACACATGCACAGATTACCGAGTTCATTTAGTTAAATTATGTATAAAGTATTACAAGTTTGTCGAGTTTCGCTCCGAACATCAAGGTGCATAACTCATCAGAAAAATCCGTTCGGTATTAACTATTAACTGGTAATAAATGTTTCCAATACAAATAGCGACTTTTAATTGATTCCATAAGCGTGGATTTATTTCGAGTTTTTCTATACTTATACGAATCCTCTTTTCTAATCCTTCCTTTATTATTAAAGAGCACTTTCTGTCCGTTTATTTAAAGTTTCGCATTTTCATAGTTCAATGACAACACACAACGCCCAAAAGGTGGCATGCCAAGCGCTCCATATTATTAACGAACACTACCTGCCCGTTTATTTAAAGCGCTACTCTTAATATAAGCGCGCACGATTTAGGCCTATAACAAGTCTCTACGACAGGGCTCGATTCCTAAGCCGTTTAGATTTTAATTTTCACACTTACACTACCACCTCTACAAATATTTGTAATTGTCCCTGTGAAGCACAGGGCTTTTAATAGTTTGAACTAGTGAGATGTCTTCGTCTCTGTTATATTTTCAGCTTTTCGCGCGTTCTGCATATGAATGTCACGTGACATATGCTTCTTACTGCGTCAGAGTAACACCATGTATAAAATGCATAGAGTTACTGAACTATTTGCTGCCTTCCTTGCTTTTTAGGGGCGAAGCGAAGCGAGAGTCCCTATTGCGAAGGTCTGCCTGTCTGCTGTCTGTAGAGGCTGTCTTGTCCGCACGATATCTGCAGAACCATTGCTACTACACATTACAAATTTTTACCGGGACATATCATGCTCAAAAGAAGAACCCTATTGTTTTTGAAGGGCATTGTTTTATCCGTTTGACCTCAGAAAATTAAATGAGGTGACGTATAAACTCATGGTAATAAATATGTGTGCACGTTGGCGAGTACAGCTTGCGCCATCTATTGTATGATTTGTTGTTTACATTGAATTGTGTGTTCTAACGACCGGTTGAGGTCGCGAGTACTTGTACATGGTGTTTTAAAATCGAATATCAAACGTTTTGCACAATTCATTATATGCGTACTGAATGTAATACTACATACAAGGAAGCACATGTATAAACCATTTTTTTCCTTTTCTCCAGTCAACATCTTTGCCCAGTGGATATAACTGTGACCAGTACGGGGGGAATTTAAATACACGTTTCCTTGTACACACCACATTACTGTTAAAGCCCTTGTTGCCACATTCCGCCGGCGCATCGCCCCCTGGTGACATAGCACATAGTGCTGATCACAGATGATTTTTTTCTGCCAGTAATGTTGCTGGTCGTGAGTGTAGTGCTCCTAATAGCAGTAGGAAAACAAAACAACTGCCAGTTTCAGTACATTTTTTCATCCACTAGCACTACTAGCAGTATTTAAATTAGTCCATTATTTTTTTCCATATTATTTTGACGCTGATTTACAGTTTTGTGACAAAATCGTGCTTCGTTTATTTCTACTGTCTAAATTATTGAACGTAGTAATTTCTTGTTGTGCTGGATTAAAAGACCGTTAAATTTATCACAAGCAGGAGACACATTATGGTCTCGTGAATTAAAAGCCAATAATTTCAACGATTCACAAGTTGCAACCAGTAGTAATATCTAATTTATTTCAATTTAAAATGTTTCCTTCAATTTAAAGTCTGGGCAACTGTGAGCTGAGCTTAAGATATGATTCTATATTAATATGTTACAATTTGAACAAACTTGAACTAGCAAGTATAAATTTCCATGGACACGAACTTGGTATTTAGAATCTTATCAAGTGCTTGCCACATAGTGAAATTGTATATTACATACCAGCTTGCCATATAGTGAAATAGTGTACTAAATAGCGGCTTGCTATATAGTGAAATGAGCGCGCCAAGCTTTAAATTAACACATAACAGCAGGATTCGGTCAGTAATATAGAGACTACTAGAAAGGTAGCCCGCTTCGCTGGTCAAGGCATACCCTAATTCCTAACGACACGAATCTAACGACTAACGACTAACGACTAACGATCACTAACGACTAACGACTAACGACTAACGACTAACGACTAACGACTAACGACTAACGATCACTAACGACTAACGATCACTAACGATCACTAACGACTAACGATCACTAACGACTAACGATCAGCCTCTAACGACTTACGATCACTCTCTAGCTACTAACAATCAGTATTGTATATCGTATAATATGTCCTTCAAATTTTGCCACTCGAAGATATACGGGCCAGGGTTGGCAAGTGGTAAGAAATGGCCTGGCCGTTATTGGTTAAAATCCGGTTCTTACCGGCTTGGTCTAATTGCTTGGGTTGGTATAAAATGGTCGTAATTAATATTATCCAAATAAATCCACTGTCCAATAAAAACCGGTTTTAACCAAAACGTACCACCGGCTTGGCTAATATTACGCATGCATGAACACAGGGTTGCAAAGTGGTCAGAAATGGCCTGGCTATTATTGGTTAAAATCCGGTTCTAACCGGATCGGACCTGTTGTATAGGTTGGTATAAAATGGCCATAATTAATACTATCCAAAAGAGTCCACTGTCCAATAAAAACCGGTTGTTACCAATTCTTGCCACTGGCTTGGCCTTTATTGATAAAAGCCGGTTTTTTGCCAACCCTGATACGGGCATTTCTATATATTTATACTTCTGAATTTCATCGTATGCATGTACCATATAAATTCATATTGTCAGTTAGAGTAATTGTTTTCAAAATAATAACTGTTCGAGTAACCTCACGGTATTCATGGACTTGAATATGACTTTATCTGCTAGTCATGTTCGACTTCAAGTAATAATAATTTATTTGAACCTTAGTACTTGATCGCGTGTAGGTACGTACTGGGCTATACTTGACCACGAACTGGAGATATTCATGGTTGGGTTTAAGTAAATTTGTTCGCGCAATAGTAAGTGTGATTGTTAGTAGTTGTATTATGATCGGTAGACTGATCGGTAGTTGTCATAGGGTTATCATTAATCAAATGTCATTGTTATTCCTGAGACTAGTTGTTAGTAGTGTTTCCGTCGGTGCAAGTATTGGGAATACCCGAACTTGCAATTACAATTTAAAATTGTTAATGCAAGTACGAGTAATACTGTAACTGGTACTTGCTAAAATGCGGCAATTAAATCATGCAAATAACCGAAGTTAAACTTGCAATTAGTTCATAAGTTACTTGCAGTTGGTAAGGCAACTGCAAGAACATTTGCAAGTAATTGCACCGACAAGTACAATTGCAAGTTAACTGATACACACTATAAATCGTCGGCGAAGAGACAAAATGATCTGTGCATTGATTGGTAGCAAAATGATATGCATGCTGTTTCACTAAATTAAACAAAGCGTATTAAAGAAAATAATCTGGACGCAATGCACAATGAAACAGAGATGCACAAATGAAATTGCCTTCCCTCAAAGCTTCCAAGGCTAAAATATTGTAAAATTTCATCGTTCAACATGTCTTTACAATCCTTAAAATATTTTCTATAATTTTGTGCCAATGGGAACATTTTGATCAGCTAATCAAAAATTCAGTTCAACAATTTGCCCCCTCACCGACGAAATTGAACATTCAGTACAGTAATTACTCCCGCTGAGACAATACACGTGTTTATTATGTACATTAGTTATTAGAGCGCAGTGACTTATTGATACATTTTGTAAAATTTTGCACTCAAATTAGAAACGGTTGCAAGTTGCAATTAACTTGAAAAATGTTTTTTAAATTGCAACTTTTTGCAGTGCAAGCACTTGTAATGTAATTGAATTTCTTGCAATTTCAGTTGTGCTTAACCGGTAATTGCGAGTATTTAATGTTTTTGTAATTGCAATGTACAACTAGTAATTGCGGTTAACTTTCAATTGACAAGAAACACTAGTTGTTAGTCGTTACTAGGGCTTCTACTTGGGACAGTTTTTGTCACGTCGACAATTTTGTCCCGTCCCGAATTCCTCGAGACAAAAGAGTTCGACCCGATTCAGTCCCGAAATAACATGGGGACAAACATTTTGTCCCGAAACTGTCCCGATCCCGGTCCCGTCGACCTCGGGACGTCCCGTCCCGAAAAGGAGCCCTAGTCATTACACTCATTGTTAGTCGTTAGAAATTCATTGTTACCCGTTAGAGACTCATTGCTAGTCGTCAGAGACTCCTTGTTGCCCGTTAGATACTCATTGTTTCTCGTTCGAGAGTTATCTATAGTCGTTATGGGAAATCGTAAGTCGTTAGAGAGTGATCGTTAGTCGTTAGAGAGTGATCGTAAGTCGTTAGAGAGTGATCGTAAGTCGTTAGAGAGTGATCGTTAGTCGTTAGTGACTGATCGTTAGTCGTTAGTCCTTAGTGATCGTTAGTCGTTAGTGATCGTTAGTCGTTAGTGATCGTTAGTCGTTAGTGATCGTTAGTCGTTAGTAATCGTTAGTCGTTAGTGATCGTTAGTCGTTAGTGATCGTTAGTCGTTAGTGATCGTTAGTCGTTAGTGATCGTTAGTCGTTAGTGATCGTTAGTCGTTAGTGATCGTTAGTCGTTAGTGATCGTTAGTCGTTAGTGATCGTTAGTGATCATTAGTCGTTAGTCGTTAGTGATCGTTAGTCGTTAGTGATCGTTAGTCGTTAGTCGTTAGTCGTTAGTGATCGTTAGTCGTTAGTCGTTAGTGATCGTTAGTCGTTAGTCGTTAGTGACAGTGGATTTATTTGGATAATATTAATTACGACCATTTTATACCAACCCAAGCAATTAGACCAAGCCGGTAAGAACCGGATTTTAACCAATAACGGCCAGGCCATTTCTTACCACTTGCCAACCCTGGCCCGTATATCTTCGAGTGGCAAAATTTGAAGGACATATTATACGATATACAATACTGATTGTTAGTAGCTAGAGAGTGATCGTAAGTCGTTAGAGGCTGATCGTTAGTCGTTAGTGATCGTTAGTCGTTAGTCGTTAGTGATCGTTAGTCGTTAGTCGTTAGTCGTTAGTGATCGTTAGTCGTTAGTCGTTAGTGATCGTTAGTCGTTAGTGATCGTTAGTCGTTAGTCGTTAGTGATCGTTAGTCGTTAGTCGTTAGTGATCGTTAGTCGTTAGTGATCGTTAGTCGTTAGTCGTTAGTGATCGTTAGTCGTTAGTCGTTAGTGATCGTTAGTCGTTAGTCGTTAGTGATCGTTAGTCGTTAGTCGTTAGTGATCGTTAGTCGTTAGTGATCGTTAGTCGTTAGTCGTTAGATTCGTGTCGTTAGGAATTAGGGTATGCCCTGGTCAATGTAATCCTCTCTTCTAATTTGAAAGAGTGGGCCCGGTGGGCCGTCTACGTCTTGGAATAATACGAATGTGATATTCAAATTTATTCAGTTACTCAACGCGGCTTAGATACAGCCACGACAATAGCGCTGGACACCCAGCAATTGCATTTACTACCTTGCCAATTACAATTTGCCTTGCTGAGCCAGCAGGTGGTTGTGCAGTGCCACAGTGGTCGGATGTTTGTAAATCTCCCTGGAAGATTATTTCTGAATTTCCCTGCTGAATCAAATGTCCCTGCACGGAGGTCCTCAACGATTTCAAAAATCCCCGCTGAAAAAGAGGTCAGCCAATCCAAAAATCACTGTTTGCCTAAAAAATTTCCGTGAAACACGTCAACAAATTTGAAAATCCCTGCCAAAAAACAGATCAACGAATTTTAAAATCCCTGTTCGCAAATAACAATCAACCCTTTGAGATTTTCCCTACCGGAAATATTTTTTCCCTGCCAGAAATATTTCTTCCCTGGGAAGAATCTTCCCGTCTTTCCACAAAAATCCGACCCTTGCAGTGCCCGTCTAGTATAAGAAAATTATTCCAGTAGTACAACTCATTTCAAATTGTTTACATTACATCACACCAACAAAAAATGGTTGACCGCTATTGACAAATTTTCAAAGACCCTGCCCATGCCCAATGTTTTATCCATAGATGGAGGTAGTTTACTATAGTTATTCCCGCATGAAGTTAATTCATTTAACTTAACTGCTGACAACCTCCTTAAAATAACGTTGGTAGTAAATATTGAGTTACTCTCCTCAATTATGTTACCTTGCTGGTCGGTATCAGCAATTTTGAAATTTATTTTTCCCCGACGTATGTAGCTCCAGAAAATGCCACATACAACTAACAATGTGTGAAAACTGGTGATGACAAACAAATTCCAAGTCGATCAAATTTTTGTCCTGACTTTTAGTAACTGTCATCACAAAACTGATTTGGAGCAGCTTCAAATTTGTTGTTTATATGACATGTTTTTGGGTTTTTGGGGGGACCCAGTCCCGAAAACCATTGAAGAACAATATTTGTCCCGAATATGATTCCCGAAAAACAAATTAGTATGTCCCGATCATGACCTGAAATAACTCGGTGAAAAATATTTGTCCCAATCCCGTCCTGAAATATCGCGAGGCAAATATTTTTTTTCCGATCCGGACCTGAAATAACTGGGGGCAAAAATATTTGTCACCATCCAGTCCTGCAATAACTTGGCAAAATGTGGGATTACTATTTGTTCCGAAATTGTCAGAAATGTTCAGAAATAAAGATCACTTGGTTTGCCCTTACACAATCACATTCATACTTATTGGCTACTGTACAGAGTACAGTACTCGTCGTAGTTGTGGTAGGAATATGAACGCATAGAGAGACACATCGGGTTGGAATTAATAGAGGAGATTGAAATGGGGAAGTGCATTGAAAGCCCAATACAGTGCAATTTGAACTATTGCCATAAATTACAATAAATAGTAAATTACTGGAATACATGTTCACCACGTGGGAAGAAACCAATTACGAAAACAATTCATAAATACCTTGTCTCTGTGAGTTTTGGAATCCGAAGAGTAAAATTCGAGTACTTTTCATATTAGAATCTCTGTGTCAAAATGTTTCTAGTAAATTCCCTGTGGATTTTTTCTCTATTCCTCTGCGCTGTTAGTAGACCCGACGGAGAAAATTCTGGAGAAGAAAAGGTTTCCTTTGGGGATGAACCAATTGAAGACTATCAATCCCGCGTGTCTCTTTTAATTTATGTACTTTGTAATTGTAAGTTTGTTACTTCCAACATTACTAGTTTGAATGGTGCGTTATATTGTAGAGAATTGTCGAGGTTTAACGGAAGATTTTACCACTAGGGATGGATTGTGGACAACAAAACGTGTCTTAAAGCATGGAATGAGGAAATACACAAGTCCCACATTTGTGCCCAATTTAAAAACAAAAAGGGCGATCTCTCCGGGTCCGACAAAGGAGACAGTGGCAGTCCTTTATTGGCAACAGCTGCAGATGGCAAGGATGTTCAAGTAAGTTGAAACAAAATTTCCACGTTCCCTCCTTAAAAGAGTACCCTAGAAGCTTAAGATCTGTAACAGTGAGCACAGTAATTATTATAGTACAATAATGTTTTTCGAAATCATTAATTATATAAACAATCATTTCAACAACTCCATTACTACAAAATAACAAATTTTGACAGGCAAAGTGTGAATCGTCACTTGACGGTATTTAGAGTAGAGCACCAGAAGTTTCAGTAACCTTGCATGAAATGCTTTGGAAATATGTTTCCAGATCGGCATTAATCCGTCCTTAATTAAATATGTATGAGCCTTTTTGTACGAGATGGGTCATACAACTTGGTCCCACCTGTAGCTCACATACTCACATCTATTATTTAGTAACCCATTAAAAAAAATTAAAATTGTGCATAAAATTGTTTTTGTCAGTTCCTAAATAAGCAATACCCAAAGAACCGATTCTACAAGCAACCGCATTTCATGCATAACTTAATATCATATCTCGTATTTCCGCTTTATAACGCTGTACATTGAACCAGAATTTCGAAGTCAAAATTTCCTAGTCAAAATTTCCTAGTCAAAATTTCCTAGTCAAAATTTCCTAGTCAAAATTTCCTAGTCAAAATTTCCTAGTCAAAATTTCCTAGTCAAAATTTCCTAGTCAAAATTTCCTAGTCAAAATTTCCTAGTCAAAATTTCCTAGTCAAAATTTCCTAGTCAAAATTTCCTAGTCAAAATTTCCTAGTCAAAATTTCCTAGTCAAAATTTCCTAGTCAAAATTTCCTAGTCAAAATTTCCTAGTCAAAATTTCCTAGTCAAAATTTCCTAGTCAAAATTTCCTAGTCAAAATTTCCTAGTCAAAATTTCCTAGTCAAAATTTCCTAGTCAAAATTTCCTAGTCAAAATTTCCTAGTCAAAATTTCCTAGTCAAAATTTCCTAGTCAAAATTTCCTAGTCAAAATTTCCTAGTCAAAATTTCCTAGTCAAAATTTCCTAGTCAAAATTTCCTAGTCAAAATTTCCTAGTCAAAATTTCCTAGTCAAAATTTCCTAGTCAAAATTTCCTAGTCAAAATTTCCTAGTCAAAATTTCCTAGTCAAAATTTCCTAGTCAAAATTTCCTAGTCAAAATTTCCTAGTCAAAATTTCCTAGTCAAAATTTCCTAGTCAAAATTTCCTAGTCAAAATTTCCTAGTCAAAATTTCCTAGTCAAAATTTCCTAGTCAAAATTTCCTAGTCAAAATTTCCTAGTCAAAATTTCCTAGTCAAAATTTCCTAGTCAAAATTTCCTAGTCAAAATTTCCTAGTCAAAATTTCCTAGTCAAAATTTCCTAGTCAAAATTTCCTAGTCAAAATTTCCTAGTCAAAATTTCCTAGTCAAAATTTCCTAGTCAAAATTTCCTAGTCAAAATTTCCTAGTCAAAATTTCCTAGTCAAAATTTCCTAGTCAAAATTTCCTAGTCAAAATTTCCTAGTCAAAATTTCCTAGTCAAAATTTCCTAGTCAAAATTTCCTAGTCAAAATTTCCTAGTCAAAATTTCCTAGTCAAAATTTCCTAGTCAAAATTTCCTAGTCAAAATTTCCTAGTCAAAATTTCCTAGTCAAAATTTCCTAGTCAAAATTTCCTAGTCAAAATTTCCTAGTCAAAATTTCCTAGTCAAAATTTCCTAGTCAAAATTTCCTAGTCAAAATTTCCTAGTCAAAATTTCCTAGTCAAAATTTCCTAGTCAAAATTTCCAGTAACTGGCGTGCGACACTGGCGTCATCATGTGCTGCGGTTGCTGTAGAGGTTGTTGCTCTAGTCCGGGTTGTTGTAGGGGTTGTTGTAGGGGTTGTTGTGAACGTTGCTGTGGTGGATCCTGTTGTGTCCAGTGCTGCGATCGGGTCAAGTAATTTCAAAACTTGACCATGAACTTGACTTGACCACAAAATTTCAAGTAACTTTCAAGACACAACCTGAACTTGATAACTCGCGTTCGTGTAATTACTTGACTTGTCAAGTTCAAGTAATCAAGTAACTTTTATAAGACCCGAACTTGATCAAGTACTTAAAGTTCCAAACTTGACTTGAACTTGGCTTGACCATGACTTGAGCGCGACTTGAACTTGATAATTCAAGTAAGTATCACAAAAATTAAAACATGACCACAATAACTTGTCGAACTTGTTTCGGCAAATCATTTCCTTCAGACGGAAAACCAAAACGCATTCAGAAAACAATTTTATTAAAATTGTTTATTTAAAACAATTCGAAGACAACTTTGAGCGCACGTTGAATACAGTAAAAGATCGATATAATTGACTACAATTTATAAAGGACTTTCCCTTATAAAAACGTCTAAAGCATTGCGTAAATGAAAGTTGGGGTCATACAAATGCATCCCTGATATCGATACATTCCTTATAAGCTGAGCCTTTATAAAGGACTTTCACTGTATATCTGACGAGTTCTACGTACATGGTGTCAAGTTTTATTTAACGTCCATATATGCATATACCTATTTGAGTATTACCAGCACTCTTAATTTAAAATTTAATAAACTAGAATTTACTTATTTATTAAACGCTTTTGTAAAGGGCCATTCAAGCTCATTTTATATTGCAATTTATTTACACAAGTTGAAACTAATAGTTCTAAGCAAAAATATGAATTATCAAGATAATTCTTTCGTTTCATGGAGAGGAGAGGCCGCTGCAACAACTAATAATGAGCAACGTCTGGTAAACAAGACCTTCATAAAACTGACTCTGATTTTGAATTTTGTCGCTTGATTTATGACATGTGCAAACAAAATACCCTAAACACGACATGAAATTGGATTGTGATTTAGAAATTGCTTCCGTCCTTTATGGCATGCGCAATCTAAAATTACTTGAACTTGACCATGAAATATCAAGTTCATGGTCAAGTTTTTTCTTTCCATTACTTGACCCTGAACTTGGCTTGAGGTTCAAGTAAATTTCCCTTACTTGTACTTGAACCTGACTTGTCTTAAAATGTCATGGTCAAGCCGAGTACGTACTTGAACTTGACCCGAAAGATTCAAGTAAAAACATTTGCATACTTGAACTTGACCCGAACTTGAACTTGACTTGAAAACTCAAGTATTACTTGAACTTGTCCGCAGCACTGGTTGTGTCTGCTGGTGCGGAGTCCCACACTGCCGTGTGGCTGCTATAGATGCTGTAGTAGTTGTGCATGTGGATGTGGAGTTGGCTCTGCCTGTGGCAGTTGCTGCTGATTCTCTCCCACAAGACCAAATAACACCATTAAAAGGACAACTCCTTCATTGCAGCCTCAACTCGGATGCACATTACAGTAGTAACATTACAAAGAATACTAAAACAAATCCGGGAGTGCCATCCTAAGTATCAATCAACCCGCCTCTAAGTTAATTCCATCAGCGATTTTACTTACCATGGAGCTCAGGAGGAAACGGAGTTCCATAAAATAAACACTTTGAGATGTTAATAATTCATTGGCTTTCTCTACAGAAATAATAAATAAAATCATACCAATTTCATCAATATTAAGATTTCTATTCAATGTGTTTTCGAATCAAAATCATTAAATTTTTAGGTTTCCTGGAAATGCATGTTAGCAATAATTATTATTTTTATAAAACGTTCCCTGTGAAGGTTTTCCATTTAAAACCTTAGTAGAGTTTAGTACTTATTGTCTATGGATATTGGATAGATACATGTAACTTTAACATTAAGGATTAAGGAAGATGTAACTTCTTTACAAAATTATCATAACGCCGATATCTATCAATTTGTGGTAGCTGGTAGTGCGACAATTACGACTGTTTGCATTAAACTAAAATAAATTAAACTGAGTGTATTCATTCAAAATCAACAGTCTCACCCCCACCTCCCCCTTCCAAATAGGTCTTCAGTCAAATTTGTTTTTACCAACAGAATTAGCACGCACTGTACATGTAATCTCAATAACGCCTTGCTAGGTTTGTACACACAATTATTAGTTTAATTATTGCAGGAAAATTTACGATTTCGGACATGGACAAGCTCAAGGAGCAATTTAAGATAAATGCAAAGGATTCTGAGGTAATAAAAAGCTGTCATTTGGTTGTACTGCGGGTTGACAAATAATAAGCCCATCAAAATATATATCGGCATTTTCCTTCAAATGGAAATGAACGACACTAAATAGGTATTTGATATACATGTAAATACTAGTAAGACAAATACACATATTTTTTAGGAGCTCCGCCGAAGGAGAGTAGAAGAAATGGTGGAACTTCGAAAGGCCACGAAAGATGATCAACTGACTCGCAGGCGTAAAATTGATGAAGATGACAGCTCCTCGGAAGAAGTCCTTGAACTGAATCCTAAGGAAAAACAAGAAAGACTGGAAAATATTATTGCTATAAATAATTTAATGACTGGGTATTTATTTTACTTATACCTAACCTAGAACTAAATTGGATTTTTTATAAATGTACACTATGGACATGTATGAAATTTCAGTGAAATGCTTGTTGCAACCATTTTTTCTGACTGGAATAGTAATGACCCGCTGCAGCACTTGCAAGGTTTGAGAATGGCCCATAACTTCCTCAAAACGATTCGGCCTCGACCCATAGACTTATTCGTTACTCATGGGATCGTCTCAAAACTCGTTGAGTATTTAAAAATGGAGGAACATCCAGAAATGCAATACATTGCGTGCTGGGTCCTAACAACAGTCGCGTTTGGAAATCATGAACAAACCAGTGCAGTTGTTCAAGCAGGAGCTGTAGATGTATTGCTGCATCTCTTCGATTCGCCCGTTCCGCGAATCGTTGATCAGGCAATTTGGTGCATTGGGAATATTTCCGGAGATGGTCCAGAGATGCAAAAGCATCTTTTAAGTAGAGGACTGGTCACTAAACTTGTCCAAATGGCTCAATGTCAGAGGAAATTGGCTGTAAGTGACATTTTCAAATCATTTTTGTACAGGTTTAATATAAACACTTCCCATTAAAAATACTAGTGTTAATTGTGCCTTTTTTCTGCCAGTCGGAACATTTAAGCAACATTGTTTGGACCTTGGCAAACCTTTGCGAAAATCCAGAATATCCCAGTACGGACATGCAAAGTTGTCTTTCCGTATTCTCTCGTCGAACTTTTCACAAAGATATGAAAGTTGTTCGTAAGTTTTCGTTTCTACTAATATTCACCGATGTATATTTATATAATTTTTAAATACTACTAATTTACCAAATTTTCAGACGAAGCAGTTCGAGGAATTTTGATGCTCAGCTTTAAGGAAGAATGGTTGGAAAGTATTTACACTTCAAATGTGCTAACAGAAGTGGTAGAATTCCTGAGGTCCGAAGATTGGAAATTAGTCAAACTCAGTTTGAAGATCGTTGGACACTTTGCTGCTGGTAGTGATCAGCAGGTAGTATTGCATGTAATTTGTTGGCATCTGAGATGTTTTGTTTACAAAAGTCTCGGGTTGGGATAAATATTTCCGAGATACTAAAAATGTAACAAACCAGCACCAAATTTCTTCAGGTGCAATACTTAATTGATGCCGTCGCCCTTCCCTCAATAATCTCATTGATGAAGAGCACTCGTAAATATTTTATGAAAGAAGCATCCAGGACTGCTGGAAATATTGCATGTGGAACTTTGGAACAAATCATTGCACTTCTGAATGCAGGAGTAACAGCTCCTGCTATTTATGTGCTGGAAAATGTAAACATTTTAATAATTAACTTGTCTGCTGGTTTTAACAAAAATATAAGCATGTATGTGAAAGACTCGAGTCACAAAATAAAATGCAAAAATAGGGAGACAAAGACAGTGTGATTGAAGCTCTTCACCTACTGACGAACATCACGACAGTGTGCAAGATGGATCAATTGGTGTACCTAGAAAAACAAGATGTCATTCCTGCAGTCTGCAAGCACCTCGATGGCCGTAACTCCTCTGGGGTTTACAATGCTCTCAAATGTATTCATAATATTTTGAGGGTGAGTAATTTTTAAATCAGTATAAATTGAGACACGTTGTACAATTAGTGGAAAGTGGAACTTAGCAGCTATTTCTTTAAGAGACAGAGATAAATCATCAGTGAGTAGTGTGTAAATTATTAATTTTGGATCTTTGATTTCATTTGACAATGTTGTTCAGATTGCAGACAAGTACGATGAATTAGATGAATATATGGAACTAATAGAGGAAGCCCACGGGAAGGAGTTGATGGAGAAACTTCAAACGCATGAAAATAAAACCATTAGCTCCAGGGCTTCGTACGTTTTGGACAAATATTTTAACGACATTGAGGTACAGAAGAATTTTGTTTATTCAGTTTTTGAAGTTAGTCATTTATTGAAATAATGACACTAATATACGAGAAAAACATTTCCAAGGTTACTGATACAGAAACTGACAGCGAAAGAGGCTCTGGCGATACTATATACGATGATGGGGAAGAAATGGTTATGCAAGTCGGTACTGACTTTGTGTACGACTTGAACTAATTTTTGTAAAATAGGAATGGGATATGCCCGATATGCGTAGCTATTCCGATTAAAGAGAGTTTCTCGTAAAACCATTTAAAATTGAATACAACCTATAAATATTGCTAAATATATATAAATTATATAATTTCTATTATATATAAAATCATTTTTTCGAAATTGAACAAGTTGCTGGTGAGCATTGTTTTGAAGAGAAAATATCGTCGGTGAAGAGGCAAAATGATCTAGGTGCATGCTCGATTAGAATCAAAATGATCTACTTGCAGTTTCACTAAAGGCAAAATGATCTACTTGCATTGAATTTTAAAAGCAAAATGATCTAGATGCAGCTTTTCCTAAAAGCAAAATGATCTAGATACAAATTATAATAAAAACAATATAAGTAAACACATTCTAATGCCGGTGTACAAAAATGCGAGGTATTCAAAATCTTTTATATATGAATTTAATTCCCCAATGCCTCCATTTCTTTCTTTCAGTAACATTGAAAAAAAAATGTTGTCAATTATGATTTAACATTTGAAAATGATTCCGAATGCTATGATAATGGTGATGAAGTGATGATCGTAGAATACGATTTGAAAAAACTCCACGTTGAGAATTACTAAAGGGAAAACCAATTCAATGTGCACACTAACACATGAGCTTACTGTGATTTTGATTCGTCTTTTAATTCGTCGATTTTAAAATAAATGAATGTTGCAGTTTTCGTAACTAAAAATGTATTAGATGCAATAATTGAAATGAACTTTAGTTGCCAGAATGATCCTTAGTAATAGCAAACCCTTCAGAGAATATTAACCCACAACCCTAGGTCAATTACAGTCATGGTTAGCCCTTATAAGCCACGTGTCCTCCTTACAGATGCTAGTTTTCTCACAAAAAAAATTAGACCAGCACTTAGATCATTTTGCTTTTAAGGAAAATTGTATGTAGATCAGTTTGCTTTTAAAGAGGCTTGCACCCAGTTCATTTTGCCTTTAGGGAAAAAGTTATGTAGATCATTTTGATTCTAATCGATTATGCACCTAGATCATTTTGCCTCTTCACCGACGATATGTTCCTGATAAGTATTTTTTCTAGAAGTACCTGGATTCTGTACAATCAATGAGCATACTATATAGACCGGCATAGTAATAGCGAAAAATATTTCTCAAACAGGTTTTTCCAAAATAACGTGCCGACACAAGCCGTCTTAACTAATGTGACATTTGAGACCGTTCAAATAAGATATTGTTTATTATTCGTATGTGATTACTACTTACAATTAGACAGCTACTGTATGCGCATCAGCTAATGTATAAGTTAGGTTACATTGTACATTTCACAGCACAGCCACTAGGAATTATATGTATTGTGTAACATTAGAGGGAAAATTATAAATATTCACTGCAAAACGCTGTTTAGAAAGTGAAACTTTCTTACATATATCATGATCCAGCTGGAATATTTATGCCTACATTGTTTGCTAAAATAGCTCAATTTATTCTACACCTTTTCTACATCTTGTATGCCTTTCACTACCCACAGACTATTTAAATGCATTCTATGGTTACGGGCAGTGGTGGGCACCTCGCCTATATATAGGCCCTATAAATAGGCGATAGTATAGGCGGGCTGGAAAATGCTGAAAAACTGTAGGCGAGGTTGACAAAAAAGGGTAGGCATTTTATAAATACTAGGCTAGGGGATAGGAAGGCAAATATAACACCAATTATATAGGCAAGGAAAAGGAAGGGTATCAAGAGTTTCCGATCATGTCAGAATAAGATGTTGAAGGGTACCTATCGGTGATTTTACAAGGCAATGAGTAAGAGCAAATTCATGCATCAATGCATATATGCTGACTAAACGTATGATTGGACCGCATTAAACGTTTGATTGGAATCTGGTTTTGGGGTTGTTGGTAAATACAGATTAAGGAATAATAGAAGTATTTAGTTCTACCGTTGATAAATAAACAACTTAAGTAGCACAAATCCAATGCACTTCAAAACTAGGCAAGGTGTTACCTAGGCGATCGGAGAAAAATAGGGAAGGAAAAGGTAGGCGATCTATCAGCCTAGTTTTGGGCTATAGGGAATGGGCTTCCCTATAGCCCAGAAGGTAGGGACGTTTTTCCAATATTTTATAGGCAAGGCTGAAGGATAGGCGATCCACTTGCCCACCACTGGTTACGGGTGTATGGGGTCGGAATGAAATACAGTTTGAGTGTAATTACTTTGGCCAAAGACCCTGAGAGCAGAACAGTTGTCCCAGAAATCGTGTTCAAGTTTTACAACATTTGTCACAAGGCATGTAAGAATTCACAAACTAAATAACATAAGAAATATTTTCCGTAGTCAGCTAGAGACAAGACATTTGTGAATGTGTTAACTGGTTGAGAACATTTTTCATAGTTAATCCCGTTTTAAATTTTAATTGTCCTGAAACTCGAATTTCCACTCAAATGGTTGAGTTTCCTTTTTAGCGAATAATGAGAACTCTAAATAGAGAGATTGCCAGCGTAAATGAAGGCGAAAACGTCCGACCTATACTGATTTGTACCATGATACATGCAATCTGGAAATACCAGGCGAAGATTGTTCTTTAATTTTACCAGTTTTAAATGCCATTAAATGAACATGACATGCTTCAGTAGCCTACAAATATATATACATATAATTCTATGACTGCTGAGCTTATGTTACAGGCTTGGGGATAGCGTAGATTCCTACACCCTATAAATAGCCTAAAAATAGGTCTACATACGGTATAGGCGAACACCTTTGATATCTACCAGAAGCTAGCTAAATAAATTTATTATATTCATTGTCAATTCTTTTTTGTCGACTCAAGAAATAAAATCTAATACAATTGTCATACGAAACCCTTTAACAACCCACATTATTTCCTCGCAACAATTCATTACAAAATCTGCTAGTTTCGAAAGTTTTACTTTCCTGCAGTGCTGCGGACAAGTTCAAGTAATACTTGAGTTTTCAAGTCAAGTTCAAGTTCGGTAAATACTCGCAACTATCGGTTAAGCACAACTGAAATTGCAAAAAATGCAATTACAATTTTTTGCAAGTGCTTGCAATGCAAAAAGTTGCTATTTTTAAAATACTTATCAAGTTAATTGCAACTTGCTACCGTTTCGAACTTGAGCGCAAAATTCCACAAAATGCCTCAATAAGTCATTCCACTCTAATAACTAATGTGCATAATAATCACGAGTCTTGTCTCAACGAGTGTAATTACTGTACTGACAACCATTTCAACTGTGAGGAGGCAAATTGATCTAATTGAATTTTTGATTAGCATTAGCATCGAAATGTTCCCATTTATACAAAGTTATTGAAAAATAGGCCAAATATTTTAAGGATTGTAAAGGTATGTTGAAGGATGAAATTTTACAATATTTTAGCCTTGGAAGGCTTAAAGAAAGGCTATTTCATTTGTGCATCTCTGTTTCATTATGCATTGAATCTAGATCATTTTATTTAATACACTTTGTTCAATTTAGTGAATCAGCATGTACATATATCATCTTGCTACCAATCAAAAATACACAGATCATTTTGCCCCACGCCGACGACTTATACTGTATATCAGTTAACTTGCAATTACAAATTGCAATTTATTGCACTTGCAATTTTACTTATCGGTGCAATTACATCCAAATGTTTTTGCAATTGCCTTAACAACTGCAAGTAACTTACGAACTAATTGCTAAGTTCAACTTCGGTTATTTGCATGATTTAATTGCCGCATTTTAGAAAGTACCAGTTACGGCATTACTGGTACTTGTATTATCAATTACTACTGTAACTGCAAGTTTGGTTATTCCCAATACCTGCACAACAGAAACCCTACAATAGATCTCTTAATAGCGGCCTCAAAATGGTTAATATTGGTCACAGCTGGTTTGTTGACCTCCGATGCACCAATATTGATCAACTTAGTTGTTTAGACAATTGTAAATATTGATACTATTTACAATTGTCTAAACAATTCAGCTAACTGCAATAAAGATAGTTATGTGGTTTTAATTTTGGAGGAAAATGGAGTAGAGGTAGAGAAGTGCGTAAGATAATTATGAATTTTCAACTATAGGACAACCTGGAGAAAATTCCATACGAGGTTGGGACTAGTAACTATGGGAAAGTACAGGATCCCGTAGTAAAATCGTTTGAGATATCGTCCGCAAATCTGATACTTTTATCCTATAGATTTTACATGTAGGATCCTATATATTTGGAGTGACTGGGTTTGATTTCTGGAGCAAACCTGAAAAGGATTCTGAAAAGAAGAAAATTCTGATGTAGGATAAAAATCTGATAGAAATAATTTCGGTTAAACGAAAACAAACGATAAACTCGTTTAATTAAAAACGGTAACGATAACAGAAACGGAAATAATAATTTTTTTGTAAGCAACTGTAAAGTCGACCAGGACCCTATTTCATAAACATTACAATGCTGTTTAAATACGTACATGGCTGTAGGTTATCCTATATATGTACAATGTATTAAACCTGTTTGTTAATTACCAAAAGTTCATCTTCCGGGTTTTCCTTATTATTAGCTTCATTTCAACATATTTTGGTTTATGCTTATGTCCTGTAGCACTTGTGCAGGTTAAGGTTGGGGGGTCATGTGTATGTATTGGGAAGGAGTATTGGAGTGAGTGTGTCTGTGTTGGGGGAATGTTGGGATATGTATGTGATATTTCAAAGGTCATGTGGAGGAGTACTTTGTAAAGTACTGGAAAGTGAGAGGATGTGGATAAGGTGGAAAAGCTCTGGGCTGATCTCCTGCGTGAGGTCGAGCTCCAGAGAAAAAGATAGAGAGGTTTTTGGACTTTGAGCAGAGCTGCACTTTATTTTATTGAGTTCCTTCCATTTTTGAAAACTTTCATAATTTTGGAAATAAAAGTAAAAAGTCATTTCCCATCCAGAATAAACAATTCCCCTTGCTCTGCATTTGTACATCTCCAGCCCTCTCTACGAGTGTTATTTTACAAGGTTCGAATCTCAAGATTCAACCTGAGTGCGAGATAAAGACTTAGAAATTATTTTACTTTGAGACTCTCTTTGCCCCAACATGAACTGAGAGTTCCCAATAGTCTCTAAAGTAAAAAGACACTTTTCTCATAACATGAGAAAGAGGAAGAGACACAAGCCCGAGCACCGCATGTGTTCCCCTTTTTAAGATTCACTCTCTTCCCAACTAAGCCTCTTTTCCACAACGTTCAAGTGTGCTCCGTATAATTTACAAGAAGATACATTCGTCACCCCTGCTCATCGCTGCCTCTCCAGTTCCCCTTCCAATTTCACGAGACTTGGCTGTGTGACTGTACGGTATGTATATGTGAGAATATTATGTTGTACTTGTAAATTCTTGTATATTTATTGTTTGTTTTCTCAGTAGTTAGACCCCATAGGTTTGAGGTCTTCCTCCTCACAATTCAATTCTATTTATGTTAGGTGATTTGAGGAAGGTCTCCACTATGGATGACAATTGCATGTTTCTAAACCACGAATAGCAGTAAGAGTCAGTTAGGTTACAAACTGATAAAATTACATATTTGATCTAAGGAATATTTGCAGTTCCATATTCTTTAACATCTTAGAATATAAAGATCTGCGGACATTAATCATACAGTTTTCGAATAATTATAATATTTCATGTAGACACTCAGAGTATTTACTCTAGATGTACAACCGGAACCCTACCTCCCTGTCCAAGGTAGAGACAGTCTAATACACAGATTGGAACCTAGAATAATTATTTATGCTTAATAGTGGAATTCAATAAAGTTAATGCCGTGTGAAAAATATATGAACAGAATCATTCACAATAATTCCTCTCATTATTTTATTTATTCATTTTCTTGTTAATTCTCATTTCACTCATTTGTGTTCCTGGTTACGGATTCGACGGATGCCTCAACCTTGCCGACGTTCATGTTCCCAAATCCACTACACACTTTCACTTTCTATACCTATTTTTATAATCTTGTTTCCATTTAGCTCCGTCTGGTTGGTTAATTCATGAGGCGGATTAATCAATTCAACAGTATACATATTATAAAGTGTATATTAAAAGCTACACTAAAATAACAACTGTCGTATTCGGACTTTGAACATGTGAAAAAAAGGTACACGTGCCCAGCCGAAGCGGGTTTGATGAATTTTTTGAATTGAAATTCACATTATATGATTCGATTCAGTTCAATATCCCAAATTGAATCATTTGGCTTTGCTGCAAATCGAATCGAAATACTACTGAATCGAATTGAATCGAATCGAAAATTTCCAATTCTGTCTTGAATTGGTCCGACCACTATCAACATTTCATAGAATGAAGCCCTCTAAAAAAATATGCCTTCCTTCAGCTTTCCTTCCAAAATACATACTCATTTCCGCCTTCAGCCTTATTCTAAAAATAGCCTTCCTTCAATCTTACAACTATGTACAACCCACTTAAACACGTTTTGCACCAGTGGTTTTAGTACAGTAAAGAGAACTTGCCCGCATTGTCAGTTGTGAGTTCACGAATTGGCTGTATTGTTGCTCTAGCAGCAAAACGTCGTTGCGTATGATATGCTTTCCTGTTAGATATTTCATGCACCTGAAAGCCATCATGGCCTAGTTGAATTAGTACGAATATTCCCTAAAACTTTATCAAACAATTAAGTACTTAGGAACGGACGGACGGATGTACACAATTACTTTTAGCATTCTGAAACTGGATCCCATTCACTTGGGTTTTTGATCATCCCCAACGATGTGTCAATAAAGGAGTTTGACTGCATATGTCAGAATGGAAAAATGCTTCGACGCCAAAAATTATAAAATCTCTGTATTTGTCTAACTAGCTCCATACTAACATTAATTATTATTAGCAGTGCCTAGTAGAGATGAACTGGTTTGCAAAATATTGAATTAAACGTAAGCCGGGTAATACTTGTCTTTAAAAATCTAAAAAAATTTGCTGTTCAAATATTATTTGAATAAATTAATGTAAATGGCTTGAATAATTTTTCGTAATGTATATAAATTAACAACGGCAACTGTATATTCAATGTGTAGCTCCAAACACAGTCAAATTTTGATACAATGAATGCTCATGGGACCAGCAAAATATTTTTCTTCCAACCATACATTGAGTAAATGCGTATCGCGACTGCAATTTCAATTATTTATACCCAAAATCCATTAAAAAGGATTTCCTTAGGGTTTGTTGCTGGAAAACTTTTAAAAATTTTACAAAAAGAACCTATACAAACAACAATTTATTTGTACATTGGTGAAGAAAAGCATCGACGCAAATAAAGTAAATGTATGGTTAACATTCACAAATTGAAATATCCCCTGAAGTAAATCGATTTGAACTTATTTTATTCAATTACGTTGGTACAGCTGGTGTTAATAAGCAAGAAAATTAAGCGCAGCGCACTTATATGACACTTTATGTACAAGTGTGTATTGATAAATTGAAATCAAATAAAAACGACACTAGCTACAAACATGTCACATTTGTAATTTTTAGTAGTACTAGTAATATCAGAGTTATTAGTAGCTAGTGCATATACACAAATATTCGCATTTGGTAAATTTCCAACAATATTGATAGATTTTACATCGAATACTCATGCTGCTGGCAATAGCTACCAATCCGAATAGATTGAGTTACAGTACAACTGTAATTTTTGGAAGGCGAAATTTTCCACGAATATCTAATATTAAGAGCAAATTTAATTTTAAATTCTTTCGAAAAGATAACCTGCCCATTTCTTTTAATATTCACTACGATTGTCCCAGAAACATATTGGTAAACCTCTTCGAATTCAATCCAATACCCTAGAAGTGCATTTAGGTCAAGTTCTACAATGTCGTCCGACGACTTAATTATAAATTTTTGTCCACGAATAGAATGCATCAAATTAGAAGTTCCATAATTGCCTAATATGGAGACTGAATCGTATATAACAGTTTCGCAATTTTCGTCATCATCTCGAGAATCGATTCTCATATTCCAAACCCATGTAGAAGTATACCTCTGTGGCTGTTCAAAAATTTGGGTGCCGATTTCCAAAGAGTCTCTGTCGATAGTAGGGTGGTGGGTAAAAATAAATACGCTTTTTCCAAGATACCCATCATAGCCCACATCAATGTGATTTACTGAATGGTTGAATGGTAATTTGATCAACGGAAAAAAGGTTTTTAACTGTTCTGTTGGGTCTTTTCCAGAATCTGCTACCATACAAAACTGCTCGGCGAGGCAAGTAGCAGTTGTAATAAGTATCAAACCTATTACAATAGAATTGTACATCTTATCTGAAAATAAGTTTGCATATATGTTAATTTTTAAAATTTAACACATAGATAGCACAACAAGTACTGGTATCTAATTATTCTAACATATGATTTCAAATTTTTGCGATAACTTGCAATTACCTTTTACAAAGCGTTTGCGACGTTGTGAGTGAGTCGGTAACAGTTCGCTTGATATGTCTTATACTTCCGATAAACTATCAATATCTAAAGGATTCAACAAAGTAGGACAATTCGGATATAGTTTAGGTAATTATAGATTCTAAATTCACAGAAAAATTACAAGCATAATAAGCATGTACATTATAAAATACAAAGCTAACAGAATGAACTTACTTGGACAACTTCAATAGACCGGAGCCGTATGGATGAAATCGAGGTCTGAATGCAACTGCAGTGCCATCGCAGATTTTTAAAAATACTTTATTCAATAATTCTGCAGTTTTTATCACACAGCCAATTTGATGTGTTGATTAGATTATAATTTTAATTATAACTTGTATCTACGATGTATATAATCGATTTCCTGTACCAGAGGAAGAATATATAGTTTATATATTTAAGTCTTAAAATTAAAACCTCATTGTTTGTTTGATTGGAGATATCTATGCACTGATATGATAACAAATTTACGTTGAAAATAGGCTAATAAATGAAAGGGTTTGTGTTGACCTGAAAAGTAATTTTAATATGAATGGTTTTCAATATAAATCTGAACTTGCGTAACTAAACGTTTATGATACTGAGCGATCGTACATATACAAAAACTACGAAGAATCAATCGCAGTTATAACTAACCAGTCTAATAAAATCACGGATTTTTGGATGATTGAAGCAATTAGCTCACACCGTATATTTCATAACTAAAAATAGTATAACCAACATTTACAACGAACATAAATAGGGAAACAACGCCTCGTAAAAAACTACATACAATCTTACTGATATGCTACATTTCAAATTATAAACAATTCATTTTAGTTTTTCAGTAAAGTGCTTACAAGCCTACTGAAATGACAACCAGTACAGAAGCTACAACAGATGTATACAGGTATCAAGATTGTATACAAGTAAAACCTCAACATGACATACCGGAAAATAAAAGTACTTAAAAATTCAAAATCCGTCAACTTACACAGCCACATTACAAATAAAAATTGAAAATTCTTCATAGATAGCTATAAGAAAGAATACCAGATTACATACAAAAACATAGAAATACTCAGAAAACAACACAACTCCCAATTTCACAACATTAAGTTCCAGCAACGCCGAAGAAAATAGCTAAAATAGTTGGTATGAAATTCAGTACGCGGAAGTCTCAACGAAAGAAAACTTACGCCGAAAACGGGCATGTTTAGCTACATATTTAATGCGGTCATAACAACAAGATAATCAGCTTACAAAAACAAGAATTGCTCTACTATTGCCCGATATTATTAATGTGCATTATGGACTAGCTCTAAACGGGTGTCTTGACGGTAAGTGTTCAGTAAAGCTGTATAAAATATGGCATAATCTCCGAGCACCTCGAATCACCAATCACCATATAGGGTGCCCTGGCTGGTGGAACATATGTTTCGATTGTATAATTATTAAAACTGCTTCTAAGCCTAAATTTTGTGTAACCAAAACTTGAACACTTTACTCAATAAATGTATATGTAATGACCAGTGCATTTGAGAATATCAAACTTTGTCAGCAACGCGGAAAATCCAGATTTTATCAATAGATCCATCTGCCCTGATGCATGTGCACTATCTAACCATTTAAAGATATCATATATACAGTATGACCGACGTTTTACTTTATTTTCAGCAATCGACTAATCGAGTGTTTTAGGTTGATACAAGTGCTTTATGCAAATGTTTGAATATCATCTCACTCCTGATGAGTACTGGTAAACAGCGAGAAAAGTAGGAATATTGATTCTGGGGTTGTTATCTTTGGTATTTAAAACTTTTGCAATTATTAGGCAACAATATTGAACTTAATTACAGCGAACATTTTGTTTTGCATGAAACACCGGCAAATTTTTAGCGGATTAGGCCAATCAGACTAAAAGAGTGTATTTTACTGAATCTGAGCACACTTGCAACTTTAATACTTAAATACTGAGTAAATAAGATAAGATACGTCAAGTAAACCTAACTTTAGCTTAACATCGCAGTGATTGTGGAGTACTTGATATATTATGTAATCATTATTCATTACCCTAGTTTAATGTTCATAATGGAGTGTGAACATTCGTAATTGAACGGATTTACTTCCGGTCATTTAAATTATTTATGTATTACAAATTGGATTGTATTTACCTTGAATTTCAAGTTCGTGCCCAAGTTAAGCAATAGTAAAGTTGTGCTGAAACATGACTTAAAATATTAAATAATTCAAGAATTATCTAGTGCAAGACCCAAACTAGTTCCAAATACTCTGCGTGATTAATTAACAAATATGTGGACTGAATAAAGCGTGTGATGTGTTAACTGGTAGCATCAATAGTACATGTACACCAATAATATGAATTAAATTGTACCAGTTTAAACTTTACAATGATGAGCCTCTTAGTCTTTCTACGTGTAACATACACTTGTGCTAGATTTTATTATCTGAATCTATCAATTCCATTTCGTTTAATGTAAGATATTAATTAATACATAACATTTATCTAAAACTATCTTCAACATAAAATTCAGTTCGACATAAATACACTTCAAAATGGTTAATTGTGTGCAGAGTTTATGCTGATTGAATGTCTACGTTGTATTGAAGCACTGCAAATATCAACACAGTCAATGTGTGGTCAGAATTTAATTTTATACGGGATGTTATTCATTACTAAATAAAAGTTAACTGCTAACAAGCAAAATACTTATGCTGCATAACGAATACACTACATAACCTAAGTTTTAATAAAAGAGAGTACAGCCAACATGAAGTTTCCTGATTTGACTCTAAATAAACTAGATTCAGGTAGAAAACGGCAAACCTAAATAATATAAAAGGCCAACCGTCAAGGTGTCAAATATTTGCATAAAGTTATCACACATCGTGTTTAATAGAATTTGATAACACCACTTATAGTTTATACATAATCCTTCTAATTATGCTTACATCAAGTGACAGGTATCATACCAGGAGAATTAATTTATACTTAATCGTACCTTCGTAAAAACATTTACCAATTGTTTTTCATTCAATACGCGAATAATTTTTAGTAATTTAATTTTTTAAAAGGTACAATTTAAATGAGAACAAAGTAAATCAAATGAATACTCTTTGTAGTTTTTTAAACATTTAAGTCAAATTGAACCATTTAACCTAATCGCACAGTAAGTTAGAAAGTAATCTTAAATATTGTTGTTACAGCTATCACGATGCATCTATCGCAGCAAAAAGAATCATACCTTAACCTTCATCTTTTGTTATTTCCTTACGGCAAATTTTCTTTTTGAAATCCCATAATACTCGTAATATTCGGAATAGTTGGAAATTCATACAATACATCCAAAATAGAAGTAGCCTCATTCATTTTTGTAACTGCAAGTCTGTACACACTGGTCTCATAATAATATACTCATAATATAATAAATACCCACATAATTTGTGATTGAACAAAAATTCAATTCCTTAGAAATATGGTAGAACGCATTTTTTATTACTTCCATCATGCATTGATAGTGCCAATGTGCAAAATTAATTACATATATAATTTGTGATTTAACAAAAACTCAATGCGAAAAGTGACAGAATACATTTTTGATTAATTCCATCACACATTGATGCTAGTACGCAAATCAAATACCTACATAATTTGTGATTGAACAAAAATTCAATTGCTGTGAAACGTGATAGAGTCAATTTTTGATTGATTCCATCACACTTTGATAGTAATGATACGCAAAATAAATACCTACATAATTTGTGATTGAAACAAAAATCAATTCCTGCGAAATGTGACAGAATACATTTTTGATTGATTACATCACACTTTGATAGTAATGATATGCAAAATAAATGAATATATAAATTGTGATTGAATAAAATTCAATTCCTACGAAATGTGATAAAATCAATTTTCGATTGATTCCATCACACTTTGATAGTACTGATACGCAAAATAAATACCTACATAATTTGTGATTGAACAAAAATTCAATTCCTGCGAAATGTGATAGAATGCATTTTTGATTGCTTCCATCACACTTTGGTAGTAATGATATGCAAAATAAATGAATGCATAAATAAATTGTTATTCAATAAAACTTCAATTCCTACGAAATGTGATAAAATCAATTTTCGATTGATTCCATCAGAATCAAACAATTAAGTTGTTATTAGAGTTGTTGATCATTGTGATCAAATTGTTTCTATCACATTTAATTTATTGGATGTGATTATTAGGAATTGAATTTATGAACAATCACAAATTATTTAGAGATATGTTTTACATATACAAAAATTTTTGATTGATTGTTATCAATGTTGTTTGCGTACCTCAGGAATGGGTTAATTGAAATTAACCATGATTAGTATATCTAGTGGCAATATTTTCCACCTTACCCTTGATTTCATCATAATTGTCATCATTTCTTTAAGCATTTCAAGCAATATTGTGTTACATCCTGAAGAAAGTAACCTAAAGGCTGGAATGCTGAGTTCTTCTTTCCCGGCCATAAAATTACCTTCTACCTGCCAGTACTTGTCATTCCACCTGACCTACCACTCAAATCCAACAAAACCTTCCACCTTATGCAACACAACCCCCTGTAGTCTGATTTGCGAATTACATGGTGCGAACAGAAGACAGCTTGTATAATAAAAATTGTTTCCAAAGTTTCGTTTGGCGAATTATACATATGTAGTTTGCTTCTTTAAAGAAACTTGTAATTATTATAGTCAAATTGTTTCCAGTGCTCGGCACGAGTACGAAAATTCGGTACGCGTACCCGTATCCATACCCGAAGTGCGGGTATTCCAATATCTGGTATCTATACCCGCACCCATACCCGAGTATCCGGGTACAAATTTTTCATACCCGCAATGTTATCTCAAACCATGTACCTGTACCCGAAAAATACTCGAAAATTGTACCCATACCCGGGTATCTAAGTGTCGTACCCGTACTCGTACTCGGGTACTTTATATCCAGTTTTTCTCTAAATGTAGTACGTTATGTATAATAATGTATGACAGCTTAGTGTGTAATTTTGACTAGCTAGAGCAGTATTTGATAGTGTATATTTTCGTTGAAGAGGAGAAAAACTAGAAGCGTTTTTGATTATAAATAACATTAACTTACATACTTGCAGATTCATCAAAATATTACCAACAGTACAAAATTTAGCGGAATCCTATTCTCCGCTTCTATGTTGTTATAATTCCTCGTTTGTTTATTTATTTATACTTCCTAAAACCTGTTTCCTTAAAAGCATATATTTTAGCTACACAGTCCAAAATACATTTACTGTATATTTTAAGGTTAAAAGAGTTTTAAGACTAAGCTATATGTATTCAGAAACACTAAAAATACGGACAGAAATCTCCAACGTATGGGCATGATGGCAGAAAAATCATCAAAAGGTCTCAATTCTCAACGTATCCAAATACTCGGGTACAACGGTTGTGGGTACGAGTAAAAGACACCATTATACCCGTACCCGGTGGGTATATACCCATTTTGAAATCCGTGTACCCGTACTCATACCCGTATCCGTACTCGAAATTTTGAGTCGACCAAAGTGTACCCGGGTAGTACCCGAAATTGATCGGGTACACAAAATCGGTACCCGGGTAGTATCCATACCCGTAACCGTACCCGTTTACCCGAGTTTTACCCCTACCCGTGCCGAGCACTGATTGTTTCTGAAATATAAGATTCTTCAATTAAATTTCATTTACGTATTTTTAGTACTGGCAGATACCAGCAGCGTGTTTTTCAGGGGATAATAATTTTTTCTGAAGCGCTATGACACAATGCTGCACAACGTCATCGAAATCCTGATTGCATGCTATTATCTCGATTTTGGAACAAATTTGTTTCAACATAGTATGGTATAGTTGATTACACCAGTCTGCTTAAAAATGGAGGTGCTTTCTCATCCGTGTCAATTTTATGAATAGTATTAACCAGTGTTAATACCATGAAACTGATTTAAAAGAGCCATTTTTAAATTAGTAGACTCGAAACAAATGAGATACTGTCAGCAGACACTAATAGGCAGTAATATTAAAGGGGGCGCTGAAGTATCTTTGTAGAGTTGTACATTGTAGTTCACAATTCTGGTGGAAGGTCAACTGGAAATTTGGTGAAAATTTGGTGGAAGTTACGTATGTCTAATAAGGTTAACATATAGATGAGTGGCAGATGGGACGTAATTTTGAGGCCGGCAAAGTAGAACTCAGCTCCATGCGTACATGTGTTTGAACTTGGTTGGTTTACAAAAAATCAATATGTGAGAGAACGTATATGAAACAATTCACCGGCAGATACGTTTACATAGTCAGGCCACCGCCAATACAAACAGGTAAATTTATAACCCAATTTGTCCACTTAAATGCCCATTTCTAACACTCGAAATTCAGATATTATAATAACTACAATATTTCAAAATTTGTGTAAACACTTATGTAATGTGTAATTTTGCAATTTATGTAACATAAATAGCCAGTTAGGTGCAGACATTTATGCACTGCCTGTTTGTAATGCACTCAGGCTTCACATTGGCTAGGGTTTTATTTGTTGAGCATGTAGGCGAGGCTATGTCTGTGTAACATCTACATATTGTCTCCGCTGCAAGCATCATCGACTGGCCATGTTTGGTTTAACTAAAATATTTATTTTAGTTATTCAATTGTTGAAATTACATCTATAATTTAATTTTAAATTAATATAGTTAGCTCATGCTAACTATAGGAAGGCCGATCTCTCCATAGTGGAGATAATTGTTACGGATCATTCTACTTTTATATTTTAACAAAACATGGTGCGTCTTGTTTTGGCTCCTGCTCTTTTTATTCATTGAACAAAATCTAAGTGCATTGTACTAATTTTCGATATATTTTTACCTCCTCCTCCTTTATTTCCCCAACACTGACAATATATAGGCTTTTAGGCAGGGAGCCTCCATCAAACAGCTTTTACATTATTTGAGGCTTCATACGAAGGCTCGACTAACAACGATTAAATTGATTTATAGAGGCTGGGTGTTGGAGAGGCAAAATAATTTACCCACCTTTTCAAAAGTAATTGAACAAACATATTTACAATTAGCCATACTTATTTACAATGATTAGTGAATACGAAGATTGTACTGTAATGATTATTTCTATTCTTTCCAATTAAAATATCAACTTAAATGTGAAATACTATTCTTTATTATTTGTCAACATCAATTGTATTGATAACAAGGCAGAAGTCAACAATGTTCATATTTGTTTTGCCTTTGAAATTTAATAAGTTAACGTTATTGAAACCAATAAGATAACTTGCTAGTCATTATACTTTTACTTCATATCGCCGTATTGGTTTTCTTGGCACTCATAAGCTGAACATAAAACAATAAACACGTACTTGCTTTTGGAGTTATTCCTTTTAGTCAACATAGCTATAATTTAAATAAGGAAATGCACCATGGACGGTTAGGTTATAAGAGCTTTCTTCTAACGTATTCAAGGAATGGCTATGGACTAACGGAATGCTTGTGACGAGTATCTTGTCATCAAAATTATTTTCCTTAGTTGACCTTGAATTGCTTCTGCTACATCATTTATCTGCACACCGAAGTTAATCTCCATGCAAAAATTTCGCAAAATTCAAATTTTAATTCAACATGACAATTTTTAATTTTAAACGCGATTTTTTTCAAAAAATATCGCCATCCTATACAGGCCATTGTTTCAACGAAAAGAGCCTTAATACCAAGGGTCAAGTACTCTAACTGCCTGCCTATTAGCCTATATCTGTCCTAGTGTGCATTGCTTGCCTGCCTATATTTGCTGTATAGCTTCTGACAGCGCTTTGCTAGCCTATATAGGCGACATAATTGTGAGTTTTAGATAGTACAAGCCATATGCAATGATCACATTCAATCAGAAACCAACGTATGGGTTTGATTAATTCTGCAGTAAACTACATAGTATCCAATGGGAATAAATATGGAACGATTATGCATGTACTGTGGTAAACGGGTGCATAACAGTGATGTATACTCCTGGATTCACTCAGAGGAAAGACTGCATAGGACATATGACTGACTGAGACTGATTAAATGGCAAAGCTACGGAGACTGAGCCTGACTGAGACTGAACCGAACATCTTGTAGGGCTGACCGAGACTTATTAAACTACATGTAATTAATGCAGCTCGACTCCGATTAGGTCTTCCAAGCACCTCGTTGCGGTTAACGAAGGCACTATGACATATTCCATATGCAGCATTTTCAGATGAGCTCAACAGGTGTATTATAATTTTGGCAGAAGCACTAATTGACGACGAAAATGAATGCGAAATGAGTGAATCGCTTGAAGATTTCTTTGATGATGACGATAATGTTAATATAAATACTGTGGACGCTGTACATACCCCGGAGTTATTCAATTCGGAGGAACATTTGAAACAAGTTGCATCTCTGTCCCCTGAACAAAAGAGAATTTTTAGTTCTATCACATCCTCCTTTAATGTCAGACAGGAACCCAAAAGAATTATAGCAATGGGCAGTGGTGGCGTAGGTAATGATGGATATTAGTTGACGCATTCATGTAATGTTTAAATTAATAATTAAATAACTGACATGCATTTTTCAAAAAGGCAAGAGCTACTTGATTAAAATATTATGCAATCACGTCAAATTTCTAACATTTGGAGATTTAAATAACCCGGTAGTTGTAGCTGCCCCTACTGGAGTTGCGGCCAGAGCCAAAAAAGGTATATTTAAGTTGTTTAAATTGGTAATCACGGTTTAAAATTTTTTTCCAAATGAATGTGTAGGCACTACGTTACATAAGGCTTTCAAGTTACCAGTTGAGAAGACCTCAGCTGTTCAGCACAAGCCATTAAGAGGACAATATTTGCAAAACCTGCGTAATTCATTAAAAAATCTGAAGTTGGTCATTATAGACGAATTTAGTGTATGAAAACAATTTCGTTGAAACAATAATAATTACTGAATATATTTTACGTAATATTGACAAAAATTATCATCTTAGATGATGTCATACGAAGTTTTTCGAACAATTCACCTGCGTTTGCCAGAGGTTTACAAGAACACAGAATTGTTTGGCGGAATAATTGTGCTGTTAGTTGGTTAGTGTTAAAATGTTAATGACCAACTTAATAACATTTTAAATGCAATGACTATAATGTAATATTATTATATATTTATGTATTACATAGGAGACTTACTGCAGTTACGGCCAGTAAAAGGAAATTGGATTTTCTGTGAGCCACCAAAATACCATATTGAAGATCATTTATGGCGAGAATTTGAATATCATGAGCTTTGCCTTAACCATCGCCACAAAAATGATCCGCTTTTAAATGTCTGCAATGCTCTTCGAGAAGGCAAAATAATTCAAGAGCACATGAAAATTTTATTACCAAGATTGATGGATCCAGTTAGACCTAACTATACAGTAACTATACAGAGTTACAGGCCGAATTCAAAGATGCGTTATATATATACCCTACTCACAAACTTGTTGACTGTCACAATGCAAAAATAGCTAAACAGCTGAAGATAACTTGTACTGTTTACACTATTGAGGCTGTTGATACATATGCGGATGGTTCAGGCATTAGAAGAGACCTGCAGACACAAAATATATTTCAAACAAACGAAAATTATGTGCCGGAATTCCAGCAGTTTTAGAGTTGGCAATAGGCACTCGGGTTATGCTTCTTCGCAATAAAGTTTGTTGTTTGACAAGAAAAACATTTTATGAAATTTTTGTTCATTCATGATAAAATATGAACATGTATTTTTATTAGGACGTGTCCGTAGCTTTGGTAAATGGCAGCATTGGTACCGTACTTGGATTTCAATCGCAGTGCCTTAGGGAGCATCCACGTCAAAATTCCAAAGAAATGCCTTTGGCAGTTCAAATTCAATTTGATGAAATCCACAACACCAAATCAACTGATGGATGTTTTAAAATCTATCCACAAATATTCGAATTTCCAGGGAAAATGGGTCATAAGATAGCAAGACTAATGCCCCCTGGTAGAATGTTTCGCATATAATGTGCATAAGGTGCAAAGTCTTAGCTTGAATCAGGCGGTTATTGACCTATCAAATAAACACTTTTCTAAAGGTATGCATTAATAATTATTTTATTATTAAATTATTATGTATTATTATGAAATTTTTTTTATAGGTTCAGAGTACGTTGCACTAAGCCGTGTAAGAACACTAAAGGGTTTGGCTATCATCAACTTTGATTCTCATCGATTTTCTTCAAATATAGCTAATCCCCATGCTTTAGGGGAGATTCAGAGATTAAGGAGCAAATCAAAATAATTTTCGCTCATATAAGATACTTTGGTTAATATTGTAAATATGTATTGAAATGATTATATTGGTATATAAATATTAACGTTGCTATTAAAATATCATTACTATTCAATATCTTTCCAGTACTAGCGTAAGAATTAGTTTTACAAGTTCTGTTGCGGACTCCATAGCAACAAGAATGACCTGAAAATACAAACATAATAATGATTGTTATTAATTATACGAAGTATATATTCTTTGTTCAACTTACATTATAAATGGTATTATAATTATTACTATTACTATATGATACAAACAGATAGCATGTAAAGTTTGAGTGGAAATATCAACGATTGGTTCAGATATGAAGGAAAAGTCAGAGAGAATTGAGAGTTGAACGAGATAGCACACAACATAATTACTGGTTGAAACGTTTGTCACACAAATTGTAGATTAAGACGTTCATAACTATTTAATTGTAATAAACTATAATTGTTTTAATTAGTAATTACCAGTTCATTTGTGTCCAGCAAACATTTCGTGTCGAGTCACATCACTTTAAACAGCTCATCAAACTATCCATATTTTTGTGCCCTATTACTAATAAAGTTGTCGAAAGGGATACTTCTGTTGGTCCCTTACGCCGCAACATCTTGGTCCTTCGAACCGGATCATAAGATCCTATCCTGTAAGTCCACTACACTTACAAGTAAACCGAATTTTTATCTGTTGAATTACATGAAAATGCTCCCGCCACTCCGACGTACAACCAGGTCTACCGCCGGATGCCAGCCAAATCGCCTTGGTAACTGGGTCTGTACTGAGAGGAGAAATATGTCCAAATCAACAGCGGAACTGTCGGTCCCGAAAATTGTTGACTCAATACATCAAGATGAACAACCTAGTACCGAACAGGTACCATCATCTGCGAGCCATGCCAACTCGAAGTCAAATACTTTCTCGGTAAAAACGTCATCGGAAACTTCTTACCGAACTTCTGCCAGCACTATTCGACGAATGCAACTTGAAGCCTAATTAGATACTCAAGCTGCCCTCCACAAGTTAGCTGAAGAAGAGGTCTCGGCTAATTTAGCTCAACTAAAAATACAAAATAAATAGGAGAAAATCAGGAGAAAAAGGGTACTGATGCAAAAGAAATTTGAACTGGAAAATGCGAAAATTGATGAAGAACCTGAACGTGATCACTCTCAAGGGTTATCAGAGGATTCAGAACTTGACGGAGAACATGAGGAAGAATTGCTCTCTCAAATGCCAATCGTCCCGAATCCAAGGTATTCAATTCCAGCTAATAATAATTCCTGTCCTGATCTTTCTTCGCAATTCCAAGAATTCTCAAAATGTATCGCCAACGCCATTGTTTCTGCCGGAACTAGTCAATCCAAAGCTATTGATCCCATGAAGAACTTCATAGTGAGACAGAGTGTAGCAAAAGAACTTCCTCTCTTTTTTGGAGAAGCTGAAGAATGGCCTTCATTCTTTGCTGCTTTCAACCACTCAACATTATTGTGTAAATTCTCCAATGACGAGAATCTCATTCGTTTGCAGAAATGTTTACGCGGTAAAGCAAAAGAAACTGTTCAAGGTCTTCTAATTGCTCCTGAAAATCTACCTCAAATCCTCAGAGTCCTGGAAACAAGATTTGGTCAGCCCGCTCATATCATTGACAACATAACAATAACTATAACAAACCTGAACAACTTCTCGACCTTGCTACAGCTGTCGCTAACTTTGTTGCCACGGTAGAAAGTATGAAAAAACCTCAACATCTTCTTAACCCGGTACTACTGCAAGAGGTCGTTGCAAAACTTCCCTTTCACTTAAATCTGAGATGGGGAAAGAAACTGTCAGAGTTAAACTCAATCAGCATAGAACCAAATTTAAAAGATTTTTTCAGAATGGTTAACTAAAATCTCTGAAGCCATGAGTTTAGCAGGTTTTCGAATCAAACAGAAAGAGACCGAAAGTAAGACAAAATTTAACAAAAAGGAATTAGTACATGCCACAACTGTCAATCCTACCAAATATCCATGCCCGTATTGCACTCAGTCCAGCCATCGACTTGATTCTTGTACAAAATTTGGAAAGGCCAACATTGATGACAGATGGAAGTTCGTGAAGGAAAATAAAGTTTGTATCAGCTGCCTCCATATCGGACATCCCATCAAAACCTGCAAATTCCGAAAAGATTGTGGTGTAAATTCGTGCAAACGTCCTCACCATAAATTGTTACACGATGAGAAGAAGAAGAAATCTAACGAAGAAGTTGACAAGCTAGTTGAAGACGTTACTACTTCTGACAAGGAAGTCACTGCGATGACAGCCCACATCAAGCCAAATCCTAGAGTGCTTCTAAAATTACTCCCAGTGACACTTATGGGGCCCAACGGTAATTTGGAAACATTCGCTCTTATTGACGACGGTGCCACTGCTACACTTCTCAACTCTTCAGTTGCTGATAAGTTAGGACTAGACGGCCCACAAGATCCTCTTGAACTTCGTGGTACTGGCCCAACCCTCCATGTTGACAGTACTTCCCGTAGTGTCAGTTTGAAAATTTCTGGAAGTAATGAGCAAGACGAATACATACTTCAGAACGTAAGAACTGTTAAAAATCTCAAATTACCATCACAATCGGTAAACATTAATAAACTGCGTCGAAAAAGGAGTTACTTACCAGAATTGAATCCCGATTGTCTGATCAATGCGAAACCGATGATTTTACTGGGGCTTGACAACGCAAATCTCATCCTGATTCGAGAAATAATTGAAGGCCCACCTTAAGGACCAATTGCAGGCCGAACGTTACTCGGATGGGTCGTTCAAGGCAATAATTGTTCTGTGAAGTCCAGAGTGGATCCTGAATCCGTTTTGGTGGCATATACATCCGAAGCTGATGACATACTCCAGAATCTTGTTAAAGAACAGTACAGTCTTGAGTCTTGGGGAATTAAGCTTTGCTCTGAGAAGGTGAGAAACCGGAGTCACGAACGAGCCGACGAAATTATGAATGATACCACAAAACGTGTAGGGAATCGGTTTGAAACCGGTTTTCTTTGGAAGAATGATAAAGTTCGTCTTCCTGAAAGTAAACAAAACGCTTTTAGAAAATTACGTGCAATAGAAAGGAAGATGGATTCGGATCCAGTACAGATGCGGCAAAACTTCAAGATTACATTAATAAAGGTTATGCTATCAAACTTTCTTTAGAATAAACTAATGTCAGCGATAACAAAATTAATTACTTATCGCATTTTGATGTGACTAACCCGAACAAGCCAGGAAAGTTACGTATTGTTTTGAACGCAGCAGCAAAAAATCAAGGAACAAGTCTTAACGACCATCTTCTGTCAGGTCCTGATTTGTATACTTCATTGCCAGGGATTTTATTTAAGTTTCGTCAAGGAAGAGTTGCTGTTGCTGCAGATATAAAAGAAATGTTCCCACAAATCAAGATTCGTCGGGAAGATTCAAAAGCACAACGGTTTCTTTGGAGAGTGACTGACCGTAATCGCGAACCAGATGCCTACGAGATGACTTCAATGATTTTCGGTTCAATATGCTCACCTGCTTCAGCTCAATTTGTAAAAAACAGAAACGCTGAAGAAGTAACTATTTAATTGTAATAAACTATAATTGTTTTAATTAGCAATTACCAGTTCATTTGTGTCCAGCAAACATCTCGTGTCGAGTCACATCACTTTCAACAGCTCATGAAACTATCCATATTTTTGTGCCCTATTACTAATAAAGTTGTCGAAAGGGGGACTTCTGTTGGTCCCTTACGCTGCAACAAGTTTAAAGGGTTGAAATAAACTAATAGCAAAAAACGCCTAAATTGAGAAGCTACTTTTGCGCTTTCAAAAGTTAAAAACAAGTTTTATTGTAAATGCTGTCAAAAGAAATCACAATGTTAATAAAAATGATTGAATTTATTGAAAATAGGAAAAGCAACGACACGAAAACAATTGCATGAATATTTTTCTCATAACGTATTTGAATTTTAATTTTTAAAATTCAATATATTGTTTAAAGATTTAGGTTTAAATTTAAATTCATTTCAAGGTTAATAATAAAATCTCAATGGCATACGAATCAGAACCTGACGTGAGAACATATTGTACAGTAGGTAGGTATGGTACAGTATGTATGCCTAAATCTTGTTCGGTAAATATTACAGGTGGGAGGATTTAGCAATTAGTATATTCATATGCTAAATAACACCATCAATGTTCGTGTCGTTGCTTTTTGTAATTTCAATCATTTCAATCATTTTTATTAACATATTGTGATTTCTTTTGACAGCATTTACAATAAAACTTGTTTTTAACTTTTGAAAGCGCAAAAGCAGCTTCTCAATTTAAGCTTTTTTGCTATTAGTTTTGCTTATTGTGTACGCCTTTAAATATTTAGTCCAGTGTGACTACCATGATCAACATTCATCTTTTAACTATCACGATTAAATTCTAACCGTGGGTAAGAGCGTAAGTAGAGTATAAGAGTATATACAAGAGTAACTTTGGGATCCGTCAACACTTGCAAGACATACAGTGATGTAGCTATCCTGCAATGATAGCGTTCTGGATGTTTCAAAACATTGGACACTTTCGTGGTTAAAAATTAGGGTCTTTCATAGATAATATTTTATGGTCAATTCGTATAATTTTAATAATGGGTTCCAGCAAAATGAACATAAACAAGGACAATTTCAAATTGCAAACATGCGCTCAGCTTGAATAATTTAACTACCATTTTATAAGCACCCTGTACAGCAACTATTTACTAACAGCATATAAATATTTTTTGTAAACATTTATGCCCGGAAAAGTTTGAGAACAATTCTAAAACTTATTCTTTGAGTACCGACTTCACGTAGTAAAAGATGAGGCTTCAGTTTTTTAAAAACAGCTAATCCTATTTTGACCTTTCATTCACCAGTATAAATAGAAAGGCCTTTCTGCATGGTATCTGAGGGTCTTTATTTTTTTTTCCTTGGCCGGTCCAGAGTTGACCCCCCTCAAATTCACATAGGTCTTTTAAATGTTTAAATTTAGATTTTTACAAAGAAAGTAATGAAAAAAATAAACATATACAGCCATTAATAAGCGACGAAGTTGGTTTCTGTTACAGATTTTACCCAATCGATACGGATTGGAGGTTTAAAGGATCCGTTGCATTTAAAAACGGCCTAATTATATAATGTTAAGTCTAATGTTTTTTATAAATTACAAATCATTGCATTCCCAGTTTTCCCATCCGCATTGGTGGATGGCTTGAAAGCTAGTACAATTTTATTATGACGAACATTTCAACACCTCCAGATAAAACTCAATGCTTCATTCTGGTAAACATCTACCAGAAACGAAACATATGAAATCATTGACTCCATGGCGGTGTGTAATTGATTTGACAGCTGGGAATAGTAATTATTAGAACATACTTATTGATGTTCTGGAAATATTTTGTTTAGATTGGCTCACAAGTAGTCAAAAGCAGAACCCCACCAGAATTCTCCAAAGTTGCTGCACAAATGATAGACGCCAAAGTTTTTCAGGCGGAACTTTTCATCACGTTGGCTGCTCCAAATGTGCAATTTTTTTGATGCAGCGGTGTTCTGATTACTCAAGCAGGTACTGCCACCAGAGAATAAAGAGATATTCCTGGATAAAGCAGACATTTTATTCTGATTTCATATCTATTATAAATATATATTGATTTCAACATACTTGCATGTCATTATTTTGCTTGAATTTATTTAGACAATGTAATGAAATTAAATTATACTGCGTTTTAAATATGGGCTTTAAGGCTGCCAAGAGACCTTTCAGTGGTTGATATCCATACGCCCATGGACTCGGTTAAGTAATAATCATACAGAATTTCATTTAAATTTAAACATTTAAGAAACCGTTAAAATAAAAGTATATTAATTACAAACTATTGAATTTTTCACAAAAAGTAGACCTTATTATTAATCGCTTGTGCGATATCTTGTGTAATCATTTACATTACTACACCCCACATCCTTCTTTATTAAGAAATTTATTTAGAAATCGCTAAACAAATTATCAGCTAACTTTATAAATAGCTATTGTAGATTAGAATTTAAACATAACTCAGTACAATATAAGTGACAAGCATGAAGTGATAATTTAGGTGCTAAAAGACTTATAACACGAAACTGATGGATTTGAGAAGTTCCTGCGCTCATATACGCGAAGATTGAACGAATTTCGTAAAGTAGATGGGGCTGGGCGGGTTTTAAAAAGGATTTTTGTCTCATAGTTACACCTTCTGTAATAACTGTTGGCCGATCGCTTTGAATTATTTTTTTCCCGAAGCAGAATGAACTGTATAATAATATTCTCCCTACAATTGCGTAGTTCGGTTAGAGCGCTTGGAGATTCGACTCAAAGGTTATTGAGAGCCCTGTATGTAAAGCATTGGTAATTACTAATACACAAGCACTTCTCACTACAAAGTAAACTTTTTGAGACACTTCTACTTTCAGCTGGTCTTTATTTCACTGGAGCCCACAGGAATACTTTTATGGTTAAACCAGAGCATTTTGGAAACCGTATAATGCTCTACAGCACCTGTTCAATTTAAGGTATGCCATCAAGAAATGATATGTGTTGGACCAAATACCGTTTAATATGATGAGATATAAGTGTCCCAAACTGAAGCCATTTAATTAGTAATGAGGGCAAATACACTTTCAAAATACGACCATAAATTATTACCAATGACGTCAAATGCTTTTAATATCTGCATAGAGAAGCAAACTCTCCAAGATAGTTTCCCATATAAATAGCCCACACAAGAGGATTTTAGAACCAGAAATATTTCGAGCAAGATTCATTTTAGTTTCCTGTACTGTAAAAATCTGACTTGCAAAATGTTTCTTGGAAACACATTGGCGGCTGTTTCTCTACTCCTCTTCGTGGCTGGCAGTCCCATGGTCAGAAATCCTGGAGAAGAAAGAGTTCAATTGGGCGACGAACCAGTGGAAAACTATCCATCACTTGTGTCTGTTGGCCTCGTAAGTAGTATCTCGTATTTACAACATCTTTTAAATATTGTTTTATTGCAGTCTTCCGGCTTTTTATAGCCCAAGAATAAGTTCCTGTTATTTTCGCGTTGCTCAAATCAACCCACATTTAACCACCTAACCATGAGTTTTGATTTCTACTTTAACAGTCCTTCAAAGATGGAGTTGGATCACTGTGTGGTGGTACCCTGATTACAGAGAGGCACGTTCTCACTGCTGCACACTGCTACACTATGGGCAAGAAATACAAGAACTTTCGTGCTGTGTTTGGGTCCCGACACAAAATGTTACCTCCAAATAACGATTCTGATGTGATCCTATTTGGGCTGAAGGCTTGGACTGTAAATCCGTAAGCTCTTGCCACGAATCTGAAGTTGAATACTGATGTCTTCGCTCACATTATTGTAATTTGTACTCAATAATTCACTTTGTAGGCTATACAAGGGGCCAGCTGACGGCCATCACTATGACACCGCCGTAATCACGTTGCCCAGAAAAGTAAAGATGTCTAATTCAATTAAAACAATTCGTCTTGCAAGTCAGGAATACACCGATAACGTTAGGGTTGTGGGATGGGGACAGAATGATTGCAACGGCGGAGCCCCGGATAATTACCTGTACGCCAAGGTGAGGTCAATTCTGGGAAACGCTCAGAACTTGTGTACTGTACATTCTTAAAATGTATAGTTTTTGAACTCCACGAGAGTTATTACATTTTTAACAGTTGATATGGCTTGCTGTTTATTTCAGGGATGGGTTGTTGATGAAGATACATGTGCAGAGTCATGGGGAGAACCAACCCACGAGAGCCAAATTTGTGCGAAATTTGAAAACGAGAACGGTGATCCCTCTGGGAATGATGCAGGAGACAGTGGTGGCCCACTGTACGCAACCGCGGATGACGGCGAAGATGTTCAAGTGAGTCAGAATAATTAGTTATGCATATTTACAATTAGTATAGGGCTGTCATTGATTCATTTTTGATAGAAAAGGTATATTGTAGGTAAAATACAGGTTTTGACACTTGTCATGTTGTTTGTCTTTCAAAATATTTTTTTTAGATTGGTTCCGTGTCCATCAGTAAAAAACGAAAAGCACCAAAAGAGTGCACTGACGTTTCTTCACCCATGAAATACGCGAAAATGTCAGAAGAACAAGGATTCATCCAATCGGTTGCTCCTGATGCAGAGTTCATTTAACATGCCCAGACTTCACAAGCAGGTCCTGGAGAGAATAGCGTAAAATTCCTTGTTAATGCTAAGTATTCAAATACTTCTCGGAATTTGTATAATATTGCGAAATTTCATCACATTTAGTTGCAAGTATCTAGTCAAACAAATTCAATGAAATAAAATTATACTGCATGCTAAATATTTTGAGCCTTGTCTTATTGTTGGCTGCATATTGTTCCATTTTGTTTTCATGTTTTAATGTAGCAGTAGTTGTATTGGGTCCAATAATTGTCCAGGTAATTGCATTAATTTGGAAAAGAGTGCAGGAGTGTGAGTTCATAGTTCTTGTAATGCAGTACTCACGAGTGGAGTGCGAGTGGAATATGAATGCCCATCAGCGCTTTAATGGAATTACGTTTGAAATTATACAGCATTGTCTGTGGTCAACGCATAAATCATTTAATTATAATGAATTACACTAATTATGTTATTATCTATGAAGTATGTCCTTGTTTCAGGTCTATTGCATTTTCTAAATGGGAAATGATTTTAAATAACAAAACGTGCTTTTCAAATCTTTTAAGAACAGTTTCCGTCAATAAAATGCACTTCTGAAGCTTGTTTCCTACAAATGTATTGGTAAGTATATGCAAATAATATCTCCTTGTTTTCCCTATAGCGTAATCAAGTAGGGGAAACTTAAAACAAATAAGGGTTTGTTTTTATGACCAACTACGTTAAACAGTGTCTTCTCGTGTATTTTTTACTTGTATCTTTTAGATTTATGAAAAACAGTTTAGTTTTAAACTACAGCTGTTTCTAGAACTCACAAGAAAAAATGCATTCTAAAGAGCATGCAAAAATGAGCACATAATCTTAAAATTCCATTATCAATAGTTCTTAATGTTGTTACAAACGTCTTAGAAGGTGATGCTTTGATATCATTGGCATCAAAAACATTCAAAATGTAATTACTTTGGCATAAGTATTAGAAACAATAACCAATGCCTAATGTCACATACTAGTATACTGATTGTGAGTCAATCATGCCTACGTAAAACAGAAAACCGTGACAATTAAGTGCTTATACAGTCTCGATATAACTTTTACTCAAGGGACGTCCAATTTTAATAAACAATAAAGTTGTTTCCGTACATATGTGTATACTTCTCACGCATTACGTATACGGGAGTTGGGACGGCCAAAACAACAGTACCAATGCTACAGTATACATAATCCCATCGACACACACATTTACGAAAACGCAGCAGATGTAACTCTGATGACCTTATTAAATATGCCACATATAAATTATAACTGACAATGAACTACTTCCAAGCAGTTATTGTTTACAGAAACCCGTCTAATAATGATTCTGATAAAGTTCACACATGGGCTAATAATACAACTGCAGCAATATGGAATGAGTACCTGAATAATAGCAACATACCATAAATTCTTTAATTGGCAGTCAGCACATTATACATCAAAAATATTGTCACAAACATTTACAAATGCCAAACATTTTCACCACCTGTGACCTGTGCGGAAGCCAAAAACGAAAGCAATTTTTCTTTATAAATACCTTATCTCCGAGAGTTCCATGAAATCAAAGGAGTAAGATTCTATAACTTTACTGCAAAAATCTCTGCGGGAAAATGTTTCTGCTAGCAAATCTGTTGTTGATTGTTTCTCTGTTCCTTTGCGCTGTTAGTAGTCCCTTTGAAGAGAATGCTGGGGAAGAAAAGGTTTCCTTTGGAGATGAACCAATTGAAGACTATCCGTCCCTCGTGTCTCTTAACTTGTTCTCTGTAAGTTTCTAACTTTAAATCAGTGCTTCTGTTGGGGACAAAATTCTTGTCCCGTCCCCGTCCCGTCCCGATATTTTTTAAAAACCTTTGTCCCCAGTCCCGTCCCGACAACCGGGACACGGGGACAAAAACCATGTCCCCGTCCCGTCCCCAAATATTTATAAAAACGTTGTCCCCGGTCCCGTCCCGAAAGTCGGGACATGGGGACAAAAATCTTGTCCCCGTCCCGTCCCCAAAATTTTTAAAAAACGTTGTCCCCGGTCCCGTCCCGAAAGTCGGGACATGGGGACAACAACCTTGTCCCCGTCCCGTCCCCAAAATTAAAAAAAATATTGTACCCGGTCCCGAAAATCGTGGAATGTGAACAAAATTCCTGTACCGTCCCGATAATTACTGAAAACAGTTGTCGACATTCCCATACTGAAAATCGGAACATGAGGAAAATTTCGTACAAAAAATATTTGTATCAAACACATAAAAAACGCATTTATAGAATCGTGGCTCCAAGATTCTTCCTGAACTTTTTGAGCAACAAGCCTCATTTTCTACAAAGGTGAAATAGTGTTCACAGAATAGTTTACTGATGAGTATTAAAGCTGAAACGTTATCCTTGTTCTGCTATGCTTGCTCGTCCCGTCCCGTTATATACACGACCAAAAAGCATTTCCCGTCCCAAATATAGTGGGGACAATTTGTTTTGTCCCCGTCCCGTCCCTGATATAATGGGGACAATTTTTTTTGTCCCCGTCCCGTCCCCGATATAATGGGGACATTTTTTTTTGTCCCCATCCCGTTCCGAATATAATGGGGACAATTTTTTTGTCCCCGTCCCGTCCCGAATACGACATGGGGACAATTATTTTGTCCCCGGGGACGTCCCGTCCCGGTCCGTCCAGTGTCCCGACGGGACGTCCCTGTCCCCGGCAGAAGCTCTGCTTTAAATGCTAGTACTCCGGATGGTTTATTACATTATAATGCATAGTATTGCCATAGTGTGTATATGTAAGTAACACAAGATTTATAGTTTCGTATGAGTAGTTATGAAAACATTTCTTGTCGAGACCTAAAAATCTGAATTGGACTTGGATTTCTGTCTTTAATAGAGAAACGGAAACGTAACATTACAAATGTGTGCCGGTACTCTAATCACTGACCAACATATTCTCACTGCTGCACATTGCTTTGGCTCGTCATACGCAAAGACATTTAAGGCTGTGCTTGGGTCCCGGCATAAATTTCATCCAGAAAATGCTAATGGTGATGTAATAGAATTTGATTGTGATGCCGTATCTATACATCCGTAAGTTTGAAGTTGGCTGGTGTTGCTACTATGAATTGTGAACAGTTGTGAAATTATAATACGAGTCTTATTTTCAAGAGATTTGTGAGTAATAATTACAGCTTTATCCTCCAAATGTTTCTCCACAGCAATTTCAACCAGACACTTGGTTACCTCTACGATGTTGTCGTAATCACGTTGCCTAGAAAAGTCAAACAATCCAGCACAATCAAACCAATTCGTCTGGCTAAACAAGTCTACAAAGATAATGTAAGGGTTGTGGGATGGGGAAGGAAGGATTGCATAGGTGGTCTTCCGGATAGGTATCTATATGCAAAGGTGACGTCAGTATAAGCATACAAGCATTATTATTACAATGCTTATTTTATTTTTCTTACTCATCAAATTTTGAAAAATACATTTCCCCTTTTTCCCCAGTTTTGCGGATAATTTTCTTAGAGTTTCTATAAAAATACCAAAATTGACCTTGTATAGGGTCACACTCGTGAATGAGCGGAGCAAAATGTTTGGGGGGGGGATTTCATGATTTGCAATAGTATTTTAAATTCCTACATAATTTTTGTTTTAATTATACACATATCTGTTGGGTTACTCAATTTTTCGAAACTCAATCTGACAGGTCTCTCCGTTGATAATTATTATTGATACCAGCCAAACATGTGACTGTGAGACATGTGAAGGTTTAAATAAACCACAAAATATTTCTTCTAAGAAACGTTTTAAAATATTAGTGTAACCAAAACTACGAAAACTTTGAAATAATTTAATCAGTGAAAAAGGCAAATATTGTGGCTGAACAAATGTATGTATGTTCACGGAACTGAAATTCGCGATAATATGCTACAGTAGTCAACGTGAAATTTGACCTATAATTTCTAAGGAACTTGAAGTTTGCTGTCCAAAATTCTTTCATATTCTTAATCTAATACTCAAGTAGTGCATATGTACCAATTTGTATCAAAATCCGTGAGGAGTTACTAAAGTAAACTTAAACCGAAATTACTCAATCCCAGCAAACCCTGTTTTCACTCGGGAGTTGAATTCCCCCCCTGTACTATTACCGAGTCTACAAGCTAGAGGGGGAAATGGTTTTCAACACCTTGTACGAGTGAAGTTTTTAATGTTCTTTTACCTTCAGGGATGGATTGTGGACGACAAGACTTGTGCTAAAGCATGGAATGCGGAAACACACAAAAGCCATATTTGTGCTCAGTTTAAAAACAAAAGGGGGGATCTCTCCGGGTCCGACCAAGGAGACAGTGGCGGTCCTTTATATGCAAAAGCTGCAGATGGCAAGGATGTTCAAGTAAGCTAAAATAATTACAACGTTCCCTCTATAAAAGATTCCCAAAAAGCTTCAAAATTCGACTCTTCTAATGAGAAAAAATATCATTGTGAGAATACACACATAACAAAATTAGAGTTCGTATGGAGAAACTGTGCTTATAAAAAGGTCAGTATCAGCGAGACTGCATTGTACTTGTAATTGTACAATTTGTGTATGTACCTTGAGATTTCGAAAATTTCATCCAGTATCAATTGGTGCATCATAATGACATGACAAGCTTTGAAAGGGAGGATATGAATTCACATAGATGGTATTTACAGTCGAGCACTCGAGATTCATAATTTGATACCTTGTATTAATGGTTTTGGAAATATTTTTTTAGATCGGCATTGTGTCAAACAGTCTGAAAAAATTTGAGCCATTAATATGCACCAGAGTTAGTGTACCCATGAAATATTCAAATGTCCCCAGTGAAGAAAAATTCATCAAATCAATTGCTCCTAATGCGGAATTTGTTTGATGTGTGGACTGGTATTAAGTACCCGGTATCTGAGACTACCGAAACATTTCTTTGATAATCTCCCAAGTATTGTATTTTGATTTATGTGTTGCTACAAATAATTGTGAATACAATGGCATGACAAAATTTTACTTCAAATTATTTAGATAGCTAACTAATTGCGATGAAATAAAACTATACTATATAAAATCAATATTATTTCTCTTAATTTTGGCAACTTGTATGTATTTGCTATACCTATAGAATATTGAAGTCAAGCTAAGATGCAACATAGTTTGTAAACATAAACTTCCATGCTCTTGTCAAAAGTAACTACTCGAAAATCTACGTACCATTCTATCTATACCCAAACAGCATGCCGTGTGAAAAAAATATGTTTTTGTTCCTTTTCCTCCTTCACGACTCGTATTGAAGTCTACAATAATTTGCAAACATATTCGAGTAATGTGTACATTTGTTTATACTTAAGCGCAAAAGAGGAAAAAAAGATTGGAAAAATTTAACTCGTCCTCTAAACCTGCATAAGAAATTTTATCTGCAAAACCACTCCAAAGGCAGTAAGGCAGTAGTATTGTCGACCATAAATGTCATCTGAGTCAATTAGAATACTGCCACCAAAATAACAAATTACTGATGTGTTCGCAACTGATACTTTGCCCTGTGTTTGTAAATTACACCCTGAAGCACATGAACTGTCCTTGTTAAGGGTAACATTTCATGTGCGGTCGCATCTTCCATCAAGCAACACATATAACTCATCATTAACACAATTTTGACAATCTAGGTTCTCCAACTAATGTGTTTCAATATCAAAATTGTTTTTTCCAGTGCAAAATTATGATTCTTATATGTATATCCCCAACTCACTGTTAGAACACACAGGATGTATTTATACAAATATAGAAATTTGTTTGGAGGTTTGTAAATCTATATAGACCATAATTATAACTTTTATGTATTCACAACTTGACGACAAACTTCTCAGCAGACAAACATATTACCTAAACTAAAACGTTAACATCCCTGGTTTGCCGGTAAAATCGTTGATTCTACTAACATTCAACCACGAAAATATGTATGTGACTCGTAGGGAAGTATAAGTAGCAGTTTCAGAAATTGCGTTTCATTGTTCAGGCGAATGAAAATGTTGGACACTCGTGCTGCTATTTTATGATGCGGGAACATGTGGGTGTTATACAGGCACCACAAATGACAATAAATGGTTGCAGATATTTGCAACATATGTTTAATTAGCCTATAACGAAGTAATTTTTCCAATATAAATTGTCCCACTGCTTGAAGTTTTGGGTCAAATTGTTTAAATAAGTTTCAATACTCATAGTGCGAGAAACTCCTGAAAAATGTGTTATGCAAGTATTTTGGTTTTAAATCTTCTTATCATCTTCACAGTTGGCAGCCGGATAGAAAGAGTGTCTGATGATGAGCCAAGAATTCATTTTGGGGATGAACCATGGGAACCATATCCTTCTCTGGTTTCTCTTGGCTATGTAAGCTTTTAATTTACAAATTATTTATTTTAACCTTTTTGTACAAGGTGAATGAAGGATTCATTTGTCCAACCTGCACTGTAGCTCACTGACTCACATCGAATTTATATATCTAATTTAACAAGCCATTACAAATTGAAACCCATTTGATTAATGCAGCTGGGTGAATTGAATCCAAAATTGATGAAAATTGTTTGCGAAAGTTTCTAAATTTTATGCAGTAATAATATTAAACCCAGCTAAATATGGTCTGTCTTGGTGGTCAGTTTGATATAATGCTAACCAATAGAGTTGAATTCACAATTAGTTAGATGAAAATGCAGCAACAGTAATTAACAAGCAGTGAATGTTTATTTAGGGAAAATTTGCTTACTCTGAGTTCCACCGACGGTAATGTTTGGTAGAAATGGTCCGTGCCGGTCTGTTCTATAACCTGTTCCTAAGGATACACGAAACCGTAACTTATGGTCTTGCTGTAAAAGTTCACGTGGATCACGTTCCGTAATCCGGGGGGGGGGGGTAATTATACGTAGAACAGACATTATGTTTTATTCCGGCGCGTGGACCTAAACCATACCAAGATCATTGGCACAGACCAAAACTTTAGCAGCCCTACCGTGAATTTAAATCAATTGCAATGCAGTCAAACTGTATTGTAGTTTTTCGAATTTCACAATCGCTCCCAAAATGTGGTTTTATGACATTTTCAAGACAAATGAAAATGAATTTGATATTTTAAAATTTATTCAAAGAATTCGTCGAAAGACAATCTGTTCTGAGAGGGAGGGCCAAGTCTCACATAAATTCTTCTTGACAAAAAAAATTCAAAATTCTGATATAATTATGATTCTGAATAAATTTGATGAAATAGTATAGCCCGCCAAAATTGTCGACTAGGATTTCAAAATTTCGGTTGGCGTTATTTTTGCTTGTAGATCATATAGGCATAGTTTTAAACTGAGGTATCAGTGGATGATATATCATTTAAAAGTTATTGGAATTTTCCAAGGGTATCAACTCGCCCCAGAATTGGTTTTTTCAAATTTTTAAGCACCAGTTGACATGCAACTAATTTTTTTTTAAATTTATTGAGAAACTTCATCAAAAGACAATTTATAATGAGGGGAAGGGCTTTATAACATTTCAAAAATTCCCTTTAGCTAGCCCTCAAAAAACTCTTTGTTTCTTAAGTCTTAAAAGTAACCTCACATTATATCATTATTAAATTCAAGGTTCCGATAATTATTAGAAATTGTACAAGACCTTATGCGCCCTTGCTACTTTCACCTTTGTGATCTGACTTACAATTAGGTTGAACCCAATGGAAGAGCTGGAGTCTTCTGTGGCGGTAGTCTAATTACTGACCAACACATTCTTACTGCTGCACATTGCTACTCCACCAAATATTCAACATTTCGAGCTGTTCTTGGGTCCCGTTACAAATATGGTCCTCTAGATGCTGGAGGCGAAGTAATCGATTTCGGCTTAAATGCTTGGACTGTCAATCCGTAAGTCTGACGATATGTTTAATATCTATATGGATAATACAAAAGTATAAATTCTCATTTCATAAATCTGTTTTATAATATTTTCCCAGGGGATACAACGCCTCCAACTTTCACACTCATGATACAGCTGTGATAACATTGCCGAGAAGGGTGAGACTGTCTAGTTCAATTCAAACGATTCCCCTTGCCCGCTATGTCTACTCAGATAATGTACGGGTTGTTGGATGGGGAAGAATGGATTGTCAGGGTAACTCACCAGATTATTACCTGTATGCAGGGGTAAGTATTGTACTTGAATTTTGGACAGATGTTTGCAATGCTTACATATAATATGTACTTTTATTACTTTCAAAAGAGGTTGAAAATTCCACTGAGGATTTCCTGAGGTATTTGTAATTTTTTTAGGGTTGGATTGTTGACGATAACTCATGTCGAAGAGCCTGGTATGATGCTACTGGTGGTAGTATTCCAATTTATAACGACCAGCTTTGTGCCCAGTTTCGTAACAGACGAGGCTTCCTCTCCGGTTCTGACGGAGGAGATAGCGGGGGTCCATTGTATGCAACAGCGTATGGGAGGGATGTGCAAGTAAGTTGAGGTTTTCGATTGATTTCCAAAAATTTGACCCTATGACGTCAAGGAAGTAGTAAAAAAAAAGATTAATGCTTTGTTTTCTTCCCTGATCTTTTGATTTAGATTGGAACCGTGTCATTCAGCACTAAACTAAATGTGAATACCACAAATCAATGCACTAATGCTCAAGTCCCCATGGTTTACAATAAAATGGCTGCAGAAGAGAGGTTTATCAGGTGGGTTGCTCCTAATGCTCAATTTTTTTAGAAGGCAAGAATTGATACTCTGCTATCAAAAAAGATCAGTGGAGCTATGAAGTTAAGGTTTAATGACAGCGACGTTAAGAGCCACGTCCATAAACCATTGTGCTAAGAGTCACATTATTATGGTAACAGTAATAATTTTGAAAATTTTCTTCTTTAATTAATTTTAATTAAAATTATTTCGCATAAATGTGTTACTCCATAATAATAACTTGTACAAATTGAATCTATTACTGAATAAATGCTAATGCAAGTCAAGACATAGAAATCCATTCACTTTTCCAAAGCTCGAAGCTAGGGGACATTTTGACATCGGTTATCCCAGTAGCTTTAACTTCTATCTTGTGTACAGCATTGAGGGGTTTGGGGAAGGGGGTTTGGAAGAAGACCAAGCTATAAAATGTTTAGATATATTAATACTGATGATCGCATTCCAGGAAAATTATTCCCAGAATCAAATGACATGACATAATGTCGGTTGAACAGGAAGTCCATTTCGATAAATCGAGATAAATATTTGAGTAATTTTATCTAGCAGCAGCTGCACTGTAGGCATTCTCGAATGACAAAAGCATACGTTTATTTATGTAAGTATTTAGGACAAACTAATAAGCTTCAAAACGAACTGACAATGAGACTACTACTGTTGTATTTTATAGCATCATTCGTGTCGCACTATATTCTGTCCTGAGAAAAATTATATTTTTGGTATGCATTTTAACCCAAAGTACATTTTACATGGCAACCACTCAACTCACAATCAGGCTGCACCGCTGCACATCAATGCTATTACACTATTAACATATTACTTCTGAAGACACATTCAGTTCCCTGCTATCGTATCCAATGTTCAAATGATATTATATTTCGCCTGAACCTAATGAATGTTTCCTAACATCCTTAACGATTAGAGTTCTTCAATGACCACATACGGATAATAAAATTATGAGAGATCACGCTGGCAGAGCCAATTCCATGGTCAAAGAGATTGCTAAGTTGCTATATCTGTATTAGGAATTAATTATTGTTTCTAGTTTAAAATTTGTATTAAATGCTCACTCATATTATTAAAGCTCGTCTGAGGCACGTAGCGCATCTAAAAAAAAACTGTGTGTTTCTGACATACAGTAATAGAATACAATCTACAATCCCACGTTGAGTCAGGTGAAAAACCTCTTCCGACTGAATCAGCTTGTGCGAAAAGATAACGGTATTCAATTTCATTCAGGGATTAAAAATTCATAGCATCAACACTTACCCAAGGTAAAAATTGAAGAAGATTATAGAAATTAAGGTAGGTACTCACTGGATCCGGCATGGAATACGAGACACTGAATGTGAGAGTTCATACGTAAATATAGCTGAAATGCATTTGTTTGTCTGATAAGGAGTTTTGTTTTAGGAATTCATTGAAGGGTATATATGTCATGATACGATGTCATGTTGTTCGTACTATAATCGCGTACAAACCCAAGTATTCAATATTCACCGTACAAAAGACAATATATACCGTGTATGTAGATAAGTAAACAATATAGTAAGAATTTGCGGGTTGAAAAGTGAAAACGTTCGAGCAACGTCGCACGAGTACACAACACACGTCAAAAATAACAAACAACAAGCCTCATTTAAAGCCAAAAACTGACAGTACCTCTGCATACCATGCCGAAGCATCAAATCTGCGTTCGAGCTCTCAACCTGTAAAAACTATACATACGTACATACCCTTAAATATTTATCACAATGGAAAATATCCCTGAGATTCTTGAAGAAAATACAGTCAAAATTCGTAAGGAAAAGAGTTCCAAGGGAATTAAACACCACCCGAGAAACAAGAAAGTTAAGAAGGTAAAAAAGAAAAACCTTCGTACAAGAAAAGTTATTGCCAGCAAGAAAAGGAGGAACTTCAGCCAGCTAGGACATAAAGCTTCAAAGTATTCCGGACGATTTTGGAACGGTGTGGCAGTAGTGAAACACTTACCTGTGGGCAAGTATGCAATAGCCCCAACAAAGTACTTGAGCAAGTCCACCCAGTTTGCCATTATTGACAAGAGCGTTAAAATTGGGAAAAAAGGCAATTGGGTCTTTCGCTTGGACAAACCTCACAAGGGCGTGGATTTTTCTCATATGAATATTAATAAAAGGATCACAGGGATCCGAGATCCCCATGCTAAAGTACCAGATGGAGTTGTAACTGCTGCGGGTGGGCTCAACAAAACTCTGAAAGTAGTTGGTGTGGCGGCATTAGTGGCATCTGTAGCATTTGATGCGTACAGGATAGGCTCCGCTGTTCGGGGTGACTTGAAGAAGAAAGGGCAGCCAAGTAAAGAGACTGGGAAGACCGTTGCTTCTGTGGGGTCAGGTTATGCGGGTGGGGCTGCTGGAGCTTTTGGAGGAAACGCTCTTGGAGGATGGATTGGGGGTGGTATTGGGGCAATGTTTGGCGGAGTCGGAGCTATTCCAGGCGCTGCTATTGGCTCCATTGTTGGGGGTGTGATTGGTGGGATAGGGGGAGCTGTCGGAGGTAGTATAGCAGCTGAAAAAGCTGTGGACAAATTTGTGTCGGACTCAGATGACTACGAAGACATTGATGACGAAGACGATGCCTACAACAGAGTCCTGAAGAAAAGGATCCTGAAAAAAACCAGACAAATGTCCTCAAAGCGTTCCAGAGTTAGGTGAGGATAAAGGATCTACTCCTGTACTTCGAATTTTATAATAGTATCAAAGAATAGAAGTGTATCATTAGTATTAGAATAAATTATTGTGTTTTCATGCTTTAAATTAATGTATGCTTCCCTTCCCATTTCTATCAGTAATCAAAAGACCAACAGGAAAAACAAGAGCAAGGACTGTAATCATTTCGAAGCGAAGAACAAGGAAGTCTGAAATTCTTTTCCCCTGACTGAATTTTCTAAAGCGACAAACTTAGCAGGTAAAATTCTGGAATAGTTTGCACTTTTTTAGTTTGTGCATAATTATATTTCTTGGTTGGCTTCAAATTCTTTATCATGTAAGAAAGGTCTGTGTGTCGATTAAAACGTAATTACTATAATAATTACATTTCGGAACTTTTAGCTTCCCTTTGGTGAGGCGGAGAACAGGGATATTTTAAAAAAGATGCCGGAACAAAAAACAGGAAGACAAAGGACACTGCCTTATGGCTAACTGTTCAGCGGTGAAAATTAACAGACAAATACATGATTCTGGTTCTGTAGCAGCATTTTAAAAAATGAGGCTACGACATAATAAATCCTAATTTTTTCATAACGTCTTTTTAGTTGATTACCTTGAAGACGGTTATTTAATCGCGTTGGCAACCCCCAGAGCAGGGGTGGATTTACGGGGTGGCCCACCCTGGCCCGGCTAGGGTAAAACATTTAGGGCTAGGGTAAAAACAAAACAAAGGCCCTCATTGTCAGATTGCATGCGGAAAGGTCCATAAAACTACTTTGAGGGTTAGGGTCAGGGTGTAAATTATTTTATTAATCCACCCCTGTCAGTCACTTCGATGGCTAGAGATCAATGGATCCATCCAGTAGGGATAATTTTTGTAGTTATACCAGGGATGAAATATCGGAAAAATAAAAATTCCGATTCCAATTATTACAATACCTGCTTAAATTTAATTTCGATTTAGATTCCGATTCCGATGTATCTAAATAATTAATTTTGAATTCGTATACCAATTAATTCAAATACTTTTAAATAATTCCGATTCCAATTCCGATTCTATGCATGTAACAAATAATTCATTGTTATTTTTGTCATTTTTAAGTCATTCGACCACGTCATTTAAACTGTCTGTTTACTCGCACATACAACATGTTTTGCAGGGATTCCTCCGGAGGTCGAACTAGGTTATAGTTTTAAATTAAACGTAATGCAAAGAAAAGTCTTCCCACAGTAACCTAAGTCTCTGGAATGCTCAAGATTACAGAGAATTTTCAAGATTACTTACTGAAGAATTTCAAAAATATTCTGAATCATTCCACCACTCAAACTAATTAAATCATTTGTCCTTTGTGCGGTCCATAGTTGTTCCACAGAATACGTTGGAACATGTCTTTCTTTTTTTTTGCATCTATTTCTAAATTTTGATTGTAGTCGTAGGAATCATGAACACATGATTCCGCCTTTCTTTTCATTTTTATTACTACGATAAAGAACTGTTTGCGCAAAAAACTATGTAGAAGTGTAAAGTGTACAAGGTAAAGGTACTATAAAAGGTCGTAAATTGCTCTTTATGGCTGTATAATGCAATATCAAAAATGGAATCGGAATTCATTGGAATATCATTAAATGTATATAATACGGATGTACTTACACATGATAATATGTAAGATACAACCATCTTGATATGTAGTCTATTAATTCTTTTCCCATCAAAGTGTAATGTCATGTATTCGGAATCACGTACACAAAAAATATAACGACTTAACCGAGCTGTAAAATTAAAAATTAACCATTTGAGTACAATTGAGTTTGGGTCATATTTGAGTATAATTATTGAAAATGGCATCCCGGTAATAACAATTAATTGCTCACGTAATTTGAAGCCCCTATTTTTACTTTATTACTTACCATTATTTAAGTCCGTACTATAGTAGTATGTAATTATCTAAATAGGAGTTAACTATAAACAGCTTTCCCACAAAATCTCGCGTCATAATATAAAATCATAGGCATCTGTTGACAAATCTTGGAGAACACTACATGCATTATATGGTCTATATTGTCTCGTTTATTTTCATAGTAGCTATTGCGCAGTGCTTGCGAATCATATTCTTGCTGAAGACTCCAGACAATCCAGGCCAGGCCCATTTAATTTCCACCGCAGACCTTGTGTCCGTACGTGTATGTAATACACTACACTTAAGGAGTTAAAATGTTCTTGTTTGTGCTGCTTAACATTGTCTGAGTAATGGTTTGCATGCCATCCAAGCGTTACTGTGATCAAATCTGCTCTGCTCAAGAAGGGTTAATCATGAATCACACGAATGGACAATAGGGAGACATTCAGACCCACGGAGCGGATCATTCCATTGTATCTATGTACATTATGTACATTCAATTGGACTGGAATCTAGAACCAAACATCACATGGGTCTCAAAGGGAAACTTGTTTTGCTTGAGTGGAACGACTGCATACTACCATTATTTGGGTAGTAAATACTCACAATCATATATACATTGATACAAATAATTATGTGTGCATATGGTAACATCTGCACATTTTATTCGCTCCATCTACTTAATCAAATGCCTATCACTGTGCTCACATCATCACAAGCAATTCTCTGCGGACTCTTTATTATTTACCCCGATTACACATTGACCCGAAAGCAGATGTAATTGTGAATAAAATTCATTCACGCATTGATCTCTGCACATTTATAGTTACTCATCCCCGTCCCTCACAATTTCACGATACGTAGATATACAAAAGTTGATATTCAAAATATAAACTAGTTTAATTTTTGTTTTGCATTACATTCCATAACTATATTTAAATAAAAATGCTTATACATATAATTATTTATGTGTACGCAGATAATTTAAATCAAAGTCTTAAACCTTTTTGAATCCAAATAATTCTTTGATCAAAAAAATTCCACTTAAGAAATAGACAAAGCCAATTATTTTTGACTTCGACAATTTCTAGACCCGAAAGTACTGCACGAAATGAAAATTAGATAAAAAGGGAACTATAACAATGCAATTCATTCAATGTTTTCCTCTTTTATGTAGCTAAACCTGAATTTGCACGTGTTATAGCTCTAATGGGAAAAATCCCAGTCAGGTCAAAGGTGTTTACAATAAGTATTTTGGGTTGGTAGCCAATTATTTTATTTAATATGTATTTACTTTAGAATTGTCAGGCTAAATAAAAGAAAAAACTATGTACAGTCGCTCATGACCTTAAAACTCCTTTCTAATTAAAATGATCGAAGAACGCTTTCAGCTCTAGACTGTAATCTGTAATGCAAATGTTACTTTTCTTAGGATCCCGAAACACCTTAAGTATCCAACGTTGCACACTCTAATTAATGCCTAATACCAAACGATTGCTTCACAGGTGTGACGGAAACTAAAATCTTTTGTTTATGTTGCTAATTGTAAGCATTTAAATAATAGAATTAAAAGGTCTGTTGGAAACATAATACAACTCCGACTCAACGCAGGTGTAATGTTAACACGCTTCTATGTAAGTACACACAAATGTGATTTAAGCTGCATATCGTTTTCAATAGCTTAAGTCACACATACAACACATAATTTTGTATGTACATATGTGTACAGCAAGGTATTTAATTAATGCATATTTAACGCCTCTGTATAACCGCGTTATCGGATTACGTGAAGGGATGACTGCTGACTCCAGAAAAGATCTAGAGATAAAATCCTCTCTGCTATTGTAATTGGCTGTGATGTGATGAGTTAATGAATACAAAGGAAGAATTAGCTCTTTCAAGAAAGACACACGACACGTCATGTTAAGTATAGTAGTAAAGAAATATCTAAGGACATGCTGGAAGTGGGCCAACCTATGGGCTTCATTTTCCATCCTAATAACTTCTAGTGAGTTTTTTCTGTATTTGATACCCAAGTCTGGGGATACTATGATATTGAAGACTTCAAGGGAAACAAAGCCGGTGCGTACAGAAACAATGGCTTCAATAAACGTGGTTGGGGTTTACTGGTTCTGCATGATTTTTGTTCCTGCCTTTCGAGCAAACTTGGGTGACATAAACAATGTATACTTGATTTACCACAATTGTGCTGCACGTCTGCCTCATCCTCACATGTACTCAATTAATTAATCATGACACTAATTGTTACCTAAATTAGTTCATAAAGGAGATGTGATCCCATGTGGGTGTTTTGGAATTTACAACAAGTCACACACGTCCCTGATTTAATTCCCTATAATAACAAAAAGTTACGCACTGACTCCTCCGTGGAAATCCATTTGATATAAAACCAGGGAAGCTTCCTTTAATGAGTCATATCAAAGCTGCTAGCTGAAAGGATAAGATTCGGGGAGACAAAATTAAGTGACTAGTTTTTTTTTAAATTTCTACATAGAATGAGGAAATAGGGGTTTGTGAAGTGACAATAATTTACGAGTTTCTCTGAAAATTTGCAAAGTGTTTTTGCTTTTTAAGAAATGCTTTTGATAAAATTTCCTAAAGTTATAAGTTTAGTTACCTGGTGTGTCTTAACGGTTAATTATGTCAGAAGTGAATTCAATTCCAGTCAGCAGTACAAACTGTCAAATCCAGTTGTTAGAAACATGGACATATCTGCTGGGAGTGTCCCTTACAATTTTGGCAGTCGGCTTGCTAGTGGTGGGAAATATCGTTCGAGTTATTATTACCCCAAGTCCATTAAAAATACAACACCAAGTCCCGGAGGACCCAACCCTGTCTGGGTAGTTTGGGGACGTCAGGGAACCCCCTTTGAGGATTACAATAATTACCAGCCAAATGACTTCCAACAATTTGGGATTTCCGGGGCAAATGGAGACGAAGTTGGGAATAATTACCTTTATGGGAATAATTTAGGTAGTCCTTATCAGGACGAGTTAGCTTCTTACCCCTCAGGATGGTCTTGGACTCGGGCGGACACTGAGGGATCTGAAGAGTTAAATGGTAATGATTGTGTAATAGGATTGTGTAAGAAAGCTTAAATGTAAGAAATACATTTTTTTAGATTTTGCCATCCCTACAATTTTTTACGTATTTATTTGTAGAGGACGACATTGACATGATGACAGCCTCCCAACTCCAGGGTTTAGTAAAGACAAGGCGTACAGGAATAGAGAGTTTAGGAGGTCTCTTGAGCCTGAAAGGGATCAAGTTAAGCGCTCTGGGCTTCTTCTATTTGTTCCGCGGTGTGGTCATGATAGCCTGGAAATTCCTCCCATGGATATTTTTAATAGCCATAACCTTCATGTTCATCCCAGTTCCTATCATCACTATTCCAGCCTCTGCAGGAAGGTCCGGAGGTGTCTTGAATCTTAACATGACCGAGGTCACCAATGCTGTGTCAGGGTTAGTCAGTCAAGTGGAGCAACGGGAGCAGTGTGTGGAGAGGATGGCTTGCGAACTCAGGAGGGGAATTCGAGAAACTTGGGTCCAGCCACCTTTGAAATTGTTAGTTTTCATGTTTCTCTTGTGGGATTTAAATCTCATTGATTCTATGGATATGAGCCTTTAAAAATAATTATAATTTCTTATTACAGGTTGATCTACAATTATCAGAGCAAACTTCCTACAGGGTTACAAAGAATGGCGAAGGCATATCTCCAGCGAAGGAAATGTAAATTGTACAAGTGTTTCATGTACAATGAAACTCTCAAGTAATGTTCTTAGGGATGTACGGTTTAAAAATAATTTATTCTTTATTAGCACTTGTACAGTTTTGTTGTTACTTTATACTTGTAGCAAATACATAAAAAAAAATAAAGTCATAAAGACACTCAACGCGCACAAACGTTACTTTAGCGCTCAATCTCAGGTTCCTTCATTTGTGAGAGTTCCATATACTTCCATATACGCTCTAGATATAATCACTAATATGATAATATAATTACGTCGTTACATGTCAATTTTTCATTTAGATATTAAGAATTCTATTTCGGTTTCTGCCGTTTTAACACTAGGTTCTGCACTTATTGAGTTTGATATCAAATACTTAAACCGAAATGCCAGTGTTACTTTTATAGACTTACAATAATACAGTTTTACAACCGCTAATATGCTTGTACTGATATTTAAGTACATGTGCCCACTGAGGTAATTTCGAACAAGATAACAACCACAGCAAAACTTTCAAATCACAGCACTGGATACATACATAGATACATACGTGCATTTTACGATGACTCTTTCCATCCGAGCGGCTCTGAAAGGAGCACAATTGGTTTAGTTTGTGTAGAGTTTTTATCATGACCCAGGCAGTTTGTGTAGTAAGCTGTACTTACAATAATTAGCTCTCGCTATAATTAGGAAACGTTTCATAAGTCTTAGAACCATTTTTCTACACCGCACTTTTCCCATCAGACTCGGACGCAATCAAACGCGCGCTCGTTTTTCAGCTAAAAATGAATATTCGAAATAAAACTTTTGTACTCATTTTATGAATTGCCTTATTGGAATATGTATAACTTCTTGTAAAATATGTTCGCTCCAGGTCTATGACATTGTGCTCATTGTCAGTTTGATTGAGCATAAATGCCTTAAGCATGGGACTAAACGGAGTGATATCTCTCGCGTAATGACGGATTGCTGTTCGAATTTGACAAATATGGTAAAAGTAAAAACTGGGTTGAGTATTAAATATTATGGGCTTTTTCGTAGGGGTGCTACCATTGGAACCACGTCGACGAAATTTATTATTAAAATTATTAGGAAAATGCTAGAATGAACTTCACATGGGATTTCATAAAAAGAGTAAAAAAAATCGATTACGAAAAATTTTAGCTGAAAAACTAGTGCGTGCATTTTTTGTCCAGGTGATAACCCATGGTGTGCACCACCGTACATAATATTAGTGCACATCCTCCTTAACCATGCCCAAGGCTTGTAAAATGCCGATGCTTTTTTTTTCTTTTTAGTCAGATCACCCTACAACGTACAACAGTCACACTAAATGCTCTTGTTAGGGGTGTTTGGTGCTCATACACAGACTTAACCGTTATGGGTTACGTCATTAGCTTCATGATAGTAGTATCTTTTTATTCCCTTCTTGTTTGTAGAATTTGTGTTGATCATGAAAAAATATTGTAATAATTACTGATCGTTAACCTTCATGCGAAAGGTCATTTACTAACAAATGTTAATTACACTTTTATGTAAATGGCATAATTATCGCTTACAGTCTGACTCATTGTAACACGATTCATTTACGAGTATAAAATACGAAATGTTGTCAAAAATCTACGTTTTGAGTCCCCTGACCAGGAGGAAGGAAGGAAACAATTCTGTAACGAAATTAAATGGGAAGTTAGAGAGAGAGAGAGAGAGGGAATTTTGATGACTGTTAAAAATCAATAAATCCAATTTCACATTTAACACCAACATTTTAACATTCTCTACTGATTCAAGGATATTTCAATTTCAATACTACCACAGTCACAGAGGAAGAGATATATTTTTGGGCGGGAACAGTTCAAAAAATTATTAGGTTTATAGGAGTATACTCCTATAAACCTAATAATTTTTACAATAACCACACAATGCCAGATGCATATTAAAGTGTACATCATCATACCCTCTGCAAGCATACCTGAATTGCAAGTATGCTTGAGCATGCTTCATTGTGACTATCTGCGGTACATACTTCGCGGCTGTATACTTCCAAATGTATCACACAGTGCTTCTGCAGAATACACATTGATCAGCTACACAATGCACACGCAACATTTTAACGGTCTCAGCCTCACGAATGCTTCTCAAAATGGCCATTTATTCAACGCACGCTTTGGTTGTGTAGTACAGTACTAATTTTTGTCTTACCCTCATCACGGTATACAACAATCATCTTCCCTTCAACTAATTGAGGAAAATATGGACTCAATACTTGATCTTCTCAAGCAAAATAACCATATGGATCATCCTTCCCTAGTCATGCCATCCAATTCTGTTACCATTTCGCAACAATCCCGGGAGGTAAAGTATTAAAATAATTTAGAATCAATACAGTATCATCTTATCAACTCCCAGCGGAGCGACCTATTATACTAGATGGCACCAGACATGAGCAGTGTATGAAAATAATGTACACATTACTCTTTTAAGTTCCTAAATTATTGTTTTTGTGTTAATAATTGTTGTTGTAAATGATAGTTGTAATGGAGGGTCTTTGGACTGAATTGAGGAATCGGGGTTCACTCTTAGTGGAAAGAGATTAATGTCAGCCAGTTAATATTATCTGTATAATAACAGGCATGCTCAGGATTTAACATTCTTTCCTACGCAGGTTAAAAGAAAACGACACTGCTGGTTCCGACAATGTTTGTTGTGAGATCAACCCTAGGAAAGCAATTCCCTCAGAATCGGTTGAAATTGCACTGGGTAAAAATATTGTGATAATCCACTGTTAAATTAAATTACTTCGCCTTCCACTTTTAAATCATTCTGACCAATCTCTTTCCTGATCTCAATTCATTTAAGGTATATATTTTCTAGCGGTTGAAGCAAAAGTCACGAATAAAAGTCTTCGTAGAAAATACGAGGGTACAATCCATACCTTGATCAACTTATGGGACTCAAATCAACCCATCGGGTCATCCGCAGTATCCTGCAAGCATTTAGGAATGACTACGACTCCAACGGAGTGCGGATTACTTCCCCATTGGAGGTTTCTGTAGATAATACTTTGGCGGAAAACCTTGTGGAATAATCAGCTACCTGACGTGAGAGGTGGTCACAAATTCCATTGTATATGTGTAACAATTGTATACAATTTACTTTTATACGTGTAATAAAATTCTGAGTGATGAACAAATTGAATAAGTTGTTTTAGTAAGCTATCTTATTATTGCCAGTGAGTCTCTAAAAGTGTACTCGTATATACCGTTGGAACGTATACTTACGTATACCACAGTCGAATATGCTCTCCAATGTACATCTTAGAAACATACCTAGGTATGAATTCAGGAGTTATGTTGCGGTACATTACATCATGCGTTTAGGAGGTACATGTGTGAAAGCAGAGACAGCGTGAATATAACTCATCGAGGCATGCCTATATGCCGCAAATCTTGCCGTTTGGTATACATTCACAGCACTCTCAGAGCTACACTTTTGGAACTGCATCCAGAAACGTGTGGGTAGCAGTATAATTATTGTGAGAGTAATTTCTGTAATAATTTTTGTTCAAAACGCATTTACAGTATTAATTTTTGTAATTGTAAGCATGTTAAAAGAGGGGTAATGTGAGACGGCATTAAAATGATAATGGTGCAGACATTATTGTTAATGCAGCTCCAAAGATATATTCCTACATTGTGAATTGTGAACCGTGATTTTAGTAGCGTGGAGCTGAATATTTTTTAATTTCTTGTATTTTTGTAATTAAACTTTCGTTTACGTTCCCATCAAATAATGTCCATTCCGGTTGACCTACCTGATGAGTTACTGCAACTCCCTGAAACCTCAGAATTTTTTATAGCGTCAGTAAATGATGACGGTGGGATTAGTAGCGATAGGACAGAAATGGAAAAAATACATGTGACGGATAATGTGATCATTTCGGAAGGTAAATATTGTAAGCTAACAAACATTAAATCAACAGCAATAGAGGCATTTACAATTAATTGCGTTTAAAACTTGGACCTTTTATTTGAGCACGTAATCAACTTAATTGAATTAATATAATAATAATTATTATTTTTCGAAACAGAAAAGCCAACGTGGTATCAATGCACGGTTTGTCAGAAGAAATTCCGGACCAAGACGCACATTTGGTACCATGAATTTTGTGGGAAGGAGGGTGACGCTAAACCTTTCAAGTGTCCCGAGTGTGGGATGGGATTTGTGTCCAAGTCTCACTTTCAGTACCATTTGAGGAAACATACGGGGGAACGACCTTTCGTGTGTGGTGTCTGTAATAAGGGCTTCAGTCTCAAGGGAAAGTTAAACCGACATATGAATACTCACAGACAGCAGTCCTGTGAAGAATGTGGGAAAACCTTTTCCAAAAAAGAACATCTCCGACTGCATATGGCTCTCCACACTGATGAACGACCTTTCAAGTGCAAAGCCTGTTCTAAAGAATTTAAATATGAGACGAACTTGAAGAGACATCAGTTGACTCATAACGACACAAGTTTACAAGTAAAATATACTAACTTTGGCGTTGGGCGTCATAGTTGTAGTGAATGTAACAGGGGATTCCAACTTTTGAAAGATTTGCGGAGACATGAGCTAATTCATACAGGTTCTCTCAGAAGATTTTTGACTTCAAATAGCGATTAGAAAAATAAAATACACGTATCTTAAAATTCTGAGAGGAAAGCTAACTTGATTTGTGGTGCATTCGATTTTACAGGAGAGAAACCTTTTTCGTGTGACTCGTGTGAAAGGAAATTTTCGAGGAAAGATCTTCTGGAACGTCACGTACTGTCAATACATAAAGGAATTAAACGAAAGTGGACCAACGAAAAACAAAAGTGTGGAACAACAACTGGGAAGAATATGTTAGTTTTTAATATGGGATATTTCTAAAGTTGAAAAGTATATTGAAGATGAAGTGTTGATTACGGAAATTATGAGTGTTTTCATAGCAAGGCAGTGACTTCGGACTTCACCCCCACCTCTGCATCTACAACACGTCTGCAAGGAATGCAATAGAGGTTTCAAGATACTAAAAGACTTGGAGAGTCATGAACTGATTCATTCAGGTGTTGAATATGTTTATATTATTGATTATTGCAGGTCAAATTACTTCACTGCGTAATACGATTTTGATTGAGAAGGTTATATTGAATTTTTTGTATCCAACTTCTGTTTATACAATTAGATCATTAGATGAAACATGAAACCCCGTTCGTATGTGATATTTGTGACTGCCAGTTTCGACGAAAGGACAACCGAGATCGCCATGTTAGGACACATAAGGTTGAGAACATTCCTTTAAATAATGCAAGCCAATAAACCGGTTGAGGAAATTGAAGAAAATTCTGGAGTGAAATTTGAGTTCCTGGAAATATTTCCTGAACACGAGAATGTTTCTAACTTGGAGTCATAGCTTGATTATATACATCGTATATAATTATATGTGTCCTTCATTGTGTGATGTATCCATTACTTGACACGCACTTATGTGTTGGGTATTTTCCTATTTACTAGTATAATGAGCTTCCTTTTATTTTCCAGTACTCATAGACTTTCAGTAACATTTAAAATGTACACTGTAACACAATCAGAAGCTCAGTCCATATGTTAGATTTTCTAATGTACATGAATAGTAACAAAATAATACCTTTTTATATGCATAATCACGTACAGTTGTAATTTGGGAAATAGATTCCAATCTAAATTGTTTTTTAACTCATGTGTAATGCAGCGTGTAAAGTATTTACCAATGTGTAGCTATATTACACAAATAAACTTACATTTCTTTGAACGTCATAGGGATATTCTAAAAGTCTAATCTGTGCTTGAAACCCATATCCCGAATAAGTACAGTTGAACATTATTTATTGTTTTAACTGTGTTTACAGACAGATATTCATGATGTCATTTACAGTATGTATTAGTAATATTAATTTGTCTTTCTTTGCAATATATATGGACCTGTATGCCTACATTATTGCGTGTTAACAAAATAGAGATAAGCACGTAAGTTACAAAAATTGTGACTTACGTCTAACTAGGGTATGTCGATTGAAAATGCTCTGCAGTATTTGCCCGCCCAGCTGAAAATGCCCAAAATGCCTGCCCACATGCCCAAAAACTGGGCATGTGGGCAGCTTTTGAAAATGCCCTGATTTTGGGCATTTTGGGCAGGGCAAGTTGGGCATTTTGGGCATTTTCATAATTGGATTACAAGCATATATTCAGAATATCCATCCAAATGCATGAAAGTGCACACCAAGGAAAAGTTACAAATGTGAAAGTCTGGTTATTCGCTTCTTCGTTTATATTTTAATTGCAAAAACAGTCAAATCAATTTAATTTCATTGACATGAGGTGATATCATTTATAACTCCTATGAAAATAATAATATGAAATAAATTTACATACTTATGCGTCACTGACAGGCGGGCAGAAGTACTATTTTCTTTTGAAGTACGAACACCTAAAGTAAAAATCTGGTGGTAATGGATCAGTCAAAATTTAAATGGGTGATGAAGCTGAATTTTATACTCATTTTATTCTACATCACTATCGTCTGCAGTTTGCAACGGTCAGCCAAAAATGGCTCGAGTAGAAACCAATATACATCCTCCATACAGGTCCCCCAAATATTGTTGTTTGTAGTGTTATGGTGTATAAAACAATAATTACTGTATGGGTTCAAATTTTAACCGAAAAGACATTTCTGATCACAGTAATAGGGGTATGTGAATATTCCCAGGATGGTGGAAGTTCATTTTACACCGTGTGCAGTTTGGAAAAATAGGTCCTAGAATATTTTAATTTATAGCCGTATCGTGTACTGTACAGGTGTTTCACAAATTGTAATGTTCAATATGACCTATGGTATCCAAACGTATTTCATTGCCGGTTGAATTAACTTCGTCAAAATAATGACATACTGAATAAAATTTTCAAGATAATTTCGAATGCTTGTTCTCCAAAATTACAAAGACATTTTAAAATCCATTGTCAAATTGTATAGATTGTTCTATTATATTCCACGATTCTGCCCAAAATGCCCAATTTGTCCTCGATGAAAATGCCCTTGCCCAATATGCCCTATTATGCCGCCCTCGCCCTGAAATGAAAATGCCCAAAATGCCCTGGCATTTTGGGCGGGCGAGTTGCCCAAAATGCCGGGCATTTTCAAATCGACATACCCTACGTCTAACTACTTAGACTACGACTAACTTGAGAGTGAGTCAAGTGTAAAATGTTTCAGATTAGTTAATAATAGGTATGGCTATATGTACGAAAATAGCTGCAGACTGCAATACAATTGCAAGTAAATGATAAATCACCTCAAAATGCTGTACTTCACATAGGACAAAATTTTTGATACTCATCACGTTGTTTTTGTTAGCGTTTTACATATTACAAAACTTTTGCAGCAAATATGAATACTAGATAAATACAATGGGAATTAACACCAATTAGTAATTGTACTGGAGTGGAGATGCAGCATCTCTCTTATCTAACATTTTGAAGTAACATTAAATAATTACTGACTCGTGAGAACCCTACAGGTTGTTGTTGTATTTTTACTCTACTGCTTTCCAGCTAGAAGAAGAAATGTTTCAATATAGACAATTTAGAAACCAGAGTGACATGGGTTTGGGACTTGAACCCAGTCGGTTTTAACTAACTACCCAGGAACATTTTAGCTCTCTTGTATTATGGCTGTCAGGAAACCTTATTAATTATCAGCCGTTGAATTAATTGATTACTGGCAAATATGTAACATATAAATAACATGTGGCAATAGGAATGAACCGAATTATTTCCCCCTAGAGAAAATGCCCTATGTAATAAGTAATAACACATTTTACAACAAGAAGAGTGAGACCCGACTCCAACATTTAATAGTACACACTGCAGCTTTTACAGGACCAGCTTTCACTAAGGGATATGCCACAAATGACGTCATTCATTTAGTCAGTCAGTCATATTGACCGTACATGATTTAACATGACGTACTCAGTCAGTCCCTTCTTCATAAAATGGCGTCATTTTTGTGCAGATATTTAACCCAGACCCTTTGTTACTCTTCCATGAAATCCCGTGTAAATTCGTTAGTTTAAATAACTATTTCACCATCCAAAATCATTAGTTACGAGCCACAAAGAGTTATATCGAAATATACGAGACAGTGTAACTGGTGTTAGTTTTTTAAAGCAGACACTTCCAACAGAATTTAAGTAACGGGGAATTAAAATTCTGCTATAACAATTTTAGTTTGACATGTGTGCGGATTTATTGACGCATCTTGGAAGCTAAACAGTTATAAAAAGGACCTATTGACTGCATCATCTGTCGGAGAAGTCTGTGTAAGCATTTGTGTACATATGTAGTTTAAATTTTCTCATATCAAACGGCTGAACTGATTTTCTAAAAAATAACGTCTATTGAATAGATTGTTTACCTAATCAAATCAAAATGGTCACACATAGGCATGTTATATCTGCATTTTCGACAGGTGGCGCCGTCACCATTTACCAAGCCGTGTGAAACTATAAAAGTTCTTTGTGCTAACCAGCTAGCTGCGTAGTATCAAATACGAGCCCACTGATACGTACTATAGTTTTAAATATCATGAATCCATGCTTTTCTATAATAAGGATAGCTACCGAATCAGTGTCACTAGATGATTCGACCTTTCCACGGTGACACGTTATCTAAAAGGTCAGACGTATTGATTTTAAAGGAGGTAAGGTCATCCATCTAACATTGGAAAAGTATAGCTCACGTATAAACATACGGTAATAATTTCTTTTCAGCTGCGATAAGTACCATTGACTGGATGTTGCAGTTCGTACGATTTCTATTTAAAAGTGATTTTAATTAAAACCTACGCATACGTCCTTTTGCCTGTCAAGTTACCTTTTCTATCCCACATGTTTTACCATAATACCTCAATGAGAGGTATTGAAAACCGGTTTAAGTCATTTTCAAAATTTTACAAGTGATTGTTTTACTAATGTAAAAAATAATTACACACACCATGACGACATATACAGTCAGTCAGTCTTCGTTGTGACGACGAATGATTATCCAGTCAGTCAGTCCTAATTTGCCCGATTTTTGGATGACGTCATTTGTGGCACATCCCCAACCAGTGATGGGCATGTGGATAGCCTACCCTTCAGCCTTCCCTGTAAAATATTGGAAAAATGACCCTACCTTCTGGGCTATAGGGATGCCCCTTCCCTATAACCCAAAACTAGGCAGATAGATCGCCTACCTTTTCCTTCCCTATTTTTCTCTAATCGCCTAGGTAACACTTTGCCTAGTTTTGAAATCAGTCGATTATTGCTACGTAAGTTCTGTTTATTTATCAACGGTAGCACTACATACTTCTATTATTCCTTATTCTGTATTTACCAACAACCCCAAAACTAGATTCCATTCAAACGTTTAATGCGGTCCAATCGTACGTTTAGTCAGCATATGCATTGATGCATGAATTTGCTCTTACTCATTACCTTGTAAAATCACCGATACGTACCCTTCAACATCATATTCTGACATGATCGGCAACTCTTGACACCCTTCCTTTTCCTTGCCTATATAATTGGTGTTATATTTGCCTTCCTATCCCCTAGCCTAGTAATTATAAAATGCCTACCCTTTTTTGTCAACCTCACCTACAGTTTTTCAGCATTTTCCAGCCCGCCTATACTATCGCCTATTTATAGGGCCTATATAAAGGCGAGGTGGCCACCACTGGCTGCAACTACATTGGGCTGCAAAATTGACGCTCATTTGTAATTGTTATTTAAGTACACAGAAATTACACTTGCACCGACAATTACAATTCCCTGCTGTAAAATAACCGCAATTGAACCGAACTTACAAGTTCAATTAGTAGTTGCGGTTAACTTGCAATTGTCAAGAAACACTAGCTGCACTTTTTGGAGCTCTAAACAGATGCGAGCTGTTTCCTTTATAACCGAAATCGGAGGAGGAACCAACTACAAAACAACCTACCATTATTTCCAAGTATTATTCAAAATTCTTGGAAAAAACGAAAGAAATTCTGGAATCAATATTTTAAAAGTTATTATTGTCCAGTATTGGACATCCGCAATTTCACAAGTCTTTACTTACGCTCGAAGTTCGGTTAAAGTAACTTTTAAACTATATAACGTTTTTTAGGGGCACATTGAAACGAAGGTCCCTCTTTGCGAATATTCAGACGTTTAGTGGAATCTAGGTGCAAAATTCTCAACTACAAATTCAAGGATTATTTCCATCCTACTCTTCAGAGGACCATTGTGTACTTTGGCGGGAACAGTTCAACATTCAGAACTTAATAAACTCCACCACCAAAAATGCACTACGCGTGTATAAAAAATTAAGTTACGTAAGTGTGTGTACATAATTTTGGATTCAAGATTGAAGTTAAATACCCAAGTGAAAGTTAAAATAATTCTCAGTTAAGCGGACAATCACGTTCTAATTAAAGAACTAAAAGATTCAAACGGTCTAATATAAACAAAGAACCCTTTTTTTTGTTGTGGTTACTGATTGTGTAGACACAATCTGATATTCGTAACGTCAATTTATTAATTACTAAATATGTTAATTAGTATTAAATGGATCAATTATGTTAAAATAGTGATAATTTGAAACTGCATTAAATCGTCAATTTGCAGATGTACAATTTTGTAGAGTGTTAATATAGGGAATTGCGAATGGAGCTCAGAAAGTATTTCCTGAGTTGTGAACGACGGTAATGTTAGTATACTTGGGCTTAGTGTTTTGAGATTTTAAAATTTTGTAATTAAACTTGGTACAACGTTGCAATCAAATAATGTCCATTCCGGATGACCTGCAGGAGTTACTGCAACTCCCTGAAGCCCCAGAATTTTTTATAGCGTCCGGGAATGATGACGGTGGGAATAGTAATAATGGGGAAGAAATGGAAAAAACTCATGTGACGGATAATGTAATCATTGCGGAAGGTAAATGTTGTAAGCTAACAAAAATAATGGTGATTGTTGTTTGCGGAATTAGTACTTGGGGTGAAATATTTTTCTTACTAGCTTTATTTTGTTATTTTGACATGTAAATACAGTCAATAATGAACAACGAGTTAATTGAGTTAATTATTTTTCCAAATAGAAATGCCAACGTGGTATCAATGCACGGTCTGTCAGAAGAAATTCCGAACCAAGGCACACATTTGGTACCATGAATTCTGTGGGAAGGAGGGTGATGACAAGCCTTTCAAGTGTCCCGAGTGTGGGATGGGATTTGTGTCCAAGTCTCACTTTCAGTACCATTTGAGGAAACATACGGGGGAACGGCCGTTCGTGTGTGGTGTCTGTAATAAGGGCTTCAGTCTCAAGGGAAAGTTAAACCGACATATGAATACTCACAGACAGCAGTCCTGTGAAGAATGTGGGAAAACCTTTTCCAAAAAAGAACATCTCCGACTGCATATGTCTCTCCACACTGATGAACGACCTTTCAAGTGCAAAGCCTGTTCTAAAGAATTTAAATATGAGACGAACTTGAAGAGACATCAGTTGACTCATAACGACACAAGTTTACAAGTAAAATATACTAACTTTGGCGTTGGGCGTCATATTTGTAGTGAATGTAACAGGGGATTCCAACTATTGAAAGATTTACAGAGGCATGAGCTAATTCATTCAGGTTTGCTCAACAGATTTGTTTTAAAATTGTCCAGATATGGTTAATAATTTGTGCTATTATATTTAATGTGCAAATATCTTAAATTCTTGGACGAAAGCTAATTTGAGTTATGATGGATTCTATTGTACAGGAGAGAAACCTTTTGCATGTGACTCTTGTGAAAGTAAATTTGCCCGGAAAGATCATTTGGAACGACATATACTGTCGATACATAAAGGAATTAAACAAAAGTCGAGCAAAGAAAGACAAAATACGCCTGGAGGATCCCCTGGGAAGAAAAAGTTTGTTTTTAATATGGAAATTTTTAAATTAGAAAAGTATACTGAAGATGATATTTGATTGTGGATATTGTTTTCACAGAAAAGGCGCCACTCCACCCCCACCACGACCTTTACCACATGTGTGCAAGGAATGTAGTAGAGGTTTCAAGATGTTAAAAGATTTGCAGAGACACGAACTAATTCATTCAGGTCTGGAACATATTTGAATTATTTGTATTATTATTTTTTATTGCAGTCATGGTTTACTGAGTTTGATTTAATTAACTTCTGTTTAATTAGATGAAAAACCGTTCGCGTGTGAAGTTTGTGAGTGTAAGTTTCGCCGAAAGGACAATCGAGATCGCCATGTTAAAACACATAAAATTGAGAGCACTTCCCTAAATAATGCAGGCCAGAAACCGGTTGAAGATGAAGTAGAAGAAAACCCTGAGGATGAAAATTGAATTAGGTGAATAACTTCTGTTTTACGAAACAAAATTATTGTTTTGACACCAGATTGTCTTTTACTTTCGAGTAATGGTTAGGTCATAAACACCGTCATTTGTGCGCACTTAATGTTTTTAATTGTGATTGCGTGTAAATTACAAATACAGCAGCAACAGAGACCAAATTACTTTTTGTCTTATTCTCAGTACAGATATTGGCCATTCATACTCAAAATTTTAAATTATAAGGCACGAGTCAGAACACCCATTTTCTACACGCGAGCATTAAAAGTAAAACTTTGATGCGGTAGTAAAAAATTCGTAACTATAAAATCTTTTAAAAACCTTTACTTTGCTTTTTAAATCCTGTGACAGTAAATATTCAGCTATTGACAGATTAAAATTATTTTAGAAAATCTGCAAAACCATTTTATACAAACTGGGTGTTGATTATGTTGTGGGTATCTCCCTTACCTGTACACTAGAGTGGTTAATAATGGTAATTCTTTACATAATTTACTTAAAATGCCCAATGTAACTAAAATGCGGGACATTTCCAGGGGACAGGTGCAAAACGGATGAAGTTTTCATTTGTGAAACCCTGGTTGCAGTTGCAATTATTAAATACAATAATAATAATTAATATTGAACTTCATAGGGAGAATTTTCTATTTGAAATCTGAATCTGAAATTGGGAACGCTGTTAATCTACACCGTGACATTACTTCTGCCGGGATCCAGTATCTTCTCCGTGTTAACCCAGAGCGTGGACATCAATACACTTCACTACACATGGATTGTCTCAGCTTTTTGACCGTGGGAAAAAATGGTCTCACTAATGCCAAACGAACCAAAAATAACCATACAATTCTTCTAGACTTATAGTTTTTGTTTTTACTCCCTTTGCCACCAACAAAGGTTGTAATTGAGTTATTAAGATTGGGCTCATAAAAGAGATCTAATTTAAATATTTTCTTCAATATCAGTTTTTTTGTCTTGCTGTCATAGTCCAAAACACAATCGACAATGTTATTATGGTATGTAGTCATAATTATTAGATATCTCCGCTCAGTTTGGCACATAACGTAGTGTATGTGTACCACAGTGGTATTGTCCTGTATTTTTCTCAAATATTTACAAATTATTATGTAATGAGCTTTCTGTTATTTTCCAGTAGGCATAGATTTTCAGTAGCGTGCAAAATGTACACAGTAGAAGAAGAATCAGAGGCACCTATCATGTGTTACAATTTCTGGTGTTATTGAATAGTAAAACAGTAGTACGTACCTTTTTTACTGGCATAAGCATGTACAGAAGTGAAATGGAATCCAGTGTGAATTGTTACGTTAACTCGTGCTCAATGTGGCGTGTAAATTTATTTAGTATTATTCAAACTATTTATGTATAAGTACATAGTAGAGTTTAATGCGGTGGTAATTATTTTAATTAATTAAAAAAACTAAAACAGAAACCAAAATTCTAGATAACTTTTCGAATTTGAGATATTCATATTACTGCGATTATAGATTATTTTGACACACAGATTGACAACTTGTAAAGCGTATGCACGAAAGTAGGAGCATTGTATCCAAATATGTCCTGTTTTTATTTTGTTTACACGTATACCGGGCAAACTCACTTCATTTCCGGAGGTAATTAAACCCTACTTGATTAAGTTACATCTAAATAACTTGATTTGGCAGAAATCTTCAAACTTTTATACGACCTCATATTGAGAACCAAGATCTAACATGTAGTGATATACTTTTTAAGTTATGCAATAATCCATTTCAGACCATGTTTTTCACTAAAATAACCTTCTAAATAAATAAATAAATCCAGCTCGATTATCCTTATTACGCTTGCTCCTACCACTTTACACTAAAGACTTTCAGCCCTGTAGCTCCTATTACCTCTTCATATTTTCGTAGCGAATATAGTTATTTAAGAATATTTTCAGAGCTTTCATAATTTTTGAGCGCATATTTCAATAACAACGGACAAGTAAGGGTTGATTCCGACAAAATCTGCCTTTCCTCAATGAAATTCTAACAAAAAAGAAGGATAATTGTCCACACGATAGCAGGTATAGAGTTTGCTACAGATACCTACAAAAATGCATTGGGCTCCTATATGCCCATGTCATAAACAATAAAGCGAATACAAAGTACTGTAGTACATTCAGGAAGCAAAATACGAAAACCACGCATTTGGTATCCGTATCCGATGATGGAAAAAGTTCTAAATGTGTAACGATAACGAACCAAAATTATCTGAACTGGCAACATTTTTTATTTGGGCAACTACGTACCCGGGAATATATAGTCACCATTTTCTAAAAATGCAAATGGTAAGGTTTTATTTACTTGAGGAACTATCCCTGTAGCAAACATTTTCAATTAGACAACTATTTACTTGCGTAGCCAAAATTTTCTAAAAGTCCAGGTTTTATATTTGGGCAACTACCTGGGTAGTGCCTAATTGAATTCAGTTCGGCAACTAAAGTTTTATGGTAACTATTAAATATTGTCCACTCCTAACTCGCAATCAGTATAAATTCGTGCAACAAAAAAGTAAACATTATCTAATATAAAATAAAATCAATTTAAAAAAAATAGTTTTCCTTTTTTTGAAAAATTTGATCGTAATATTATTAACCCAACAAGCAAGCCCAGTATCTCGAAATATTCGCCCCTGTCCCTACCTAATTAAACTGAATAACACGAATTTACACAAGGAGCCTTCACGCAAATCTTATTAAGTAAATAAAATATTAAAATAAATAACAACCATATATTATGCTATAGATATAAAGCACTGAGTAGTAGATAAGCTTACATATTTGATAAAACAGGAATTCATTTTATTATGTTTGGGATTTTGGGACATATATGTTTACATACAGCAATTATTATTATTTCACATGTTAATATAATTCATTCCTAAGGAACATAATATTAAAGTGACGTAACTTACAATTAATAATTAAGTACAAACATTTCTTAGTTAATTAAGCCAAAGAGACCTCAACCCCAATGGAACATGACGAGAGCTCCTTGGTGAGCGGGAAGAGATAGCCCAACTGTTAATAGCAATGTGAGCACGTATCCTTGCAACAGAGCAGAAGCAAGGAATACCTTTCTTGTAAGTGTACATTCGCCTAATAAAATAACGATTGCCAAAATTAGAGCCTGAGTCCGCCGTTCTATAGTTTTGGGTTGACTGTTGAGGGACGGAGACGGAGACTGGGATTAATCCCCTTTACTTCTATTATTATTATTATTTTCATGAATAACAGCAAATTTGGACTTTGGAACTACTGGCACAGTATTACTTACCTTACAACTGTAGTTACTAACATTTCATCATTATGAGCTTTTCGAATTTTTGGTGAGTTAACATTTCAACATTAATTTGTAACTTACAATTATTGGAGTTAGACGTTAATGTGCCTTGTTCTAACGTTTTTAATATGTCTAATCAATAAAGGGTTATTAAAGTAGACACAGGAATTGCAATGTATAGTTAAAATTGAAAAATCCAACCTCGCAGAAAAAATGGTTGCTTTTACAAAAATTACAGTCTCGCAGTTTTTGAGATTAAATTGGTAGTAGCTTTCTCTATTGACAATGAAATTATCAGGTATTATTTAAGATGAGGAATTTGTGGACTATGAATTATAATAATTGTTACTTTCAGTCTTGCTGAGTATGCACATTTGACACTCAGGAAATTGTATTATTATTTTTGTATCTATAGTCCAGATATTGATTTTTTTACAAGTGAAATAATGATATGGAAGTACTTCAGTAAATATTCGATTATTCTAATGTATGGGAGCATATGTATATCCCTCATGTTATTTATGTATGAATGAATCAAATGAAGGTTGATCTATTGATTGTATGAAGTACTGAAGAAAGTAGGTGTGTTGGAATGGTATTGGATTGTAATAATCATAATTAATAGTGTTATATTCATTTTTAAGGTGATTCAATAATTATTAAGAAAGGAAGGTGGGGGTGAATAAACTTAAACTTGGTCTGGGAATTTCAGCAGGATTACTTGAAATGTAAATCTTTTATTGCAGAAAAATGCTATTATGAGGAGGATCTTGTTATTGATGAGTGGTGACCTCCGATGCGAACTCAATCACCATTTCCGAGGCTCCTTGTTTTATTGTAGTCTTGATTATTTCAACCTGCAGCCTTAAAACTACGTGAGTAAATAATTATTGTTCGGGTGTGTATTTGTGGAAGTACATTAGAGGCATTTGAAAGAAATGTTTGCAAAGTTAATAGGCACATTCACAATTTTGTGCTATTGCATCATCTGGATTGGGTGGATAATGAGCTGACAGTTAGTATTGGTTTGGTAAAGCTTGATCACCATCAATCTTGTATCAAGTATCTTGAGTTAAAAAACTCTGTTGTATTTGGTGGTAATGATTTTAAATTGAAGATTTTTTTTTGGTCCTAATTAATTAGATATTGGATTGAGCCTGAGCTTGGGAAACTGTGAATGTTCTGTCGCGGTAGTTTCTAAGGATCGAGTAAATTGCTAGTTTATAATGCGTATTTTACATCAATCTCGTCAGCAGATAAAGTAATGCTTATTTTTATGCTTGCTTTTCACAGACCCTCTTCCTGCTTTCTACTTCGCCTTCCTTAAAACTTGCTTTTCATACACTGTCCGTATATATTTGTCTTATCACCCTACCGAACTGACTATGTTCAACCGGAAGATTTCGAAAAAGTTCACGAACAGTCAACGAAATACGCAAGAAGGCTTAGGTCGTCTCGCGGACCACGATGAACTGGAAATGAGAAAAATTCATGCAACAGTTAACCAATCCCACGATCCTCGCATTGACATCCCAGATTTCCAGAGTGAAGAAATTGTAGACAAAAATCTTGCAAAAAGATCCCAAAATCGTATTGCAGCAGGGTTTATATCGCGCGACCCAGATGCATCTACCTCTCGATCACAAAGACGTGGACCTCACAACTTTTCTGAAGATGATTTCCCATCAGACCGGAGTACGAACGAAATTCAGGAAGAGTTTGATGTGGACGATGCTGAAAATTTTCAGTATCCCACTGCTGGTGTCCTCGCTGGAGAGCTTCTCCTAGAGGAATACAGCGAGTTGGTTAACGATTCCGCTGATGATATTCGAGGAACTGACCAAAGCCAAGTCCGACTGCCCGTGCCGATGTCCCCGCAAGTTTCTAAAGTACCTTTCCGGTCCGAAACGATTCAACAATCAAGAAGTCAAAATTCAAGGAATTCTTCCAACAGGCAGCTAGACCGTCGAAGTAGCAGAAGTCTTCCTCCGAAGATGTCACCTCGAGCAGCGAGTATAACAAGGAGCAATAAAGAATTTTCTGAAGACGATGAAGATGAGGAACTAACTGCTGAACCCGACGTTAGAAATAGCTATATAAAAACTAGCACGGAGTATTCTCAACAGCCTTTGAACAGTTATACCCGTCTCTCAAGACGGTCCAGTTCCAAGAACTCTCGAAGAGGTTCTACTGTTTTCAATGCTTCTGAAACTGTTCCTCCAGCAGGTTTCAACACTGTCTCCAATTCTTTAAACCGTGATCCAAATTTTGTAAACCCCGCTTCAAGTTCTGTAAACTCGGCTTCCAGTTTTGTAAACCCCAACTCTGGAGGTCCAGGAGATCGCCAGACAATCAGTTATCCTCCTTCAAATAATCGCCTAAATAGTAATGCTAACTCAATTCCAAACGCAAACATCGCATCGCGAGATGTAGTGCCTCTACCGATTGAGATTCCGGATAATGTAACTGACGCTGATGCTTTCAGGCGCTACCTCTCTGTAAGGCGCGGCGCTGTATTTCCTACTAACTCAGACACAGAGGTATTTTCGATACCTCATTGCATCCCCAAAAAATGTATTTCTAATTTTACAGCGCAGTACTGTCGAATCGTTAGGAGGCCGACCAAGCAATCAATACCCTGTTGGGGCGCGTCGGTCGCCGTCGCAGATGATACCTGCAAGTTTCGTCAGTTCCAGTGCTTCTCTTTCGCCAATCCGTCCACCACCTCCAGACCTAGGTCAAAATTCTATCACATTACCTGAACCCAATCCTAGTAACAACCCTGCTGTTGCGCCTTGTGGATGTATTTCTCACGCTAATGCTGTGGGCCTTGGGCACAAAAGAACGGCTTCGTTATCCCATGCCATTATGACTCTAGCGCTATTGTCTGCTTCTGCTGCGCAGCTTCGATTTGTTGTCGCTTATTCTCATGCACACGCTTATCCCACACTTAATTATTTTTTGATTTGTTCTTGCATTATTATTGAGGTATGATGGTTTTTATCAGTACTTCTCTTTCAGTATGATATTTATATTTGTATTCAAGGCAGAACTGTTTGATGTTTTTTTTAGGTTTTGGTAGGCATCGGCTTTGTTGTGCTGGCAAGGTTCGATTTTTCCGAAGCATTCCAAGATAAATTGCATAGTTACTTAATATTTGGCCTATTTGTCATCACGGTTGCTAACGTCATTGTAGCAGCTTTTGCCTTGGACGATCATATTTGTGAAGTTCTTATGAAACGATCAATAACAGAAGGGACTCTTCCCAATTCAATGCAGCAACAACCGTACTTTGACGACACGCGATTAAACCGTTTTAACGATCCTCTAAATTAGTACTTTGTAAAAGGCGGAATTCAGCGTATCCATTAAACAAGATTTTTGAAGACGGGCTTTGGCAAATAAATGCAACCTTTAAATCGAAGCTTGAGACTAGATCTATTTTATTCTGCTTTTACTAGTGAAGTTTGAATTATTGCGTCAGTAAACTTTGTATGTCGAATTATTATTATTCAATTTGCATTAGTGCTGAAATGCCATATATACATACATATTTGTAAAACAAGGTCACAGGCATGCTAACTAACAATCCTGTTATGGATATCGCGGTTACTGATACAGCAAAGCGACACTGGTGTATATGTGATAAAATAACGGTTAAAATTACTTTTGCAAAGAATGTCAGTCGATATTCAAATATTTGCGTGGTTTGAATGAACAGTGCTGATGTAACTTAGTTATAAAGTTGCATCAAAATCATCATAGTAAAGGCAATACATACAGGTGCTGGTACATGAGTTAACAATATCGAATCAAAAATGTATCAGTCATGCAAGGCTTACTGTCTATAGCCTTGCAGCCATGATGATTTTACCTACCTTAATATTAGATCATAAATGGTTTTGAACATGTTTTTAAGCATATGTCAGAACAAATATTCTTCTCCAAAGACATGCCACCCATCATATCCACATAGCGGGTATTTACAAACTTACTGTTAATTTTTTTTTGCTGTTTTTAGAAAATGAATCGCTCCCGTTTCCCAAATCAAACTCGGCAGCCACCGCCCCAGCCACAACCCACGCCCCGGTTTCCTCCACAGCGGTTCTCAGCCCAATTCTCCGGAACTGCTACTGGTTCCTCAGATTCAGGAAGAGGATCTCTAGGAGCAGGAATAAATTCTCAAGCGACTTTGCGAATCCCACAGAGCAACCAAAACCAGCAGGAACAGCGACCTCCAGTGGCTGAGTCTCAAGTTCTGGATGACTTTGATTTTGATTGGGGCGACGATGACGACGACTTCGATATGGTCATGGCGTCTCAAGCAGTTGAGGCTGCTACGAGTGGAAACCCCCAGAGTTATGGTGTTAGTCCCAGTCGAAGAGATATGACGTTGGAAAATATCCGTTTGGAGCTGGCCTTCAAGGAAAGTAATGGGGAGGATGTGCGGAGCGAGGATTTCATGCAGGATGGTGTCTTGGGAGGAAATATATCCCACCGAAATAACCCTAACATGTTGAAGGAGTCTGAACGAATCGCGGAATTGGAGCGGATTAATAAAGAACTCACAAGTGAGAACTATTCTTGTAAGGGCGAAGTCACAAATTTAAGGAGGCTTCTAAATAAAAATTCACAGGAGAGACAAAGGGATTTAATTAATCGGTGAGATATACAGTTTTTACTTCGATTTTTGCCATTATTTGCTTCAAATGGGAATATCCATTTCGTTGTTTTTAATATATTGGCGATTCAATTTATCAGTAGACATAAGTTTTACACTGAAAAGTTTTTTAATTTATTAAAGACAAGCTCGAGACGAAGAAAATCGGAAAAAGGAAACTGAAACTAAGCAGAAGGAGAAACAAGAACTTGAAAGTACGAAAACCAGTTTGAGATTCACAGAGAAAGAGTTGAGGGCGCAGACGGAACGATGTGAGGCTTTAAAAAAACAACTGCAACGGTTGCAGGCGATGCAAAATGCTGTACAGTCGAGTTCGCCAGTAAAAGGGGGTTCCTTAAATCAGACTATGAATTCAAGTCGTGTGATGAATACAACCAGTTTAAGCTCTCTTGGTTTTCCCTCGATGTAAGTTATTCGATTTTGGAATTTGATCAGACCTTTACGAGTTTTATTGCAGATGTGGACTAGCCATGCTTGCGTTACGTATTTCGCATTTGTCGGTAGCATAAACCTTTGACATAACTTTTCTGTTTAATTTACCTTTGAAAGTTGGTTGACCCTGGAAATAGCATTAACTCAGTTGCTTTTGACAGACCAAGGGTTACATCATGGTTTGTAACTTTGCAATTTACCTTGCAAATATTTATGTTAATACAGTGTTATTTTTCCGAAGGAGTGCTTTTTCAGCCCGCATTACGCCATCAGCCGCATCTGCACCTCAGCCACAAGTGGTCCTGCCACCTTCACCCAAAAAACAACTTATCCATGCCGAAGTCCAAACTGGAGCGCCCTCTTTAGATCTCGAAATAGCAGAGCTTGAAAAAGAATGCCGAGAAGCATATGAGCTCCAACAAAAACTGATCTCTGATTGTATTGAGCAAGTTTCTGCTGCCACTACTAGGGAACTCCGGCGTATGCTCCCACGTATTAAGGAAATGGCGGCTGGAGCTGAAAACAAATTAGTGAAAGGACTTAACCTCCAAGGTTATCGCTATGAAATGTTTTTCCCAGATAATCTGAAAGTGGCGGAATTTATAATGGATGATATGGCCCAAAAATCTCGATGCGATCGAATGCACCTGGCCAGCACCAAAGTCAAGATTAAGTTCCCAAGTCAGCTGAAAGATTGGGAGGAGACCATTGGTTTTGATGAAGGTCTGCAGGCTCTTCTGTTTGCTCAAAAAGATATTTGGGGAGCGTTGTGCTTTGTTCTGGATGATCTGCACCGGCGGATTGAATTCATGCGGAGAATGGGCAATAGGAACAGTTTGTACAGAACCAATAATTGTGTGCATTTTTTCAAAATTCTCGTCTGGGGGACCAATTTATGGTCAAATTTCTTTCCAATGCTTTGGGCTGCAAATACAGACCCAAGGAGAGAATTTTTCCAAGAGATTCGCAAATGGAGCGCGTGTATTCTTTGGGTCGGGAATCGAAACTTTGAAGTTGAGGTACAATTTAAGTAAACACAAGTTTCCTATGTCTGACGCTGACAGAATTCTATTTTTTTATATTCAACCTGGTTTGTTCAAGCTAACGTCTTTTTAAACAACTTTGATTTAATTTCGTTACAAATTTTAGGACGTACAAGTAGAACTTCGGAACTTAGTTCTGAAGTCCCTCACCCAAGTGGCGCATAAAGGTCTTCTTCATTATACTGCTGCAAAGTAAGTAGCCTGTTTGAATTTAGGGATACACTGATCTGATCAATTCTAAATGTATATCATTAAATAAAATTTATTTTTTCTTTGTTTTCAGCTATCTTCGCCTATTCAATGTAATTTCAAATACCCTTAACACACCAGCGCATTCCAGCTTGGAAAATGTAGTTGACTGTTTAGAAGTTGCACAGGCCCTGAACCGCAAAAAGTTTTTAATGTACATCTGTCGAAAGCAAAACGATGGTAAAACCAAAGTCGAAGTTAATAATCTTGAAAATGGTTTAACGTTTAATAACCTTTCCTTTATAATGTTTTTGGGTATTTGAAATTGTTTTCAAGGAACCTGCCTCGCTCGACAATTTGCTTTGCACGCCATACAATTTTTCGAAGATGAGAAATCCCTGAACAAACGTTTTCGTCTTTACAAAGCCTACGTGAATTTCCTAGTCTCGATTGGGGAGTGGTGCGTTGTACATTCCAACGGTGAATGTGGCGAAGCTGTTCAGGCAGATGACCCTGACTTTTTTATCACCAGCCCTGTGTTCAATCCTCCCAATTCATCTGCATCACAGGCTTCGAGTCGATCCGGGAATAACCTCCAAGAGTCCGTGCATCAGAATTTGGATATTTCAGGTGCACCTCAAGGAAACTTATTCGATGCAACTATTAATTCAATGTACCTGTCCGAAGATATCTCAGTGATTAATTTAGACAGCGATGAGGAAGAATTGCATGCACAAAAAGAACCCGAATTTAAAAAACCGAAGCTTCATAAAACAAGTAAATATAGACCAGAAGCCCCTGGCACATCGAAACAATTACTAGAGCAGTGTTCCATGGAAGTGGATGACGAGGAATCGACGAAGGGTAGCTACGAAGACGAGTGGGATGCCACGCAACAGGAATTTCTGGAAATTAATGCTAGTCAGAGTGAGCGACCACCCAGTCCGATTAGAGAGCAGGAACCGTGCAAAAAGTTTTTGGAGTGTTCTTTATGGGAAGAGGAAAGGGGTAGAGATTCGTCAAATACACTATGCCAGTGTCGGTTTTATCTTCTCGAGGCCTTCATGCGCATGACTGAAGAAATGGTTTATATTTGGCGTAAGTCTCGCTCTGTTTGTTAAAATGAAAATATGAATAATAGTATATTTATAATATTTAAACAACCTATACACTTTTAACTACATCAAGGTCACTTGAAAATTCTCCAAGGATGCCAAAACCTAGCAGCCCGCCGCGCTGAAGAAGAATCTCGAGAAGAGAAACTTGAAGAGCGCATCAGAGAATTAGAAGAAATGAAAGCGAAAAAACTTGTTCGGAGCGGGAAGCCCAAATCCCGAGAAGAGTATGAAGAGGAAATGTCCATTAGCAGGGAATCGTCATTTTGGCGTCGAATCATCAACGATAGTGCATTCAAGGAGGATCCACTCACTCCAGAAGTGGTAGCTAGTTACTTGGAATACGCGGTGGAAATTATGTACGACTCGTTCAATAGCGCTCAGAATTCCATTAGCCGTGCTTTTGGCAAAGAGGGTGCCAATTCTTTTCATGTTAGCAGTGCGTACTTGCTCCGATATGCTCATGACCTCGGATTTTCCCAGGAATTAAGTAAGATAATTAATTTATGATATGATTATTACTTCCTATGCAGCATGAACACATATAATATGGTCAGATGATCATCGTCACTTCATTAAACAAATTTCTTATTAATGTACAATAAACAGTAGTACTTTTAGTATTCTCATTGTTTGATCTTAAAGAAGGAACCCTTTGCTTTGTTCACTTTTTACATTGGTTTTCTAGAATCGTACCTTCGGCAAGTGACAATCATTCAAGCTCAAGTTAGTTTAACTTCCAAAGTGGATGATAATTTGGATACAAATGAAGATTCGTCTGACCAGATGTCAACAGGAAGCCAATTATTTGAAGACGGATTTCAAATAAAAACAATTCCAAAGTTTGACCCAAACAATCCGGACATTGTTGCTGCACTACCGCCCTCTCTCGTAGAAACTTTAATGGAATTAGAGCGACAGAAGGAGGAAACCCGAAGAAGCAGTAGTGAAGCCAGATGTGCCACAGAAGATGATGACACAGATTATGAAGATGAAGCAAATTCTCATATTCAACAGAAGTTTAAAAAAATCGAAATTGGAAGTGCTTCAGAAACAGAATCCGAACCAGAAGTGGAAGAAGGTAACAGTGATGATAACTATGCAACAACTGATAATTCCTACGATGAGGATCCATCCAAAGAGGAAGGCGAATGCGACGAGGAAGATAAACCATTTCCCAAGAAACCCAAAAGATACCGGAAGGTTCGTGACTATACTAAATTTTGTGCCCCCACCCTACAACATGCCGATGGGTATTACGATTCTGATGAGGAACTAGATGAGGTGAAAGTCTCTTTCAAAGAGTTGCAAGAAGCTTTTTCAGGCAAAAGGGACAAAGAACAAAATCCAGGTGCAGGTACCGAGAAAGGACTGTACATAGGTTACAAAACTGCGAAGCAAGTTTGTGAAGAGCTTGAAGCCAACGTTAGTGATGATGTTTTGTTTGAGAAACCTTTGGAGAACCTAGATGGTGGAAGGATTAACCTAGAAGATCAAGAATTGAATGATTTTATGAAGGATTTATCATCTGGCCTGAATATCCAAGGCTACTACGAGAACAAGACATTGGTTTGGGATGATTATACCAAAAAGGGGGTACCTTTCAAAATCTAAGCCTCTTATGTAATACTTTCATATCTGAATATTTAGTACTTTATTTTGTATTAACGTAAAAGCTGTTTGTAGTATAGAAGTTTTGTACCTTTTTCAAATGTATTTTCATCTAAAAATCAAATTTTAGGTTAGTCTTGTTCAAACATTGTTCATGTTGACTTGGTATATAGTCGAAACTTTAGTATTTGCGTATGGCTTTCTCTTCGCCGTGCAGATTGGGAGTCGTTCTCTCAATATCTTTCTTGAAAAAACCATTTTCTTGTGCGGATTTGCATAATTGACAATGTATTAAATAATTTTTAACTCGTACTTTTCCCACCATTTATTACTAGATCGCTGGAACTTTTCATTGCTACCTCCTAATAACCCCCTTAATAATTTAAGAACTTCTACGCTTTTATACTCAAACAAACGCCGGTAGGAATTTTCGTCCATATAACATGTTTCTTATTAGGAAAGGTGTGATACCAATAGTTTCTGTTGAGCTCCAGGAATTTGTTTAAAATGAAAAACTACTGTACAGCCGGACCTTGTTACCCTCGGAACTAGATTATGGCCTTCGAAACAAAATTTTATGGATACAGATGTATCTTATTGTTAGTTACAGAGGTAGCACACAGGCACAGATACACAGTGTAGGAAATATACTGTTACTGTAGTTACCGGGTATACTAGATTTCAACAACCGGTTTTCCAGCCTTTTGCCTCTTCCGATAATTAGTTTTGTTATTATGAATGTTGTGAAAATGCATGCGTTACCAAGTTAAGTCCAATATAGTTGTTCTAGCATCTTCAGATATTTGTTTCTGGGCTCTTAGCATTAATTATCAGCTGAATTACTTCATGTACATATGTACATCCATACATGACTGCAAAAACTTATCGTCCGTAGGTGAAGAACCGCATTGTTTCATTACAGTATTGAAAATTTCCTCTTTAGCTGTTGTTATAATATGCAATGGTATTCTGTTTTGTTCCTTAGCAATCAATAGTCTCCGTAATATATACGGGGAAAAAATCCACCTAAAAGCGTTCACAACCAATCATCATCTCATTCAAGTAGACAATAATGTGACACTGGGTATGCTCATTTGGAATTGGTCGTAAAAAGGAAATAAAGCTATGAAATGTTGGTAAAAGGGCAAAAAAGGATTTTACATTTTTCTGGGGAAATGTTTTCACAACAAGTTTGTACAATATGTTCTTGCATTTCAGACAATCTTTTTATTTCCTACGTTGTTTACTTCACTAGAGAACATTTCTTATGGAATTTAATGGTTGATTCCTGCTCGTAATTTTCACCCCTCCTAGCACATTACTCCGAGGTCCATTGTTTTTCTGTGGACTCATTAACAGGCTTATCTGATGAGGAATTAACATGTTCGCCATGACATTGAGGACTTTGACATGTCATTGGGAGCATATACTGGTGACCGATGACATTAAAAAAGTAACAGCACAACCGCTGGCTCTCCTCTCACAATCAGTCGTTAAGGTCCAGTGCAAATGAATTGCTATGAGTTGTAATGGAATGAATTTTTCAAGTCATAACTCTAGAAAATGGTAGCATAAAACTCAGATGAGTATCCATTCAAGATACTTGTATAAACTCTATACCCAAATCTTATATAAGCAATGTTCGGACATATGCTGTAGTCCTTTACAAAGTGTAGCTGAAATTGTAACGAAAAAAAAAATTCATTCATGAAATGCAGAACGACAAGCCCAGATGAGATTCTTATAATGTAAGAAGATAAGTTTTTGTCCGAATAATTGTACTTGTGTTGGTGTAATCTCGAGAAGATAAACATTGAATTGAGAACAGAATTACGATTCACGACATGCTGAGAACAAATATGAAATTGCAGTCAATTCATTATTCGCCAAGTTGATTTCCATAATAAAAGTTTTTGTTTGTTTGTTGCATGTTTGCATTGGATTCAAGACAGAGAACATCTGTCTTGCCTTCGCATATGCTCAGCATCTATGTCTCAATATGTCCAACATGGTAATGAGCTGTAAAATGGGGAATTAAAGTGTTGTCTTCATGTTTTAATCAAATTCTGATGCTCTTGCATTTTTATGATGCTCATCCCTAACCTCCAGGGTATGTAAGTGTAATTACGTATGCCTTACTTATTGATAGTGTATTCCAATAATTTCGTTACTACATTTTCGCAAAGATTAGTTCTTGGAAGGATTTTGGTACCGGTTTCAGTCAGGGCTTCGTTCGGAACTATTTTTCACTCGATGCTGAGCTCAACACAAAATCGAGCTTTCAAATAAATATCCGTATCCTCTATACCAATTCCAAAATATTTGAACTTCTCAGGTTTGGCACTCCATTCCAGGACGATTCAATTCCCGAATTTGATTCAGTACTTGAATAACTAGATTTACCCACAGCGAGCTGTTGAATGTTATTGAATTTCGTCGTATGACATTATTTCAGAAATTACGAAGTAAGCCACTATTGACTATGTAAAAAAAACTAACTTACTGGATATACACTTCACTTAAAAGAGACTATAATAAATACAATTTGTAAAGCTTGAGTAAAAACTACTGATACATGAAAGTAGTTTACAATCATTTGAGCACAAAATCGAACCTAAGTCAAAAATAAGCTCATTGAAATATCAATTATAAGTATTGTTAATGGAGCTCGTACTTCTTTTCTGCTCTTTTCCTGTTGTTATTGGAATTATTTATCTTCTTCCGTATTTCTGTATTAAATTCAAGAAATACGATTGTTTCAATACCGTCAAATTAGAAACATTAATTTATTTTTTGTTTTGGCCAAAGACGATTTTGGTGAATCTGGGGCAGACTGAGACGGGTCCAGTGATAATCGGAGTAGATGTTATGCCTTAAAAGTCGTCTTTTTACTTATCAAAAGCACATACGTACACACTTATATATGTATTATGGAAGATGGATGGAAGTGAAGGGAAAAGAAAAGGTGAAAGAAATTCTTCCTGTTAACAGCAGCTCTGACTCTGAAAAGGATGGAGGGTTGCCCAAAGCTAAATAAATATTGCTCCAGAGTGTCTGTTATTCCATTTTATCACCTGACCAGAATTGTTAATTAGCTCAACTTTAACTACATATCCTTCCATCAGTGACTTATGTATCCACCACTACTATATATGTATCTACCTATTGACACATGAACGTACATATGTATATTGATTGTATGGTTCCTGCAACCATTACCATAAAAAAAACTCTGTACCTTTTCTCTTCCTCTCCCCGTTCTTACATATGCAGTCTGACATACTAGTAAGAGTTTATCTCTCAGGTTGCAGTATGTTCCGAGTTTCAGTGTATACTTTGTCCATGTCCAGAACTTACAAGTATTTAACAGGGAATGTAATTGTAAGTACATACAATCAATACCAGGGAATAACACACTGTAACTTCCAACGTTTTTTTTTCTTCTCGCAGTCCTTTTACCTCCTTAACTCTTTTGACCACATGGTATAATGATGAACGCTTAATTGTAGGTGTATCTGTAAAGCCTGTATGTTGAGCCTAGACCAAAAGTACGTACAACTATCAGAGATAGATACATACATAATATTACAGCCATTATAAAAAGCCTGACAGTCAGTCAGTTAGCCTCTGCTGTGAATAATAATGCCAATAATGGGGAAACCGTTGGTTTTACTGCGTTTATATGTTTATTCAAAGTAACTCACTCACTCAGTCATTCAAGTGATGCAAACGTCTTACTACTTTGTTTTTCCTCTCAGAATACTCAACGAAAACTCAAACTATTCCGAATAGATATTTCCACAGCATCTGGCAACAACTTGACTCCGTATACCACCAGTGCATTTAATTAGCATATAGATACAGGTAGCTTTATAAGCAACAATTAAGAGAGTAGTTAAGAACTATAGGACAGCTTAGAATGTCCTGCTTATAAGACAGGATTTAAAGGCCGAGTGGGGACTGATCCAACTGCTGGAGTTCGGGTGTTTTACGTCCGTTGTCTGATTATCCCTGGCTTAATTGTGAGAGGAAGAGTAGGGGTTTTGTGGAGAGGATGTCAACTTACCTGACCATAATGGTATGCTAATAGAGGGTTTTATTGACGGAAACGCTCCAGAGTGTGTGAGTTTTCAGTCGTAAACTTTTAGATGCTCTTTTAATGTTAATGCAATTTAATTTTATTGTTTCGAAAATTATTTATTGGATTTTTTATCCCTCACAAGGGATGCTCTGAGAACTCAAAAATATACATTCTGGGATGATTATGCATATGCACTTTTACAATATGCATTTTTGTCTGTACTTCCCAAAGTCATCCCCTCCCTCGGAATGTTTTTTGTAAAGTACTATGTTCCCGTCTAGTGCTGGAGATTTCCCTACAGTTTAGAATTATTTTGTGTAATTTTTTCCCTATAGATGGGATAATCTATGGAGGTATATACAGATATATGGAAAGGAGGAAGAAGTAGCCCGGGAGGATTTTTATCAGAAAACAACCAAGGAACAACTGTAAGGAAGAGTTGTATGAGATAGCGAAGGAACTCACTGACGACCAGGACTATGGTACTAGCTTCTATATATGTGTGTAAACCTTATATGAGCATAGTAGGGAAAGATACCTACAGGTAATATTACCCATGTTCTGGGGGTACATATGGGAACAAGCTGATAAAAAAAATTAGATTTTTTGGGCGGCTTTGGATTTTAATAGCTTAGAGGGCAATATCTTATCTGCAAACAAGACCAAGGGATGTTGGACGTATGCTATGGATGGACTCAATGGAGAATCTTCGGTGTAAGCTTTTTTTTTTCTCTTCCTATTCTTGTTCCTTCAACATTTGAACCCACAACTTGCACTATTGTGTACGGAGGAACACTCTTCTGGACAAACAAGTCAAAGTCAGCATAATAATTGGAGGAATGAAGAGAGGAAAAAGAGGTGTTCAAATTCCAAGTACACACATTACAATTACACAAAGTACACACACAGAGTGTATATAGTATGTACATGGGAAGCATACTTAACAGATCCGCCTTCTCTCTTTCTCCGAGGCAGGATCCTTCGATTGGGAAAATCTAATTGTTTCTTTTAACGGCCTACTTCTTCTTCTTCTTCTATAATTCTTCAAATATTTTTCCTCCCATAGTTAAATTACAATCCTCATCTGTATACCATTTAATGCCATAGCTATTAATTTCAATGTAATTATGCACAAGCTTATATATTATATATAATATATAAGGGGATGAAAAAAAAATCAAACATTACAATTTAGCTTACATATGTATATCTATCCTTGCGGCTGAATATGAATATGATCAAATGTGACTTCTTAACATCTTCAACTTTTGTAAAGTTGACTGACTGAGTCTGCATTTTTTCCAACTGTTTAATATGTATTTCCAATGCCCCATTGTTTTTTATATGAGCACTTGTTCCTTCCCTCTCCGAAAGTTCATTCATGATTTCATTCATGGGTTCGTCATCGTCTGTCAGTCTGACAGCTCTTCTGTGAGCACTGAGGCATTAGAGTGCATACATATTATACACAGTACGGCGTACCTCAAGCCATTGCCTGGCACTTATTAGTTAGTGTAATGTTTTGGTATGGGTAACTGCAACCAGGATCTGTTTACTGTTGGTTATTATTGTCATCTTTGTTTGAGGGCTTCAGGTAGCCAATGGACTGTTCACATGGAATTAGGAGCTGCATGTCAAGTTTTGTCATTGTCAACGTCAGGGGTTAGACAATGAGCGCGGCCGGAGAGAGAGAGAGAGAGAGAGAGAGAGACTGGGACTCCTGGTATGAAATATAGGGATGGGACGTGCAAAAACTCCCAATCAATTCGACCCATTGATTTTTGTCTGTAAATATTGGGTTTGGCTAAATGCTTATTTATTCTCAGGTGCTGTTCGGATTTAATGGTTTTAAGGCTAAGTCTATTTAGTTTTTTGAGGTGACTTTAGGGAAGGAAATATTTTTGAGGGGATGTGTGTTACTTACAGGATAGGCTTAAGTTTCGGAAAAAATAGTCATAATGTTATGCTGGTGAATTCAAGATTAAGTCATAAAAATTGAATTGCTGACAGAATTTATTGATGTTGAGTTCCGTGCATGAGTTTTTTATGGAAATTAAATGTGCTACTGCAACCTCTTCAGTCCAGAGGTAAATGTTCGATGGGGTTGAATATTGGAAGGACCACGTGTATACTAGAGGTGGATTTACTTTACTTGACCACAGAGACAGAAGAAAGGGAGAGTGAGAGAGAGAGAGAGAGAGAGAGAGAGAGAGAGAGAGAGAGAGAGAGAGAGAGAGAGAGAGAGGAACAACAGTTGAAAAAATTATTTTCAGTTGGAAATGACTATACACGCGGATTTAAATTGAGCGAGATTTTATGAACTTTTCCAAGTGTTGTACATTGACACTAAGCAATCAAAGGAGTTGTGTGTAGTATATAGTCTCGGAGCTACGGAGAGTCATAAGTAAATAGTAGTGTGGAGAGATGTCCATGAAAATTATCACGCGTGGAATCTACCATGGGAGGCTATAAACTCTAGTTCATTCTCACGTTACCGAGCTCATTTACACGGAAACACTGCCTATTATTTTCAGGCTTGACTATTCCGTAGTCTTGGAACCAGCCCCAGCTGTGCATAAGACTTGTGTGTATAGACTACTAAATCCCATATAACATAATCATGCATAATATGAGGTTGACAATCACAAAACAAGCTTATTTACGAGTCAGTGGAAGGTGAGGCTTGAACAAAGGGTGTGAGAGATGTGGAGGGAAAGGTGCAGCAGAAAAAGTATCTTGTTTTATTTTTGCCCGAAAAAATTACAAATTCTCTTGATACTTTAGTCTGAGGTCATTTATACATATGTGTGTAGATATCTACGTATTATAAAAAGCGGTATATGTGAATATGAATACAGGCTATAGGACCCTTCAACGTCCTCCTGCTTAGCACCAGAATTTAATTTCGCTCCGAGCTGTAAAATTACATTTATTTTGGAAAAAAAGGATAATTTGCCTCGGATCCCTTGTCTAATTTGGAAACAGGTAAAATCCTTGTATTAGCTACTGTTCATGTTTTAAGAATTTTTTCTTCCATGGAAAAAATAACATGGTCAGACAAGCAGTGGTGGTTGGTATGAAGGAGCAGAATTTATGATATTATTACGAGAATGTTTTATAATCAGAAGATTGAATGCCAGAGAGAGAGGAAATAATCCTTGGATAATAATTATCTGTAGGAGCATCAGATCACAGGAGCTTCTTCGGAGAGGAGGAAGGATGGAGAAAAAATGCCTAATCGGGCGTGTAAGCACTTGTACTTGTCCATAATAAAGTGTGATGCACATTTTTCTTCTTGTCCACCCAATAAACTTGAAAATTATAGCTCCTGTGCCTTCCTTTGCCCTCACTCCCAATTAAACATTACCGTGGGGCTTCTTGGCTTTCTCACTTCCTATATCTGTCTCACGTCTGACGCACATTGTTACATATTTTCATGAATACCCAAATGACCTTCTGTACATTTTGGATTACAAGGCCTGACCCGGTTTCCGGAGTATTTTAAAATTCTCAGCCCTAGTTCCTAATAATGGAAGCAGTAATTTAGCAATTTAAAGAATATTTTTGCTCTTTTAACGTCATTTCGTAAGTTTTTCCTGAACAGCCGAATACAATAATGTGTTAACTCGTCTCAGTGTGTTGATTGATGATTGTTGACTCCAGTGAAATTCAGATTCGCCAGAAAACAAAATTCCACTGTTCCAAATATGCCCCCGACTACCCTTTAATTAGGGATTTAAAGGGCAGGTCTGATCTGACACATAGAAGGTGCTGACACTGATGAGATTCAGTTTATAGAAAAAAACTATTTCTCCCGAAGAATTAGAACCAGAAGCTTACCAGAGAGGACTTCACAGATCGGTTGTACCTGTTTGATTTGCTAAGTAAGGCTTAAAAAGAGCCTGGGCTGTTTGTGTGTAATCTAATGGGAGATATTAATGTCATGTTGTAACGGAGTGTTAGGTCTTCCATTATCATTACCATTAAGTTGGGATGTGATGTGGAAACTAATGGACCATTTATAAAAATGTTTTCCCCCCTTTTCCGTCATAACCAACAGATTCTTCTGGAAATTTGGGGATAAAAAATAAGGGCAGGCTTTTCTTTTCATTGTATTATCATATTAGAGAAAGTGGTTTGCGGTTAGTGGTGGTTATAAGGTTGAACAAGACAAGAGTCAGAAAAAGAGGAGCTGCATTGTTGAAATGAAGATCGGGGCTGTTGGCTATATACTCTCCTTCCATCTCTGACTGACATTATGCTTGAGCTGTTCCAATCGTTTATGGATCGAGCCTAATTACATGCTAGCCTTTATGTAATCGTTAACAACAGGTTCTTGTTTTGGGATATCGGAACAGCCGGCTGAGTGAGTGAGCGTAGTCAAATTTCCCCGAAAAAATTATTATGATTAAGCATGTACTCTACAGGATCCACTAATCGGTTCCAATCAACGCCGCAATCCAACCAACCATAAAAACATATTTCCGAAAAACACATTTCCAATCGTTTCCCTCCATCCTTCAATAATGCTCGCTATCTCAATTACTTGAGCCTAATTCTGCTTACTAGTCTTTTCAAAGGGGATTAAATAAAATACACAAATCTTTCCACCCCAAAATGTAAGGAAATAGTTACACAAGGAACGGAGGGGTAGAAGAAAAAAAAACAAATGCAAGGAAGTATAGATACATGGAACAAATAATGAAGAAGTTTTTCTCCAGTGGGAGTTTGCAAGTCATAAAGCGGCAGAGTAAAATTTGGTAGTGTGCCTGAGTTTGAGAATGACGGAGCTATTTGATGTATTACAACTTTACAGGGGAGAGAGATAGGGAAGCTTTAAATACAAGCGAGCACATACCAGTCCTAAGATGTTGATTGGGTAGAATACTGAGCCATCATTGAAATGATGGTGATTATCAACGTCATCAATTTATCATCGATTGATTCTATGCAGATTACCTATATCCCAGCAAGTACTTATCTCCAGTTGTGATCTCAACTTCTTCCACAATCTTCCGAGCCTACCATTAACCTTATATTTCATTGCTTCTCTCTCTCTCTCTCTCTCTCTCTCCCTCCTTTTTTCGTCCGTTCTTTTACTCTCAATTTATTTTCCCAATATCTCCTGCTATATTTTTTCCCTCTTGTAAGACACAAGAAAAAAGCACGTGTGAGAGTTCATATTGATAGGATTTTTACCAAATAAGCCTGTAGTATTTGGACGTACGTTAAACTATTTCTTTAAAAAGTATCAGATTAACTAAACACTCATATATGTACATAAGATTTTAACACTAAGAAATACATTCAATTTTTGAACTATAAGATTTCATTTGCTCATCGTAATTGGTTTAAGTAGTCACTTATACGTAGATGAATGATAGAAGGCTTGTGTATGCTTACAGTCTGTAATAATTAAATATGTGTGTGACAAAAGCTTATTGAATTAGAGGGAATCTTGAGTCTAAAGGCAATTTCTGTACAAATAAAAAAAAAACTTCAAGACACCTGGGAGATGTAAGAAGAAATATAAAGCGTGGAGAAGTTGAAAGGAAAATAATTGTGACCGCGAGAAGGAACTGGAGGAAACCACAAGAGTAAGAGGAAATCGGTCGTCGACTTGTTATTTTAATAAGCTCGGAATCAGGAAAGGGCACTGTAAGCGATTATAGGAAACGCAAGATAAAATCAATTTAGTTTTATTGTCATCATTCATAAAGCCAAGCAATATTATGAGTGCTGGCTGTCACAGCCCAATTATTTATGACTTTATTAAATTTCCAGTAGTGGGCTCCTTGGGAAAACAATTTTTAAATCCATTTGACATACATACTAAAAGCACAAGCGTGTTTACCCCGTGAGTCTCCCCACCTCTGGATTCTAGGAGAGGTCAACCTTTCGGATTTTATTCCGGGTTCCAGATATTTTATTATAGTTCCTTAAAATAAGATTTTAAGCCTGATAATGTTCAAAACATTAACTCTCCGTCTCACCATATTTACCTATATTTACAGGAACAAACCCTCCAATTAGATTTACAACTTGGGGAGGTGGGCCAAAGCGTGGCATTTTAAGATATGGTAAATAAGTAAAAATTGTTAATTTAATATCACTATGGCATTAAAACTATCGTTATAAATTAAATCTTGGGAAAATCAAAATAAATAAATAGAGTAAATCTCATGGAAGTGAAAAGAGTAAGGAGGCCACCAACCCCCTCCCAAAAGGCTGGAACCTCAAAACTTGACCAGTCTCTTAAACTGTTGGGTTTTAAGGGCTAGGATTTTATACATATGAGTCAAGTGCCAGACACGCTAACAAGCTTGCTGGCTCTGTCTTGTGTGGATATGAAGCTTTTGTGGAGAGCGAGATCTAGTTAAGAGGACCAACCTTGTTGAACAAAACTTGTGGTTTGGATAATGTGAGCAAAGTGAAAAAGATGAGTGGAAGGAGAGGGAGAGAAGGCAAAAAAAAATGTGGAAATGATGGGATATCGGATGATCATAGCAATCATAATCACCATGATCAAGTCAATCGAGATGATCTCTGGAGTTCACGTTTTTCACAAGCCTCAAGAAATCTTCAAGTAGATACTAATACGTACTTATGTACGTACGTACATATGTATAAACACTTGAAAAACATGTATGAACTATATCCTTGTAAATATATATCTACAAGTCCAATCATTCTGGTCAGATTCACATATTCCTTGCAATGTGGGCTACAGGGAGAAAAATGAAAGGAAAAGCAAAGGAGCATATGGAACTGTTCTGTTTGGCCTTGTCGCAATGGAATATTCAAATGTTCAATAAGTTACACACACACACACGCCTCATCATCATGCTCTCTCCCTCTCTCTCTCACTCCCATACTCTCCATAGGATAATTTTGATCTACTTTGGATTTACGAGTTCGATTAATCTTTGCCTTGTGAACAAATCATACTACTTTGAGGATGCTCCGTGATTCTACTTTTTTTCATTACCATTTTTTTCCATTACCTCATTCCCCCCTTTCTTCTCTCAGATCAGATCCGCACCTCGTTTGGGCTCACTCACCAGTGAATAAATCAAAGAGCCAACAATGTGGTAAAGCCTTCTCATTTTCAATTCCGTTTTTCTCTTTTTCTCACTCAACTATATGCTCCAACAACACCCAACAACAGGGACTAATCTCTATCATACGGACCCAAAATTTCATTCAGTAGAATGTTTGAAGGGGCTCAAAATCCTGCAAAATTCTTTTTATAATGTATCCTAAAAATAAAATAATATCCACATGATCCAAAACATTGAGGACAAAACTGAAGGAAACATGGAAGTAAATCATATTTTACAAGTTTAAATTTGACCGGAGCTTTGAAAGGAGCAAAGGGTTTTGAAGTGAAGGGAAAAAAAAGAAGGCAGATCGTTAATTCATTTTGGTAAAAATATGTAAATGGATTTAATGTTGTTGTGGAGGTGTAATAATGCATGTTGGTAGGTGTAGATGTTGGGATGAAATGTTGGATATTTTTCACGCCCCTTCACTTGAGAAATGGCCGAGATTTGCGGCGAATTTATTTCATTTTTTATCCCTGATTGGGTTCAACCCTCCTCTCTCTCTCTCTCTCTCTCCCTCTCTCCTGGACTTAAAACTAAAGGAATATTTTTCGTGTTCACTTTTCTCTCTCTCTCTCTCTCTCCATTGCTCCGTTCCTCTCACACACTTTTACATTCTCTCCTAAAAATTGGGGATAAATCAATCCTGTAATTCCTTTGAAAATACTTTGAAATTCAAACGGGCTTTACCCCTAAAAAAGAGTGTACATAAACATGCCTCAGTGTATTAGCTTATGACTCTCCATCTAACTCACTTTGCTCTCTATCGGCTCTCCGGTTTAAGCCCCCTCTATAGGGTATAGGGCTTTCTACATACTTTCTGATTTCGCACCGATTTTCCCAACCCCGCCTCCCCGCCTCCTATTAGCTTATAAATTATCAATTATTTATCGTTTTTAATTATCGGCCTCAAAATCAACTCACATTTTGCTCATCCTCCTTTCCAAAAACAGCCGTCACTTGTACATACGCATAACGAATTGAGTTTTTTTTCTCTCTCTTTTTTTCCCTACTAAGCTGAAACCCTTGTTGTGTGTGACTATTAGTACCCAATTTTGGATGTTATGTAAGGATATATCAATGTACAGGAGTTCAGATAATTATTTGGGCTCATATACATCCATCCATACATACATACATACATGCATTAAGGAACTGTATGTACATAAAGAATTTAAAGGTAAAAAACCTTGAAAGAACGTGGCCCTTGTCTTGTTTTACAGGTAAAGAAGGGAAAAAGTTCGTGAAGACGTGAATACAGTCTGATCGCATTTTTTCCACTCAGAGTCATTACTCAATTTTTTAGCAACACACTTTTAAATGTTTTTTTTTCTTCGGAGGACATACATAGATAAAAAAAAACATGAAAATTGCCTATCTGATTACCATTAAAGTGGCTATAAATCATTGGGGAATTGGCTCTCAAAACTTTAATTATTATTTTTTTTGATAGAAAATCATCTAAAGTATGCTAATTCACCTTTCAAATCTTATATCCTTCCCTTACTCTTTCCTTGCAAATTACTTGCTGAATTTAAATACCTTTGACATGATTTAAAATTTTCGATGTATATAATTAGTATATCAACATACTTTTTGGTTATAGGTATCAGGGGTCAAATTTCCTAGGAGAAAGATGGCAGCTCTTATATCTACAGCTTGAGAATTGGGCTTGAGCTACAGTCCCTCCAAAATATTTGATTCCCTAATCTAAAATTTAAAATAGATTCGTGACTTTACAGGTTAAATAGTGTGTGTTTATAAGGTGATATTTTTACTTCAGCCTAATATCGTAGCCCCAACTTTTGCCAACCTGAGGGTTTCAGACTCATGAGTGTCCTAGAGAATAACCGGAATTGATTTATAACTCGACCTCAACGATTTTAAAATAGAGGATGAACAAAAATACTACCATCACATGATTATAATATACGAAATGTACAGGTTAAAGCCAAATTGTATTGCAAATTATATTATGGAATGTGCAAAACAATACCTAATCATCTAAATGTATAGCGTTTGTACAAGGAGCATTAAACCCTTGAGCGGCATGGAACCTAAGCAAATAAAACGGAATAATGTTGAATCAAAAATATTTCATTAGTAAGCCCTTGCTGGATCAGGAGACTCATACATAATTACATTTCCATGAAAAATAGCGTCTTATAAAAAACAATAAGCAAATTGAGTAAATGACAATTCAAAATTGATGCCAAAAAACTAGAAGAGAAATAATGACACTGAGACTCATAAATGTTCAAGAACGGGTAAAGGATTTCAAAAAATCCAAATGCTAACCAGGCCCATGAGTTGTAGTAGGAACAAGAACTCTATTGTTCTTGATGTCGTGCTTCCACTTTTTTTCCCCTACAGTTCCCCAAGAAATACAACAGACAAAACAAATAACCACTAAATACATTGGGAAAGCATGTGGATTTTCCTGAAATACAATCAGTGAGGGAAAAAGTAAATAAACTCTTGACTTTATGCGGTACTTGACTGTCAAAGGAGAAGGAATCCGTAAACTCCTTGCACTCACGATAAGTTCACAGTTTCAAGTTACCCATAGAATCTGTACTTAATTAGAAAGGAATATTTAAAAGGGGGAGAGATTAATAAAGCCTTCATTCACTTCTACCTAGAATCATTCACTTCTTTCTAACCGTATGAAATATCTACACGTGAATGTAAATATCTATATAGATGCTCCCAGGACTCTGCGTATACACCTCAAGTTTACAGTTAGGATTGTGCCAAAATATGTGAATGGACAGTCTTGGAAAATATGCAGACGCGGGGTGTAAACTTCCCTACACAGATACAACTATAGATATTTCTGAGGATTGTAGTTTTCCAAAGTAGCATTTCTTTTTTGTTCCAAGTGACTTTTTATCACTTGACTTGAGACCTCTGATGATGGGACTATCAGGATGGATCAGTAAGTGACGGCAATGAATTTCCTCTCGCTTTAATTTAATGTACTACTTCTAACTAATTTGTTTCCAAGACGAAACCAAATCTACAATCAAGCCCACCCATCTGCAATATAAATTTCAGCTTTTTTTACGAGTAAAAATAAGTTTTCCCCTCCGTTTCCCTACTTTACTCACCTCAACTTATTTTACTTTTTTACTACATACTTGACGTGGCTCATACTGTATCATGTGTGTTCCTCTTTCTGCTCTGCTCCGTCCACCTTGCCCTGTTTCCATTGGGTGGTCCGTCGATGGACTTTTCGATAGACGTTTCTCTGGTAATGACGGAAGCGGTATGGACATTTGGTGAAAAGAGCTGGGATTTATTTCAATGCTAATTTATTTCTCTTTCTTCTGTACTTGAGGTTTGGCGTTGGCTTGTCAGAGCACATTATAAAATTTATAATTGGGTGATTTAATGATGCTTCTGGTTCTCTCTCTCTCTCTCTCTCTCTCTCTCGAATGCAATCAGCCCATGCCTTTCATACACAGAGATTACATTGTTGCGATTAGGGAATGACGAATAATCAAGTTACATTATCAAATTATTACTCTTTGGATTTATGACTCCTCAAGCTAATTAACCTCGTCGAACGGTTTGCAAATTAACTTGAAGAATTCAAGCTATGCTCATTGAGGTTTGCACACTCTCAAGTAGAATCTAATAGGAATGGAATGACTGTGTATGATGTATGTAATTCTTGGGAGGAAATGAACTCGGAAGTGTTGAGACACGATAAAACTTTTAACTTTTGATGGAAGATATTTTTTTTTCGGAAATGAAGCTGTTAAATTAATTAAAGTTATACAAAAAATTTGGAAGCAATATGGAAGTAGTATAAAAGATAACCTCCGTTAAAAAAATAAACTTGGAGCCCAAGTCTCATGCAATGCTTTACGCAGATGATGAAGGTGTGAGTGAATTGAAGAGTGATTCTAAATCATTAATTCGTATTTAATTAGCGTCAAGATGATATAATTTGTTTGATTTCTGGCATAATCTTTTCTAATAGACGTTAAATTTTAGATGATAAAAATGAATGCGTATTTTTTCCGATTGCTCTCTAACACTATGCAAATGTGTTTGGCAATTCTTATCAAAATTGGCGCTGTTCCCTGAGGACATTCCCAAGTTCACAGATCTTCCAAATGCTAGGATGACAAGGAGAGTAAGTTGCATAATGCTACCAAATAAGGTTGGAAGTTGTCAAAGTTGGGTTTTTAGTGAGCATTGACATCTGTCGATGGTGAATTCCTGAAGAGAAGTGTTGTGACACATTCTCCCATCGCTGCTCCCAGCCATTATCCCCATCCCTGACAAATGGACCCGTTCCCGTAATTAGACAGGTAGTCAGGGGTAATTAAAGTGACATTTAAAAAATGACCCATCCTGGACAAACAGGTCACCGTTCAGTGTCTCATAGAAGAAAAAGGTCCAGAATCCAACAACACTATCCATCTTGTTTTTTTCCCCCCTCATCCTCATCTTATAGAGTTTGATCCTCGGCCTGTAGATATGGATGTACGTATCTACATATGTACATCCCATGTGAAATCTATAGACACCCTCTCACTGTGTATAGTTTCTTGAGGAATAATTGGCGTTCGGAAAGGAGCTCAGCCCTTCTAATACACGTCTCGCATTCCTTGATGACCAGACTGGGTCAGAGTCTGACAGCCATTGACATTACTCGTGTCAAGTGGGGTTGACTCTTGACAAATGACTGAAGCGCGGACGGTGGTTTTGGGCCACCGGTTTTTCCAACTCTTGTTCCTTTTCCACAGAACAGAACTCTCAACCTGAAAACCTCCCATTGCTCCTGCACACAACACAGCTCAGCATTAGGAAGAAATGCTTGAAATTCCCAGGTTTTTTCCAACTATATAGCTCGCGATTCCATTCAACAAGATCCAGGAGATAAGGCCCAAAGCTCTGGCCTTATAAACATTCCTGGAATCTCTGAACGCTGGGAGAGCTAGTAACTACTGTCCATTATTTTAGGTCCTTCCTGTCAACCCCTATTCTCTTTTTACACGAATCTGAATCTCAGTCAATTTTCATGTTTTTGTTCAAGTAACAGTTTTTTTTTTCGTCATGCATTTTCTGTATAATTATTCAATAAACCCAAGAAAAACAGTTCCCGAACTAGAACTTATTCCTGCGGTGGATGTAAAACATTCAAGGGAAGGTTCGAGTCAACTTTCAATCCACCCTTTCATTGTTGTTGGGTTTCTCCGATAAATTACATTCAGGAGCAGAACTTGGAATTTTAAGGGGGGTCGATTTACAGGAAAATCGAACAAGTCTTGCTTTCGGTCCTTTAAGAAAAATTGACTTCCAAATTTGATTTGAAGTCAATTTCAAGACATATGCCTCTTCATTCATGGGATTTTTATAGGAAGAGGAATGGGTAGATAGAAAGTCCTATGGGAAATAAAAATTCTAACAGTAGTTCCCCCTGCAATCAATTAACTTGTATAAGAAAATGGCATGCTAAAAGTTAATCCTGCTTTATATACATAATTATCTAAATCTATACGGGATTCTATTGAAATTGCATTCGTAAGTGCACCCGGTAAACTCCGAGTTCAACTTTAAGAATATAAGGGAGACTGCTGCAGCAGGAGGTGCGAAAATGTGAGACTAATGAGTGGCAAATGGGGAATCACCAGGTGGTCCAAAGTAAGGGGGTCCGAGAGTTGTTCTGTGGAGATTCATTCCATTCTTTCTTCGAGTAACAATCATCTGAGACTCAACAGCCTCTCTGAGTACACTCATTCCTTGCACCCCAAAAGATCACCAAAAAGATTACAACTCCTCGCTCTCCACAACAATTTATTTACGCAGCTGCATACATACATCCCAGGGAAATTATCGGCGCACACGCCTCCTAATAAACGATATCGTAATAAGAGCATATTTTTTCTACTCCGAAATCTGTATCTCCCAAGCCAAGAAAGACACGGCCTTACCAAAATTGAACTGAAGGAAACTGTATATTTATAACGTCATATTTCATGTAAAATATAGCTACATGCACTCGTAATGCACTCCTACCAAGATTTATCCGCATCCTTAGACACTATATACATATTCCCCATAAAATACATGAGATCTTGCTTATGTAATAGTAATAATAATAATAATAATAATTCCTTGACAAGTAAAAGATGATTACCATGCAAGCAAATTGCCAATCCGCATTCCTATGTAGCTCCGCTGTTGTGTTCCACGGAGCTTTATAATAAGCCAACTATTCTGATGAGAAGGGAGATTACCATAGGAATTGCTATATTGATGTATGCAAGCATGTAGATATAATTATGTATATTACACTACACTTCCATACATACGACCGCTCATGTAATTAGACGCATAGACAAGAGGATATTATTTTTGACCAAGTTTTGATTACTTGACCTGAGTGTCAGGACGCGTCAGTTAATAAATAAACCATTAAATTTGCTTATTGGCTATTGTCTTATTACAGTTATGTACGTCTCAACAGTACACAATACAGAATGGAATTACCCCATGTATAGGTAGATATATAAATATAGATAGATGAGTACATAATGAAATAGGAATTATTTCAAGGAGGAGTTAAGGCGTGAAAATTGTGCGAGTATAATTATATTTATTGCAAAATAGAACACATCAACTCACAATTACTATATACACTTATTGCTAATGATGAAATGAATTTTATTACAACCCTTGAAATACACTATCCCCATATGTTATTTCCATTGGGGGGGGGGGTGGCAGGAAATTGTAAAATATTTTAAAGTAATAAGTGTTAAAAAAAATAAGGTGTTTAAATATTATGACTAGAAATTATTACAAGTAGAATCTATACTAGATGAATCCCGGACTTGACTTTTGACTCCAGTCGATAAATTTAAATACGAACCAATTTCTTTTCCCAAGGCCTGGAACGATGAGAAGGTGCTGATGGCCTCAGCGCGTGTTTCTCCTCCTTTAATTATTTTTTAGGTGAGTGTGAGCAACGAAGGGAAATGGAAGAAAGGTGAATCGGCTGGTACATGAGGCGAAGAGGATGATAAAGTTTAAAAGTGGAATGAATTTTTTCCTCTACGGATAATGAATCGTCAATAAAAATCGATTATGGGATCTCAGGAGGGGTGCTTTTTCTCGCAATCCTCTCTCTCTCTCTTTCTCATTTCGGCCGGTGACTTGACAGAAAAAATCGAGAAAATCAAACATACTTTCTTCTCTTATTTCTACATCTTCCTCTCCTCACATTTTAACCCGCTGTTGTATTTTTAGCGCTGAGGTATTCAAGTATCTATATCTTACGGGTGGGTAAACAGAGTTAGAACTTCCAAATTCTAAAGATTGTAATGTCTTACTCCCTCTGACTTTACTTGCTAAAAAATACACGCAGGTTTTAATCATTATTTTTCAAAAATGGTTTTTACTTTCCACAATCCCTAGTACTACATTTTACAAGCCACAATTATTGTCTCAGGGATTCAAAATAAACATGTTAACTTACTACAAATTGTTTTAGTAACCTGGTGCCCAAAAATCTGAACGGCGTCGAAACCAAACAAATTTCAGTGAGACATGAATAGTGTGTGCCAACAGAACCTGAAGACCCCCTTGCTTTGCGTTCAATAAAAAAAATCCCACAATTAATCCCATTGATTAAGGGTGTAAATATACGCTTGTCCGTGGTAGATGCATCCGGATGATAATTCCAACTCACCCAAACCCACTTGATTACAATGTCCATACGCACAGTACACAAGCGCATGTATACATATGTAGATACATACATATGAACGGACCCCAGAAAAAACAACAGACACCGCTAGTCATTTATTTATCCCTATGGGCTGTAGCCCTGAAAGAGATGAGACGTCGATAGGAGGATGGGAACCGGAAGCTCGATCCAAATTGCCCCGACGAATGTCATCGAAATAAAATCTAAAATAAAATATACTCAGTCAAGGATAATTATAACGTTACTCCCACCCAACCACTCCGTCAGAAATTGTACGAGGAAGCAGGAGGCTCTGGAGATTCATTGCAATACGTAGCATTACAGGGTGCTGTATTTACATTACATACATACATACATGGTTCTAACATTAAAAAAAAAATACTAAACAAAAATGATTTGAGAATTTCTGATCAAAACCAACATCAAAAATGCGAGAACAAATAACCGAATATTTTTCGGATGTGGATCAAGAGGGAGATAAAATTTCCCGGAAGGGTTTACGAACGGTAAAAGCCTCATAAATGCCACCTTTCCCTCCACAATTTGACAGTCCCATTAACAACTTGTTAATTTTTCCCAGTTTTTTTTCCCCCGGAGATTTTTTTCCCCAAGTTTTTAATTTATATTGAATGCTCACTCTACCCATGCGCATATAAATGATCGTGCATACATACATACATTGGGCCTAAGTAACATATATATATATATACACTTGCTCCAAAAACGCAATCGAGTGTGTAATCCCGAATGGATTATTTATACAGGAGCTGTTATGTGTGTATAACAGTCAAAACCACAAAATGTTTCCCAGCCCCAGCCCCAAACTGCCCATAAGAAAGTAAAGACGGTAATTTAAACGGGGAAATCATAAACTAGTGAAAAAACCAAGCTCCTATTTTTTTGTCCGTCGCAATGATTATTAATTGACTTCCTTTACTCAAACTGGTATATCTTCGTCTCCCTCCGCACAGTTGACTCCAGTAAGGCTTAAAACGTCCGGAGTGTTTTTTTTTTCCATGACATACATACGTAGATATAATGTGCATATCTTTTATAAATATACAGAGGCCTTTTTGAAAAAAAAAAAAAATGAAATAACATTCTGTCGAGGAGTCTGTCTCCTCAAAAGTAATGGCACTACAGATATGAGGACTGAGGCTGAGCCGAGCAGTTAAGTTGAGACTGTCCATAGGAAGTTGAGTAATAAGAAGGAAGTGTGGGGAGAGGAGGGAACCTGACGTGCATATTAATTACTGCTCCTCCTGGACAACCACTGGACAACTTTCCTCATGATGACTAATCTGAATGCTTAAATAACTCACACAATTAATTCTTGTGCAGGGTGAAGGAAGTGTACGGAGGAGTGGGACCCGTGAGGAATCGTATTTCTCAACCAGATGCCACATACATATGTATCTATTACTTCCACTATACTCATAATAATATCATACGGACTCCAAATTTGTCATACAGTAAACTCTCATTATAAGAGACGCCCCTGCCAGTGGAGTCTCTCCATAAGAGCAAGAATATCTGATACATTCCCCTTTTCTCACCATAGACTAATATATTTCCCCCTTATAATAAAGCATATCCCTCAGTTTAAAGCCAACGGCTCCTGTAGATTGTCCTTATAAACGAATTGTATGTAATTACTTTCCATTAACACTAACAAACTGCTCAGCAATTATTTACTCCCCAAAATCCCACACAAAATAATACATTGTCCCGCTTAAAGTTCAGAGTTCACTTTACGTCAAAGTAAAACAACAGCAGCAAACTTCGGGCAATTTTATTAGCCAAAAACCTAGCAATAGAATATGGTAGTAAAAAGCCATGATTTATTCTGAAATAAGATTTCAAACAAGAAGAGTAGTATCATCTCAAGAGAAGGGAAGGATGATGACTGTAAACAAATGAAATTTCCTGTGTCTTTGGAGATGATTTCGGGCCCAGTTTGCCTCAGGGCATTTCTTTCCTTGAGTATATAACAACTCCTCTTTTCCTTTCCATCATATTTCATAATCAAAGTGATATGTTTCTCTCTACTTGGTAGTAATATTTTGTGGAATGAATACTAGTTATGTATGTATGTATATGGTGGGTCTTTGAGCTCTTATTTGTTCGGATTTCATTTTTAAGGTCAAAAAACCCGTAGATTCTACTTAGGTTTTCTCCTTTTTTTGATTGTATTTTAGTTTTTAAACCCCTTGGAGTCTGCTCCTTTTTCCTGAAAGGGAATGAGTCATTTGAGTGTAGTGTAGTGTACTAGTGTAGTGTAGTGAACATACGACGCTCCGGTACGGATTAAATTCATAGGAATGCACGAAAGAAGGATAGACGCTCTCGAAATTAAGCCTCCTGTGAGTGGAGAGAAAAGAGGTGTAATGGACAATAATTGAAAGGGCTGTGTGATTGGGAGAAAAACAAAGGGAAAATGAAGAATCGGTGGGGGAAAAAAGCGTGAGCTTTTGTGTGAGTTTGTGTGTGCGAAAAAAGCCAGTGTTGAATTAAGTGAATGATGATGAATTGTCTTGAGATTGACATTGAGTGCAAAAGTACGTGCATTGATAAGCGCCGCTGATTTCAAGCGCGGTAGAACAGATGAGAGACTCTGATTAGTCCTTATCACTCGTCTCCATCCGAGGCACAAGCCTTTGCCTTTCTTTCTCTCCACTTCCATGTCCACCACCACCGGACCTTCACAGGAGTAGTACAGTCAGAGCTTACACATGCAATCCTCAAAGCCAGAGGCTGGTTTCGTTTAAACCTTTTTTTTTTCGACATTAGACCGTATAGATAGATATGTGTATATATCTACATTAGGAAACAAAAGCCCAAAGAAATAGAAAAATATACGACGGGACAATAATAAGCAGCTGGGATTTGCTCCACGGGTTTTCTTATGAACGCAAGTCAAAATATTAATACTCCGGTCATAAATCTTGCCAATTGCATAAATCACTAGTAATTAAATTCAATTTGCGAACCCACAAATGTCCAGTCAGACAGTGGCTGGTCTCTTGCCCTATTTGAATTAACTCACCCTGACTAAACTAAAACTACCTTAATCCTCAGTGGAGCTAAAAACTAACACTTAAATTCAGAGTTTGACGTCTTTTAATTTCTACTTTTTTGAATGCCCTTGTTCAAATTCAAGCTTACACTTGAGATAACTTTACATGTACCTATTCCCTCCGGAACAAAATCCTCTCTTGTCAATTCCTTGAGAATTCTTCTTGATACAGGAGTCACACGACGTCAATCAGGATTATAAAGTAGGAATATTTCAAAATCTTAAAATCTGTACAAATAAATCCATATCTCCCAATCCAAATGTAATTATGTATGTCCTTCGTTAATGGTAAACAGTGCCCTTGTCACAAATAGTAGTATCTACTAGTACCTTATAAGCGAGTCATCAAGGGAGTGTACTATTGATATCATGAAAATAATTAATGGTAAATTCACAAAGCTCACCGGCAGAGTTAAGTCACTCTCACTCAACTCCTACTTAATTTTGCCAATGAGGAAAAGGCGGGCGGTGGACGATGTTACTGTCAGTCAATGCAAATGAACTTGTTTAATTTCAGAGGGAAACCAACTCCAGAAAAATCCTTTCCCTTGAACTACTACCTATATACATACATGAGTCCATGTATAAATACATATGTACGTATGTAGGAGGGAATACATATGTAAGTTTAGGGAGCAAAATCTTAATTGGAAAAAATCTCACACCAAAAACCAACATTGACTGTATACAGATATGACCAGGGAGCCGAGCTAAGAGCAGAGCTTGACTTCAGACTTTCCTCAAAATTCACACGGAATTCCCGGAGTTCACACACTTGTTTTCCTACACAACTCCTCAACTTGTGTAATTATCGTATCTTCTCCATGCTTACGTACATATATGTTATTTGTACAAGAAAATACAACCTGACATTAAATACTTGGAGAGGGAGAGAGAGGAAAGCGGGCAGAGAGAATCTTTGTCTTTAGCACAGTTTTTTTAAAAAACCTTTTGTGGAACTTTCAATAGTAGGTATTTCTGCAATAATTATTTAATTTTGTAAAACTCTGCAAAAATTCGATGCTACTTGGAATCCTCAAAGGAGTGTCCCGGCCCATGGTTTCCATCAGATAAGGTGGATTATTATTGACAATGGTTCAAAAGAGCGTGGTTTTGCTATTCTAATTAAAAAAACAATGCTGGAACAATTGTAAATTAAAGTATGAAATCCATCAACCTGACCAAGAATTAAGGCATTAGCTTTATGACCCTATTTGTGTGTCTGGGACTAATTAAAAGAACGAAAAATTGTTTCCACTTCATAAAACATGTTCCAACGAAGCTCCTCTTATTTACACAGTGTATGTACATATGTATGTATCTATGTGTATGCATCACATCCCAAAGGCCATTGAAGAGCCTCTAAAAAAAATTCAGTACATATCATTTCACCCATGACGAAAAGGCTCCTGCACAAAAAGACTACCAATTCCAGCAATGGCAGTTGTTCATTGCCAGTATCTATCTAGAAATGTGGAAATAATTTGCATAATTCTCTGGATTTTTTCCAATCACTGAGCAAGCAGAAACACCCACACAGAGAACCTTTACCTTCTCAAAGAGTAGAACAGGGATACAGGGAGCTTTCCCATTAGCTACAGACTTATAACCAGTAAGATCCGCACTTGGGACGATGAAACAACCTAATATATACAATATGTGTGGAGGGATTGAAAGGGAAGTGCAAAAGCGAGAGATAAGCTTATAATCTGATAACAATCAATTATTATCCTCATTGAGCTACACTTGCGTATCAAATTATCCTGTGTGTATGAAAACCACCCCTGAGAGTGAGTGAGCCTTATATTTACTTTATTATTTGTAACGTATGTTCCAAAGAGTGGAATCATTTTTAAAATGTTATTTTATGATACAGCTATGACTCTCTGTATATGACTCAAGTCTAAAATCCCTACATATGTAGATACATATACTGTGTGGCCAAAGAATAATTCCAGAAAATTGCTCTCCGGTTGGATGGTGGCGGGAAATTCCGAACTTGACAATCCAATGGGTTTCCGGTAGCTCCGGTCTTTTTCAACGGAGGTGATACCCACACAGCCTTTTTTTTTTCTTCCATGTTTTATCTGGAAAGATGATCCAGCTCGATAGCACACTCGCCCATATTTTTTATCAGTCACTGTCCAACTCTATACTGTATAGTCAAATGATACTACAAGTCTGAGGATAATGTGGGACTAATAAGCTGCCGCGGGTTCAGATGTATAGGTAAGTATGTATGTACATAATTTCAAATCTTATATTACTGTGGGGAATTAAGCCTCCAGTGCTTACAGTTCTAGGATTTGTGAAGCTTTTCCATGTGCTATAGTAAAAATTTGTCTGTATATGACAAAGCATATGGATGGAGTGCCCAGCTATCATTTGTTTTTCCCAAACTACAACGGACGTACGCTACAACAAACAACAAACCATTCACACAAACGCAACCAACAACTTTTCGACTTTTTTTTTCTTCCACTAACACCACAATTATTACATTTTGACTCCACTCTGTACCTCGTATTTTTTAAATGTATATAGAGGATAACAGTCTGGAGGGAAGTTATACTCTGATAGGATTCCCAAGGAGTGGAGAAGCTAAAGGGAACTACTGTATTAGGAATTTTGAAGTTTCCTCATTTATGACTAATTCAATCGTTACTGTGTACATTGTATTGTTACAAATTAATATAACACCATATCCCGCGGGAGGAACAAAAAGCCAGGTGTTATATCCAAATATCTTTTATAATGAATTATGATTATTGTAAACGGCGTGGAAGTGTGCAAAACAAAAAAAAACATTAATTAGTCGCGAAGCTAAAAATGATATGATATCGCATGGAGATAAAGTGTTGGAATTTAAGAGAACTCAATACATTAGTTTAACATGGAAAAGCTGTGGGTTATTTTCCTCCTGAGGTTGTTATCGCTTATCTTAATGATGACGCTGGGGTGTTTATTTAAGAAGAAAATAGTTGTACGTGAGTGTGTGTGTTTGTATGTTTGTGTGTGTGTATGTGTGTGTGTGTGTGTGTGTGTGTGTGTGTGTGTGTGCGATTCGCAATCATTTTTACCACACTTTCTTTTCAATGAGCCGCTTGGGACTCTGGTTGAAATGCACATGATTATGCACACGTACAAAGGGCTCTTCCTTTTTCTTACAATTAGTCTCTACTTCACTTTTATCGGGAATGATTATTTAAGAGCCGATGCTATCACTCTTACTGACAGTTACTTGTTAAACATTTTGCTCTTCGGCTCTTCAATCCTCATTAGTTTGGCGAACACGTTCGAGCGTTTAGCATTATGTTCCTCTTTTACAACTACTCCTGTATATGGATTTAAACGGGAATCATAAATATCGCCCTTATCACTCTCGCATTTTCAGTTTCTTTCCCTTCAGTTACGATTTCTTTAGGATTTTTACATTCGATGTAATCTTCGACCGCTCCGATATTATTTCCAGTGGCGTCGAAGTTTATCAAAATTAACTAAAACAAAAATATAAAAATCCCTGAAATTGCCTGCGTGTATTTTTTCTTCTGTAGATATATGAAACTAATATTTTTAAAAGAAAATAAACATTCAGTTTATATAAAGATGAATGAAATTCCATGCCATGGATGCTTCAAAATTGTTAATTTTATAATGATATTTTTGCAAGTTATCCGAATATATTACGAAAACGTTTGACTTGGATGTAATATTCCCAGGAGCGTCAAATTAAAATTAACTCCAAAAGTTTTTGTCCCGGAAACTGTCGGCTTTGTTTCTTCTAAAGAAACTGCTACTTATAGTAAATATTATAAGAGGGATTGTTCCATTTGTACAGAGAATTCCATGGAAATAATTCATACTTGTGGTAACCCTTGCTGAAGCAGTCTGGACCAAATGCATGAAAGGATCATGCTATACAGCATAAGACAGGAAAAAAGTACTTGTCGAGGTGTGAGGCTCTTTTTAATTGCTATCTTTAAAATTAAGGAATTCCGCTGTCATGAGCACAGCTGAAACACCTTGCAAAATGTAGCAAAATTTATTTAAAGTTGGGGTTAGTTTCCTTATCTTTTCTAACTAAAGTGTGTGTAAATCTTCATAACACTTACTGCATGTTCCAGGGAGTCAGACTATTTCTTATTGTTAGCCTTGTCCATCAAGATCTCTCAACTCATTGTACGTATGAGGAGGAGCTGAGACATTCCTTTTAAAGTTTCCGACTGTTTTAAAAAAAGTTACCAACATACAAAATATTGCAGTGTCTAAAATTGACAAATTTTTGTCTCTCATACCATGTATTTTCCTTGTCTTGCTATAATATACAAGGAGTTTAAAAAATTCAAAATTTAGGTATCTAGTCTTCAAGAGAGTGTAAGGCTTTTGAAAATTAGAATTTGTGAATAATTATTATTTGCAGAATGGAAAGAGTTTATATAATGTTACGGTGTGAAAATTCTGACACCAGAAAGCTCTTGCCGTTAGTAACAATTATTACATTTCCTGGGTAACTTTGTCTCCTTGCCGCGATTTGAACCTGTGACAAGGGCTTTTTGTGCGGTATCCACAATTTTTTAGAGCATTTGGCGGGAAAGACGCATCCGAAACAATGATTTATAAAAGCTTGGATGTATGTATGATATGATTCATGCCTTCCTCCGAGGATGGATATGAAACCTAAATTCTTGACCGGATGAAAGCACACAAGTTGAAGAAGTGTGGGTATTTATGCAGGACTTCTAATACATATGAGTGTGTGTCTGCCTATGTGTTCGCCTATGTATCATATTGATATAATTACTCACACAGAGGATTTAAAAGAGGATCGATGGAGTGAGCGGATGTGGCATGATGGAGGTAATTAAAGGTGCATTCTCCGAAGGGAGCATGAATTACATGAGTAATTATATGCAAGTAATTGTGGGTGGTTACGCGGAGCATCAACGCTGATTACTTTATTTATTATTACTTCTACTATAGCATGAGGAATAATTCCGAAGGAATAACGTCGAAAAGCCAAGTGAACATCTTGACAGTGACCTGCATTAGAAGTATGCACTTATTGTTAGAAGCGTAAGCCCCTGTCCTTTATTACGTTAATACAAAGACTCCAGCCGGTGCGAACCGGTTGGGCCAGCTTCTGACTGATAATTCACATTACAATTTTATTACTTGCAATTACAAGACCCTCCGTTTCCGGTTGGGTTCCATTGCACACACATACGCACACATACACATACTGTAGTAGTACAAGCACGATTGCATGCACTCTGGCAATGAGACTTATTGTTGCGGCACAGAATACAGTTTTCATAATTCGCCTATGTTCTCACTTACAATAAACTGTTAAACCAGAAGCTGCAGGAATGTAACTCATAGAGTTGGTTTTTACAAACACTAGCAAACATTTTTTAGTGCTTTTATATCTTCAGATAATAATATAAGATATTGTAACCAATACGTGATAGATAAATACTACTAGACAAGTCAAACTTTTTATGTTGTTTTAGGTATATTTTTGTCAAATATTCTTTCTCCCTGAAAATGCTAGATTTCAAGCGCTGTAAAAAAAAAATGAAACTGCTAATTCAAATTGAAGGCAGATGCCCTCTTTTAGGGTCAAGTTTACCGACACTTAAGAAGACCTCAACTGGGAAAACTTGTTCTTGAGAATCATTGGGGCTGGAAAAATTAATGAATTTAATAAAAGCTATTGTGCCTTTTCATTTTCGCTCTACTGATTTTTCTCATAATAATTGAGACGACCAGATGGATTGAACCAAGTGTGTAGATTTTGTTTACTTATATTTTTATGCTCCGTAAATTCTTTAGCTAATACCGAGGGTTTCCAGACCCGTTTGTTCATAGCACAGGATAGACTGGATTTTTTCTACAATATTGAAAGTTTCGTGTAATTTTTCTGACAATCTTTTGTGCAAGAATTGTTTTTGATGAAGATGGGTGTTCAGAATATTTTTACTTAATACAAAATGTGAATTTTAAAAAATTACTTTTACAGTGAACACAATATATATTTATCCTCCCCTATACTTTCTATTTTCAACAACGAAGAACTTCTTGCCTATGTGCCAGGAAACATCGGCAAATGTAATAAATTGTAGGTAATAGTGGTAATAATTAATGACAATATTGCTCCCTCCAAATTTAACCCCGCCGAAGCGACTCACCTTAGTAAAATGTCGCAAAGTTTACCTTAATGTGATGACACCTTGGGGAGCTGAAAAAATTATTATTGTATCGTCTGGCAAGTATTTGGCTTACGGAAGTTATAGGAAGAGGGAAAAATTTATTTCAGAAAATTTCAGTGCCATCCAGGCTCCAAGAAAGGATTAATAAGGTATTTGTGGAAATAAATTACGTTTAAATATAATTAAATCCACCCTAGAGGCACAAATTTTTTTTAAAAACTTTACAAAAACGTGGGTTTGTTGTTTTCAAAAAAAATCGGTCGAAATTTTTACATTGAGACTTACATTGATTAGGTGACCTTCCGTTGTGGATCAGCATTGGAGGGTGAACTTACCGGCCCCCGCCTGGGTTGAAAGTTGAAATTGTCACGACAAATTATTGTTACATCTAAAGAAATGTAACACTATTTTCTCCAACATGACCTCCCATAAATCTCTTTCTGATAAACCAAAGTTTGGCCCTTCAGCTATTTCATCTGAAAACGTACAGATATTTCTAGAAAACATAAATGAATGTTTTCAACATTGATGTATATGAAAATACAATGAAAGCTTTTATCCAACCACAAGTGTCCGATCCATCATCAGCTGTAGCCAAGAATGTTTTTATTCATTACTTCTCAGTAGAGAAAAATGACAAGATTGTCCACCACATTTGAGGACATTTTAAGAGCGCATAATCATTCTGAAGATGTTAATCCGGTTTTATTCTAAATGAGTGTATTTCCAAATTCGCTATCTTCGAATAACCCAACACCTGCACCTCGATGTGGTAGAACACCATTCTCTAAATTGTTGCTGACGTACATAGATAATTTTTACTTATTTTAGTTACCTTTGTTTTCGGTCTTTTGCTTTTCTTCTGCTGTCTCTTGTTCCGGGATATTCAATGAGGTAATGCATTCCTGGAATTCACTTCCGATATGTCTAACATAGGGGGCGAACTAGTCATTGGCTTTTATGAAGCATGATTTTATGTTGAATTCCCGTTCTGCGTTGATTTATTTTTATATTGTCATTTACCTTGCATTAGGAACATCATTGGACAATCCTATTATTTCCTTCACTACGCACAAGTAAATTTCGTTCTGATAATTAGCACCTAAATACTTAATCGTTTCATTCAATCCTAAAGCTGGGAATAGAAATTCGCCATGAATATTAATAGATTGATCCCATATCATATAACTCGCCATTCCTGATAACTATCGCCTTACATTTAATAGGGTCAGACTTATATCCAACTTTATTTAAATTAAATATGGCAATCTTCCCCAATTTTATAGCTCCATCAATTATATGTGAAGCTACTGCAAGGTTATCAGCGAATCCTATATTAGTAAATGGTATCACATCGGAATGAATTTTGTACCCATTTTTGGTTGTTATTTCAGGTTCTGATCTCCGTATGTAGATACATGATTGGTTGAAATATTAAAATCCAATTGTCAGCATGTAAATCCTTGAAATACTTCTTTCTTAATAAATATTGGGTTAGATAATCTGTGCAGAGTTTGAATTTGGATTTGATTTCCACGAGTCAAATTCATGGATAAATTTCGAAGAACAGAAGGCATGAGCGCGTCTTCTAGTGAGGTCTACGTGATCATGGTGTATTCCTCAAATGTATATACTTTAAAGCCTTTTAAACCATTACTCAAAAATTGAGAATCTGAGAGATGTGCTTTCACATGGGAGAAAATTCCTCAGAAAATGTTCTTTAAAAACGGAAACGTCGATAGAAATTCTTAGCCTTTGGTTAAATACATGATTGTACTTTCAATGCCAGATTTCTAAACAAGTAGATATATGATGTTAGATTTTAATCCACAATTATATTCACTGGAAAGTCAAATGTAAGTGTGCAGCGAAATATTTAAATACTTTTGATGTTTGAATCAATTTCGAGGTGCAATCACAAAGTGAGGATATGCGAATGTTTTAACACTTAAACAAAAAGCACCAACTAGGGCCTCCTTCGAAAAATACGGAGATAACATGATGTAAAAACTAATATAACCAAAGGTTTGAAAAAAATCTGTTGCCCTATCTTATTGTTTATTTTCAAGACCTTTCAAAAACCATTACTGTATTTAATATTTGTGGTTCTGGCATATGTGTTTTCATGTAGGAGAAAATACCTGTTCTCCTTTAATTTGTAACTAAATCGTTCATAATCGGAGATGTATGTCCAACTAGCATCAAAATATCCATTTTCTTTAATTTTTACATCCTTTCATGGAACTTGTTAAACTTTAATTTTAAGCTGCAATTGTAATAAGATTATACTGTAATTCACGCGTCATTCGAAAGTCCAATGAAAGTGTGTGCAGGGGTGAGGGTGCTTCCCTTTGAGGTACTTTATCTCTCGTCAAATCCAAATCTTTAAGAAACATGATTCTCTTTTATCTTCACCTCCCGCATCTTTACTGGCGGAGTGTTTTGCGGTCCATTGACAAGCGAGTGAGTGCCTTGGACTCCAGTGCACTCTCGTTATAAGGGTTGTATTTACAAGGGATTTCGTCTATAACGTTTCTTAAAAAAAATCAGGTCCGGATGGGATAAAAATTTTGTTCTCGTGTTCCGATTTTCGGGACCATTTAAAAAAAAATATCGGAATTTCTATCCCCGTTAGCTCTATACTACAGTATTTCCCTTTCGCAAACAGGTAAATTAACGGAAGGAAAATGAGAAAATGAGCATGTGGGGGCAATCATAACCAGTGAGGAAAGAAAACGTGTGTTGGGCATTAAAGTTTAAGTAGATATGATTGTATGTATGGTAAGGGCGGTGGAGGCCTTAAACTTTAAGAGGATAGAGATAGCGTCAACTCAAATTGTTATGCTACGACGTACTTTATTTACTAGAGGTTTCATCTCTCCGTGAGTGAAGTAAATGGGAAGAGGTCTCCGAAGTATGAGATGCAATCGGATGACCAAGTTAATTGAGTGATTACTCATTACACAAGCTCACATTTTTTCTAATTGAATCAAGTCATGCAACTTTTACAACACCAACAGCTACACACACACACACACACACACACACACACACACACACACACACACACACACACAGTAACAACAACTTTTCACTATCTTGCCCTCCCTATCTCTCGTTTCAATTGCAATTTTCCACACAACTCCATGCCCAAGTCGAATCTCCCAAAATCCACTATTTTCCTCCATTACACACATACACTTTCTATATTACCAGAAATACAAAAATTAACGTATATTCTTTGTCAGTCATTACTTTCATCTCTCTACTTTTATGTCTCAGGACTTTGTCCGAGAGCTGTGTAAAAATACATGATATTATATCTAAACGTGTCATACGAGACGTGAGTTTTTTCTTCAAGGGGATATCCCTTGACACCCTCCATTAATAAATATAAAATGATTCTCAAGTCTAATACTCAAATATTCAATACAACATACGAAAGTAGAAAATATACAACAAGCTTAAATTCCAACACAATTTCAATTGTAAAGCAGCAATTAGTATTTACTCGAACTTAAGCTGACCCTCAATCTCAAAGTGGTACTAGACTCAAACTCGAAGATATCAAAGTCATCACTCCAGCTTACAATCAAAATTAAAAAAAGTAAAGTTTCCGTTCTAATCCAGAGGGATTAGAAAATTATGGTATGATTTTCTACGAGTAATAAAGATATTGAGAGAAATTGAGAAATAATCAGGAAAAACATAACAAAACTACGGATATTTCTCCTGGCTCCATTACGGGAGAAACGGAATGAAAGAGGGAAAACAAAAATAAAACAAGTTCTCATACTATGTAGTTAAGTACGTAAATACTAAAACGTGCACATAACTCTCAATGTTTTAAGACCCACCACCACAACAAACAACAACGGTTGACATTTACGAACAAACGTTTTTGAGACTCTTTCACAAAACCCAGTGATTGATTACGGCTCCGTCCTCCTCCTCTCCTCCTGTACAGTCTTTCATATGGATGTGGAAGGATGAAAAAAAAAAATACAAAACTTGAGTCACAAACAAAACTGGCTTTGTCAAAGCTGAGCTGGCTGCTCCAACATGTCAACCCTTTTCTCTCATTGTCAGTAGTGGTAGGGCCGGCTAATAATAACCCTTTGGAGCAAAGGTGACTTTATGTATTATCTGTAGAATTAATTCAAAGTAGAATACATACATACAGATAGATACATGAAGGGAAGAGGTAGAAAAAAATCCGGGGAAAGAACGTCCCGAGAAATTATGTAACTTTTGTCTCAAGATTGATGAGGAGGGCAATAAAGGCATAAAAACATTTTGTTTCAAGGAACGCTTAAGGGACCTTCATAAAAGTGTCCTTTTGGGTGTCGTCCCTTAATGACTTATAGGTCTCTCTCCCTCTCCATGCTCTGCAGTCATGCACATATGTACAGTACTCATTGTATGTTAAGTAGTAAATGCTAAACCAAAGGTAAATGTTCTGGTTCAAGTTACAATCCTGTAGCGCTCTTTTCCTTGCTCTTGTTTTCTTTGGGGGTGGTCGGAGATGTCAAGAGCCCTTCCAGGACTTGTCTTCAGTCACACGTACTTTATTTCCGACCTTTCGTTCCCCCTTAGCTCCAATGACTTAATATAGGATTTAATTTTGGAGGTTTTTTCCCCAAATATTTTTATTATTATTTTGTTACTTATATTTTTTTTGGTAATAACATATAATAATTATTATTGTTCATTTTTTTTGGCAGGAAATTTCAGCGGAGTAATTTCAATAGATAGGGATACACTGTATAGGATCAGGAGCAAGAGAAAGGGTTGGAGGAGAGGCGTAAGTAGCTTGAAATTTATGAAGGAGTTAGTTGAAGCCGACGGACGAATGGTCATATAATAGTAACAAGAGAGAGAGATAGGAGAGGACGCTATAAGACTGTAAAAGAGAATGAGTTGAGTAAGGATCTCGTATCTTCTTCTTCGCCTTCTTAACAATAAATCCTATTTTTTTCATTGGCTTTCCCCTCTCGTACATATATTTAGCTTCGTAATAATATTAGGGATTTAATTATGTGGCCTTTTTATTTTTCGAGGCGAGTGAGTGTGAGCCTGTATTTTTTTTCCACCTTGAGTGGACGAGGGGAAGGAGAGTCAAGTGATACTCCAATTTCCCGTTTAAATATAAACACAGGACCTGTTTTGGAACCACTTATGGGCTGAGTCTTGTTAGTATTTTGGAGATTGCTTCTGATTCCTTGCTTTTGTGGTTCCTCTCGGTCTTGTTAAGACTTTTCACTCTATCGTAAACATAATTGCTCACGACCGAAAGGCTGGAACGAGTCCAGGCTCTCCCGGAATTTTTATGACAATCAACAACCGTTTTTTTTTTGTCTTGTTTAACTGGCTTTCCATTACTAAGCACACGGTGGTTTTCCTGGGTTTTAATTTCAATGTATTATTTTCTGTGTAGGTACTTGTAGTAGGAGTCGCTGCACTTTAGCTCAATCAAGGGAAATTTAATTTCACAGGAAATAAAATTAAATCCGATATATGCAGTGGTTTGGAGGATTATCGGATTTAATTTTGACAAATAAGTTACAACTAACAATGAGGGGCTTAAGTTAATTACATACATCCGAAAATTTAATTACATCGTGTTAAATTGACTACAGATTGGGTGTGACCCTAGGAAATTATTCGCTTCCAAATGGATTGATTGGAGTCATATGATATGGGATAGAAGCTCATTAGCTAAATTCTAAGTACTATAATTAAACCAAATCAAAAATCGTAAAAATGCAATAGGACCCTTAGAATTTAAATTAAAATACAAAAATAGGATTAAGGCAATTGAACTGAAAGAACAGCAAATACAGTAGTAGAACCTCTCGCAAGTTGAAACAGTTGTTATAATTAATTTCAATGGTTTATTTTTATTTCCTGTGAAATTGGTATTTACTGTTTTCTATTTTATCTATTGTCCCGTTATTACTTCCTTATAATGTTGCGTAAATTAAATTATTGCTTGTTTGTTGAAGTTAACTAATTTCTTAAAGTAAGCATGGTTAAAGTGGTTGTTTAGTAAGTCCTTGGTATTGTAAAAGTATGGATCCCAATAAGTTGTAGGAATAACTACGAACATCCAAAATACAGCCTATCTGAAGGCTATGCAGCGATGAGTTCCCAATAATAGTATTTCAGCTGGCGTTGAACTATGCAAAATATTTGTAACTACGAAGCCTAAGCAAGAGTCCCATAAAGCCCGGAGATAAGCCCATAAAATAAGAATCCAGTTTCTTGCTAATTCCACAGTAAATGAAGTGCATAATAATAGTGAGTTGCGTTCCCAGGTTAATTAACGAGCTAATGCTAGACAGGCGGAGAGTGAAGTGGAAGGTAATAAAATTTGAATAAAAATGGCACTTACACATTGATAAAGTAATAATTTCAAGACCGTATGATTTGTATTTATATAAAACAGGTTCACTCCCACTCTCCCAGCAATTTTAGCAGTATTTTATGATTATTTTCCCGCATTTATAACTATGTATGGAGGACGTGTGGAAATAAACTTTTTATAGACGGAGAGACAGAGTGAGAGAGAGAGGGAGAGAGAGAGAGAGTCGGTAAGGAATGCGTGCATTAACCATATTGGTTACTTGTTTAATCCCCACTACCAATTACTTTGTGTGAGTGCTTGCTTATGCACACAACTTGTTAGTCACTTGAAGATTGCTCCGGGAGTGCATATATAGTATGTGAGCTGTGATTTCTGAGAGGTTTGTTTGATTTTTCCATCACATGATAATTGCCCAAAGAAATTGTATAAATTGTGGATTCACAACCTGAACGACTTGAAAATTACATGTTGTACTTCTATAGGCCTAGTCGGCTTCCACTTCAAATCATATAATTACAACTGAATTGATAATCATGCAAATTTCCCAAAAGGCAAACCTTCCCTTTACTCGTTCGTGCTTTCTACTGAATTATCTCCTCTTTTTATCTTTCTCTCTCCCTCTCTCTATCTCTCGCTTGCATTCTCGTTCTCCCTCCATACTCACTCTGCTCATGATTTTCGAATCAAATTTGAAATTTTCATAAAATTTGCTCTATGAATTTTATGTAATTATATCACACAAATTATGTCCCAATTTCCTTAAACTGCCGTTGTAAAAAGACAATAAAAAACATTATACTAAAAACATCCCACTGGGTACAAATTCTGTAGCTTTAACGCCAATCAAGCAAAATTTCCACGTGGTTTTAGTTTGTATTGATAAGGTGCAGAAATACTGCTGAAACTGGAATCTCGCATTTAACTGTCATGAAATGTAAATTAAATTCTACTAATACAAATAATTACTAACAGCCGAATCATTCATTTCTAATACAAGAATTTGTTTCATGGTATTTTAATTCTTATAATTGGCAATCTTTTTAAAATAAGTATCACACAAAATTGCCTATGCCCCTAAATTATTTCTGTATGGATAAATTGAGGGTAATTTGTATTCTACCGTGACAGGGCTGTTAGCTGGAAATTTTCGGCAAAATTACTCATCCCAAAGTATTAATACTAACAACTGAAGTTTACAGATATGTGGGGAGATAGTAAAAGCCCATGGATAAAAAATATATTAACATTTTAAAATAACACACGGAAATGTCGTGCAGAAGGCCAAACTTTGAAACTCTGGGAATTGCGGGGATAAAAAAAAAAAGAACCACACACATAGCTCTTTTTATACCCTGGAAGTCTCCGACCCTGGAAATACACACACACACACACACACACACACACACAACCCACCAGAATTAGCCCTGCTGTATATGTCACCTTTTTTTCTTACAGACACACACACACACACACAAAAATCTAATATCTTCCCAAGAAAAGTATACCTTGAGATTGAGATTTGAAAGCGTCAAACCGCAAGGTAAACAAAGGGTACGGATGAGGAAGGAAGGGATGCGGGGTCTGTACGTAAATACAATCGAGGATAATGACATGGTTCCTGTGCATTCAATAGCAATTTATTCCATGGATTACGACTTGAATTAAGCTCGATAAAAAATCAGGGACTGTCCAGACTGTAGAACAGACCTCCAGATATAATAGCATAATAGAAGGCTCAACTCTGGATATAACATCAATAAAAACACACATGTACACATGAAGGTAGATACATATGCCTTAAAATGTAATAAGTGCAGAGCAATCATTTTTGTCCCTCGGAAAAACACAATTTGGAGCACATACTATTCCCCTAAATGACCAATCTTTTTCCGCCGCGAGTTCCCGAGTTTTTCAGGGCCCGCCTTTTCTTCTATGAAAGGGAAAACTTGGACAGAGTTCAGATTGTGCAAAAGCTCCTGATTATTTTTCCTCGAGTGCACGTTCCACATTAACATTTTGAAGAGGAGGAGGAGGAGAAGGAGGAAGGAGAAAAGAAGAGATTTTAATGTTGGATGGACTGGGGCAGAGAATTATTTGATGTGTTGGGGTGATTAAAGCTTATGATTTTATGAACATGTTGTTAGGAAATAATAATTTGGGAAAAAGGAGCAAGAGAGGAACAGGCAGGGAGGTAGCCTTTGATTTGCATGCAGTTCCATGTACAGAGAGCAATGGGCCGTTTTTGGCTTCGAGCGGAGGAATGAGAACTTGCATGAGACCGGGATGATTAACATAACAATCTAGTTAGTTTATCTACCACACAACAACAACAACAATTTCTATGAGCTGAGAGGGGAATTTTATGCACACTTTGCTATAGCTAATTATATTAATTAGAACTAGTCCGCGCCTTTCCCGCCGTTTACTTAATTGCTTGTGGGAACGAAATCCTGGCATTAAAAAACTACGGACCTCTGAGTCCCTCATACATATATAAGACTCACTCATATCAACTCACCATAGTAGCATATATTTATATATATATATATATGTATATATATATAGATATATAGGCTTTCATTCATACTCTCGCACTTGATTTCTCCTCAAATGGCTTCTCTTGAAAAAGGGGTTCGCTTTGGGGTGCAAGTACAGGGTTAGTTCTTACATTTCCAATCATTTCCATTATTTATTTTCTTCCTTGTAAGCCATATAATTATAATTTTTAATCCACTCTTGTAATTCTAATTCCGCCCTTGTAAGATTCTGCCATTGCTTTGTATTTTTTTTTTTAATAAAAAAATATATGAAATCCTGATTGCATTTTAGTATTTATTGCTCTGTCACAATTATTATTGCGTGCATTTAAAAGGTATGTATTTCCACGGCCGAAAGTAACTTCTATAAAAATACTCCTATAGCATAGCTTCTAAAGAATTCTGTGAAAAAAAAATCTACCTTCATAATTTTTAGGGAAAATATTGAAGAGCAGAGTGAAGCATGCTAGGAGCATTGGAACCCTTGGAAAGGACAACACAGCTGACAATATCCAAGAAAGGAATGGGGAATTCGCGTGTTCACCCCAAAAGCCAAGTCCCAGTCGAAAACTGATTTATGAGCTCGAGAAACAATAAATGCAAGCTTCTTTCTCCCGGCCATAATATGTACATAGAAGCATTACTAGCCTTAAGTATAGAGACCGGCAGAGTGGGACTCATGTATGAGAGGTGAAAGCATGTCCATGACCATGTCCTACCAATCATGTCATGTCAGTTCCATGACCGTCTCTGGTCTCTCCTCTGGTCTCCTTCCGTGCTTTCTATAGTCTTTGGGATTTTTCCCTAATAATCAACTAATTTACTGATGCATTTTGGTTTGATTCCCTACTTGCGGTCTTGTGCCTTATTGTAAGTTCAGTTTGCTACAGTGAAGTTCTGTTGAAAAATTCCGGGAAGAACTGACATTCACAAATGGTAGGAGGCTCAATGAAATCCTGTTAGGCGTTGGGGCTATTGAAATAAAAATTATAATTAAATAATTTTATGCTTAGCATCAATTGATAGATTTCGAGAGAGAAAAAGTATTTTCACAGGAAAGGTCGGCTGTTTTCCCAAGATTTTCCGCCTTGAATAATAAATAAATGGAGAGAGAGAGAACGCGGAGGGAAAGAAAAGCCGCACACACTCTCACGCAACTTTCTCATCACGTCAGCTCAAATACTCGGTCCGAGTAATTTTTTGTATTATTTAAAGGATTTCTCGGCAAATGGAATAGCTACAGGTATTCTCTTACCCTTTTCCCTCTCTCGCTCTCTCTCTCTCTCTCTCTCTCTCTCTCTCCCTCTCTTTCTCATTCCCGCTCTGTTCCCAACAAAAACATTCCACTGTCGCTTCTCTTAATTTCCTTTGCACACGACAACATGAGACCAAATGCGACAAAAAAATCTCAGCCTAAGAGAAATACATGCCTTGGACACATTTCTATAAATTTGGTTCCTTCCTTCAGAAAAACTTGCTAAATTCAAAGAGCGATATTTGATTTTGACTATTTTGAGCTTAAAGCTCCTCACAATAATTTCTTCAAGGTTTAGTAAATACAAGGATATTTGTTGTGTTTTGAAAAAACTTTAGATATGTACACATATGTATGTACATTGGGACACTGAGAGTTTATGAGGGTGGGATTGTTGAAGGACTTATTATTACAACTTATATGCACTGGAATGTTTCTTCGGTTGCTGCCTTTGAGAGACGTCCCGCTGTGATGAGGATAGGGAATCAAGAGGGAAGCGTGCCAAGACGCCTGGAGGTTCCACTCAAGGGAAATACATAAAAGTCAACTTATTAAGACTCCTGGCTCTCTCTCTCTCTCTCTCTCTGTATGGATGTGGTGGCCCTTTGTAGGTATTTTAACCTGACTTTTTTCCCCTCATGCTTCCATAGACCCAGAATGCTGTATCATTCTCCCTCATCAGAGACTATTGACATGGAATTGATGAAATTACACGAGCATAATAACGCTTCTCTCTTGTTCTAATCCAACACAGGCTCTCGTCTATTATTCTTAAATGGGAGTTCAGAATTGGAATTCGGATTATTTTATTATCCAGAGGTTGTGGATATTAAACAGCGTTAACGCCACTCAAAATTTAGTTCAACGAAACCGGGAGGCGAGTTTACTTGATGAAAAGTAAGTGCTTGCCTAAATAAGTTAGAAATATTAGTTTAGCCAAAAACGTAGCCAAAATAGTAATACATTTCCAAACATGGAAGTTTGAGCTTAAAATCTGAAACTACATAAATTCCAGGTATTTTGATGGTTATTTCAATAAGCTCTGCTATGTATTGGTAGTTAATTACGTGTGTCCGGAGCAGCTCGTGCCTATTTTTTCATGGGCTGGAGAATTCCGACAGGATTCAGCCTTATTGCTAAACTCTGCATGGAAAACGTTCCTGTATAGATACTATAGTCTCGTAGGAACTGAGTGTATTGAAAAGCGAAAAAGAAGGTTGGTTGTGGTAAGAGAACAAAAGTCTGGTCATGTTATTGCTTCTATTGTCCCTCGATGACGGCTGGGGTTAAAAAAAAAGTTGACAGCGCTCAATCTCTTTTCTGGACTAGAATTTTATGATTGTTGTTGTTATTATGATTATTACATTATCTCGGGGCATACAAACTACCAAGAATTCCAAGGATTCTTTCAACATTTACAAATGCTTGCATTCTGATGTGACTAATATGTGCGTCATTTTGGGCTTAATTTATAGACATATAATAATAGTATTCTAAGGGTTGATGTATGTATGTATATGTAATTATATGTACGTACCTGAAGGAGGTGGTAGGAAGGAGGACGTGCGGGAATTCCAAAGGAACAGTAATTAGTCAACAATACATGTTCAATTCGACATTGTTGCTATGAAAAGAGCCTTTGTCCCGGCTGAAGTCAGCTTTTATTTATACAAATGTGTACTATTAGGAGCAGAAGACTGGGACAAAAAGCATTCCCATTCTGTTGCATCAATAATAAAGGGCTCTTTGAATAAACCTCACGACGTCTCGCTCCTTTCAACTTTCTAGCTAATTTTTTTGCTCAGGGGAAAATGAATCAAAATTTTTGGAATTTCCCACAATCATAAAAGTTCTGCAAAGATTTAATGCTATGCTAAAAATACACTGGGGAATGCCTTTTGTGAGGATTCTCGAAAGCGTCTCAACACTTCTAGTGGTAAATTTGTAAATTTTGTAATCAACAATTTTAGCAAAATGTTTTAAACAGCCAAATTTTAGAAGCAACAAACTATTATTTCTAGCAGTCAATATCAAATTTCTGCAGTCGAGAAATGATAGTCAGATTTGAAAGTGTTCTATGAGATTCATATTTTTGTAGTTGAGAAACCATTGGCGGAGACGCATTATTACTGCAGCCCAAAAAATTGCGCGAGTTGTCTTCGGACCATCAAAAATGAAGGGAAACTGGGCGCGTATATTTAAATGACTCGGTGAGACAGTACAGTCTAATGTGACAAACGACTGAGACAAAGTACAGTCAGAGATGGGCAAGAGCCTCATTCGGTTAAAATATATAGCCTCCGAAGTTTTCCCAAGGTTTGTGTGCTTCCTCGACCTAGCATATGCGACCAGGACTGTAAAATTATCATTGGAATCCACCCTATCCCAAGGAAAACGAGAATCTATTTATTATTTATAATGAAGATCAAGCGTTTCCACCGAACCCGAAAATAATTTGAGTCCTATTACCCAAAGCATCCATAGAATATAAAAATGAAACTCTCCAGTCATGTGAACAACTTGAATGGACACAGTGCGTAAAAAATGAATGCCGTGTGGCCTTACCCCTTTATTGTCTGTCATAAAATATTTTTTCTCCCGACTGCGGAGAAATGTATGTATTCAAGTTACGTAGATATAGTTAAAAATGACTAGCAATGAAGAAGAAACAATTTCATATACGGATGGTAGCCTACAAGAGTGAAGCCCTATATATATAATATGTACATATGTACATTGTAGTATATAAGAGTCACTGACCATAAAATGTACAACGGGCTGACGTCAGTTTATTTGATGGTCCGGTTCCTCGGCCTGGGTGAGCGTGATAAGCCGGGATTTGACACGGTCAAACGATCCACGATACACTCGATCACATTTCAAACGGCTCCCCCATCATAGAAAACCATTACGTGATGCTCTCCTCCTCCTCTCTCCATTTTTTTCTAACATGACATCCCTCTCTGCCCTTTTTAACTCCATTTGAAATTACCATTTCCACGAAGAAGAAAAAAAAAATTAATTTATTTTGAAAATTGGATCCCACCAAGGAAATGACTATGAGTATGAAAAAATTTTGCAATTTTCAAGGATTTATTCGAGGAAACCAAGGACATTGGAGGAAATGACACTACCTAGTCGAAGGGAACAAACAACAAAGTTATAGTCGGTGTGAAAAATCCTAAAGAGTAGCTAATGAGATTAATAAAGTCACCTCCGGACAATTAAGTAGGGAGATGAACCTGGGAATCAAACCGTCGCATGTTGGAAGCTCCCTCCTCCTCATACGTGTGAATGAACATGACTTCTTACAAGGAATTAAGTCAAGATAATCTCAGATGAAATTTTGATTATGAGAATGCCGTACAGAACCCATGTATATAGAATATATCTATACAGAGCTTTGTCCAACAAAGCACAGAAGCTATGAATATGCACATTCTAACAAGCTCCACACACTTGACTTCAACAAACCCAGTACTAGTAGTGACTGGTGGGATAGGAAGTGCCAAGTCTTTCTTTTAGTAATAATAAGTGAGCGGCAGGAAGCGCTATTTTAAAACTTGCTCCCAAACAGTCTGACACAATACAAAGGTTTTCTCACCTTTTTACCTGAGCCTTGCTCATACTACAAGGCTCAGATCTCATTTTCCCGTACTTCATTTCACCCTCCCTTCATTCAGACAATCTGGCAAAACTTGTTCTTTTTTCAAATCAAACCGTCTCTCTTCATATGTTTACTCACTGTAACTTTTAGCGAAACATGCTCACATGTCATGTCTTTCCATTCACTAGAGGAAATTAATTTGAAATTCAATTCAAAATCTACCGCATTTTTTAACTGACACTCTTAATCATTTCCGGCCAATTACTTGGAAACGTTTGTGTGCCCAACGCTGGTATCTTTGCAAATCTAGGCCTGTAACGATGCAGCTTTGCTGAGTGCGCCGAGCTCCTCTCCGTAACGTTCACATATCGTTTCGAAGTGGTAAATAAATGGTTCTTATATTGTCACCGAGAATTGCCTACAATTTAAATCCTCTACATCAAAAACCTCTCCCCGACTATGACTCTTACTAGCTTAAAATTTGATATCCATTGATCAACCAAAAACCGAACAATATGTTCAACAAGGTGAGCCCAGAATAACTAAACTAAGAAAAATCTGTAAATCCTCCCCAAACTTATTTATTATTTCACATGGCGACAAAGTTCTTCCCGGAATGAGCCAAATGCTCATGTATGAATTACCATGATTAGTAAGTGCAAAGCGTCTGGGAATGCTCCATATTAATTAATTACACTCTCGCATCGTCTTCACAGGAGGAGTATATCCTCTAAATATTTAACATACATATAAGAAGTTGATGCCGTTCGGAAAGAAGCCCTCGTAAATATCCCCCTAACTGTCAAGCATGAAATGGATTAAGGTAAAACGAATTGTGCCAAACCTACATACATACAATGAACGGAACACTAACACTGTCTGTCTCATTAAGGGCAACTTTAAAAGTCCCAACTTTTCCCTCCTGTTGATATTTTGTCTCCAATAAAATTTTTACTCCATACTCGGGTAAATGGTAACTTGTCTCGTCAATACTTTTGCCTTTACAGAGAAAATGTTTTTATGAGAGTCTCGAACAGTCCGAGTGGACCTTGCATACGTAATACGTTCTATTGACATCTATAGGGATGTCCCCAGAGGCTTCATTAACCATTCCAGTCTTACATGGCCAGGCTGATTTATTATAAATTGGGATGGACAGCGTGGCGTCAATTCAAAGGCTATGATCAGCGTCCGATGTATGTGCAGTGTTAAATGTTGGGGCAGTTGTAAACGTGAATTATGTAAGGCTAGAGTCAGAGGGTAGGTATAGCAAGGTTAGTTACTAAATGCATACATTCCTTACCATTAAAGCCCTGGTGAGCCCACTTTTTCATACACTGTGATGAATACACACTGTAATAAATACACATTGGGCTGGGATCATATGAATGGTTCCAGTTGTGGCAGTAATGGAAAGCAGTGCATGTTTGATATTATTATGAGGGCTGTTGTGCACACAGTAAGAAATATTATGAGTGTCAGTCCATATTTTATGACCGAAAGCAAGGTAGTAAAAGTTGAATGAGTATCTATGTATGTATCTGTAATATAGTAAAATAAAAAAAGGGGAAAGACACAGGGGAATTTATAGAATTCAAATGTAATTTTATTTCACGCCGGTATGCATTTAATTACGTATGTAGTTGTGGAACATAATAGTAGTAATAATATCGTTTTTAAATAGAGAGTTTTAACCATATATCTTTATCGGGGTAATGTCTACATTATATAGTAGATGTCCACAATATCTTCACAAGTGTTTTTGCATATAACCCTCCCCACCTTCATCAAGCATCCTTTTTTTAAATACAGTTTGAAGTGTAAAGGTTATTATTCATTACTTTATCGGCGTCCTTATAGTATGTACTTGATGTATAATTACACATAGGTCTACATGTATGTATATTAACATCGTATGTACTTATATATATATTAGCTATTTTTTTACAGACTTACTGAAATTAACTCTTACACGTATGTATGTATGTATATTATACTATACACGGGAGATATAATTGTGGAGTATGTAGTAGTAGTAACGATAGGTCAATATTTAAGTCTGCTTTTAGATCTTTGTCTATACATATATATATATATATATATATCTTCGTCCGTACAAGTTTTTACAGAGCTACATGTATGTATGTAATTATATAGTGTACCCTCTAAATATGTACTCTAATGTTTTTTTATATCAAATTACGTATGTTTACTTTGTTGGTATATATTTTCATGTGTTCATGAAGTAATATGTGATTGGTATATAACACTTATTACTATATCCTATAGGTCCTTCCTTACAGTAATGCAATCTATGTATGTATGCTTAATTATTATAATCATTACTAACTTTAATCTACAAATTACACTGCATATGTATTTTATAATCTATATAATTATTTCACTTGTGTTTTTACTTAAATCTAGCCCTAAGATGTATGTATGTAATTATTATTATTAATTTATGGATATATAGGAAATCATGGAAAATAATTTTTGGTAAGAGTTGTCAATTCATCATGCAATACCATCTGACCTTGTATAAATTACGGTATGCTAATTATTACATTAATTATTTAATACAAACACATTCACAACACTCACTCCGGGACTCGTGGATAATTTTGCAATTTCCCTCTCCTTCACTTAGAAAGTTCCAAGTTATTTCATGAGAATAAAACAATATAGTACTAGGGTATGGGGCTGGGATGAATAAATTAAAAACATGTGAGGTTACTTACTAACTAGTGACTTTCTGCTTTTAAAAAATAAAACTGAACTCAAAATTAGAAAAGGTCCTACAATCCCCTACGTAAGCATGGGTACTTTTAATTAATTATTTATTTATACAAATATATATGTATGTATATGTATAGAGAGAGAGAGAGGCATGCCATCCGGCAAATTAAACGTAAATCACACGTCACTGGTTTTTTTTAAAAAAAAAATGTTCCCTTCCAAGATACTAAAACGGTGCTAAAAACTACAATCGCTTCTAACAGAAAATAACTGCCTGCAAAATCACTACAATAAAACATTTTCTACTGACTGGGGTACGTACATTGTATAAATTAACGGGATCTAAAACCTAGAAATGTTTCCCTCTGCAAAAATGTCTTCACAATATATACTAGTACACAAACACGTATGTATGTACATGTGTATATATTGAAATGAGATTTAATTCCACTTGAAAAATTGTATCACGAAAATTAATGTGGGGTACTTTGAGGTTTAAAAACAAATCTGGTCTATTTTGTTTATATACAATTTGAAAGAATACAGAGATGACCTTCTACTTTTATGTATATGTGAGTTATTTCTGTGACGTGATATGACCTCCGAGTTGGAAAAGAAATGGAACACATTTAATTTTCTAAAGACGCCTTAGTAGGATCTTCCCATTTGGAACAGTCGACTCACTTCTATACAATTAATTACACAATTATAGAATCACTGAGGTTTCCAAAAAATCCATACAGTTTTTGCACCACGTTTGGTAATTGTTATTAGTTGTAGTAATTAAATTGTCTAATAAATATTCCCCCCCCCCCGCCCTCTTTCAACTGGGGCATTGTGAGAAGAGTGACTTCACAAATAAATGCTCCAATAATATAGTAAGTAAGTGTTCACTAACAAAAATTGGATATTACTTATTTTTTTTGTGTAATATAATAACTTTTGCACGTTGAGAACGCACACCGTCCTTACACATAGTATTAATCCCTTAGACCTCGAATACCGTGTATTTTTAGTAGGTTCGTATGATTTTTTCCCTCAAAAATTGGTAACTTTCATTTTAATGTATAGATAATAATATTTGCAGTCACTGCACTTAACTTCAAAAACTTGTTCCAAAAATGGTATTTTTTTTAGGACAACACACTAGTATTACGTACAGGGAAACACGTCATAGGAGGAAACCATTAAAGCGTGCAACTTAATCAAGAGAGGAATCCGCGGATGTTTTGTCTTCAAAAAAAAAAGAAAGGTGGGTCTTTTCCTATATTTTGTTTTGTGTATTTTTTTTTGTAAAATCAAATCCATAAAGCTGAAGTTTTCTGATCGAGTTTACGTTTTAGTAGAGCTTTCCCCCCCCCCCCTGTATCGTGCAAAGGGACGGAACTGGATGAGCTTTCGTATGGGAATCAATTGCCATATTAATAGTCACATGTACATACATATGTAGGATGATGTGGTAGTACTACACAGGAGTCAAAAGGTATGGAACAAGATGGTCATCAGAACATTTCCTATAGAAAACACAGGATTGGTGGGTTGGTCGTTCCGGTTGTCTGCCTCTGTTTCGTTCCGCTTTTTCCCAACTTACAACACGAGGCTCACCGCAAAAGGACTAAAAATCTGAGTCTTCTTTTTTATACTGCTCCTCTTCTCCTTGATTCTATTTAATTACTTTGTATATATGTACGAGTTGCAGTATATCTAGTAGTCCTGGTAATTGTATATTGAAGCACTATAGATACAAATGACTCCCATGTAGCCAAATGAATGGGTTATTGTGCAGGACGCTTGAGTGAGTTCCAGTGGGATCATCGCTGCTTTTAATAAATTAGGGACTTTCTTTCTGCAAACTATAGATATATTTATTGTAAACCCAACTATATGTACGGATCAATTTGACGGTGTATAGTAGGGGGATTTTGGGATGAACTGTAAAGCGGATGAGGTTATGTCAAAAAGGTCCACATTAACATCGAGATCATAAAAGGGTATCTTGCGGAGTTTTGCTCATTACTCGTCAACACAGCTTCATCCGATTTTTTTTCTTTTTTTTTTTGTTTCTCCTTAAATTTTTTTCCTTTTGGTAATCAACATCGAATACATTATTTTTTGGAAGGTACGAGGAATCTTGATACAAGGTTTGCACTCGGGTTGTCTTGCAAGCTTGTGTATATTTATGTTGACTGGTGGGAGTTATTATTAATTGTCCAATCTTAGTTTTAAGATACTACTTTAGAAATGACTCGGGCATTCAAGTGTACTCCGTCCTCCAGCCGGCCTAGAGGGATTCCAGAAAAACAAGAAAGAATTTGTCAAGTTTTGCTCTTACTTTTGTCCCAAGTAACTATGTACTTTCATCTTAAAATCCTACATTTTTAATTGTACAAAATTCTAAGCAAACATGAAAGTATGTGCATACGTTAACTCAATGCCATAACTGTTTTGGCAGAGCATGAGCATAAATAAACACAGCTTGTATCTGTATTAGCTTATGCAAGTATTGCTTCGTGGCTGTAGTATTTACTGAGTATTTACTACTTTAGTATGCTGAGTAATTACTCCCAGTAAATTATTGCTAACATGACTTGAGAACTTATAAAGCGAAAAGAACTGTGTAAATTAAAATACTGTTGACACATTTTCAAAAACAAAATCATATAACAGCTCACTGTTCATTGAAGGCTGGATAGTATAAAAATATAAATAATAATGATATAAAATTAGGGAATGCTGATAAAGGTTGAACAGTCCCTCATAAGCAACAGAGCAATAGTAGTGAATAAGTATGCCCTATTTTGAAGTTGGCCAAATAAACAAATAAAAACTCAAAACTGTTAACAAGACTAAATAATTAAACCAAGCAATAGTTGTTATCATACAATCAGATATGATTGTAATTAATAGCACAAAACCTACATCTTAGACTTGGCGTGCTGAATGAAAAGCTATAAATAATTTTTTGCAAAGTATCGGGAACAGACGTGCCAACAGAGATGATATATTTGAGAGGAAGAGTAATTGATTCGGATTGGACTTAAAGCCCTACTTACAGTCATATTGTGTTGGAGTCCGAGAGAACCGGCGGATCCGAGGCCCAAAGAGCCAGGTCCAGAGAGTCCGAGACTTCCCATGCCCATGCCAACCCCTGACATTCCCATCGGTGGCCCCGTAGGGACAAATCCACCTCCCATTGTTCCACTGTGATGGTGATGCATGCCGCCGTTGTGATACCTGGAAATTCATTCATAGATATTTCATTAATTGCAGACCTCCTCAGAGCTTCCCAGCATCCATCATCCTTTAGCATTTAAATCTCTGGCCTACAGCCAATATATAGCTTTTCAATTCTCAAATCACCCATTTCCAAACATTTGTTTCAAAAATCAATCTCATTAGTATTCACAACCCTGACGTACAAATATAAGTACATACAAAAAATATACAGTAAAGTCCTCTCTGCTTACAAGATCACTTTCAGAATTTACAAAATGTTTTGTATAATGCATTCTTACAAAAACTCAAAGCTGGATATTTGCAAAATATTTCACTTCTGAAAATAAAAGTTTAATTTGATTCGAAGATTATTACAGGACTATTTTGAACTTCAGAGTGAGTTGTTATTAGAAACTTTGCTTAAAAACGTTTACTCTGTTGTGTGAGTGTGTGCGCTTGCGCTTTCATACATATCTATCTCACAAGATTACGTGTAAATAATTGAAAATATTTACTACAGTATTTACTGCTTATATATATGGCCTGTGGAACCTTTTTAAATCTAACAACTATGTACAAACAGTGGATTCCAACAATTTGTTACATGATGGGTTTGGAAAGCACAAGTGTGAACTTACATGTAAGGAGACATAGCGGAAGCAGCCGGGTTAAAGGACGAGAAGGCAGTTTTGTCCAAGGGTTTCATAACATCGGGGATAGAGAGGCAGCCCTTTTTCTTCTTGGACTTGGACGACAACTTGCGGTTCCTGGTTTGGATCCCCTCCTTCTTCATTGTTAACGGCCGATTAACCTGTGAAAAATAAAATTAATTGAAGAAATCAATTTGGAGCTCTTGCTACATGTCCCACGTCAGAGGATACCATTATTCTCCCCGTTACTCTTACGGTATTTCTCTTAATCATGCTATTTTAAATTCAATTTCAGCGTTAACTACAATACCCCCCCTAAAAAACCCTGGGAATAATCTGTCAGATTTTGCACTATATTTATTAAATCATCCTTTGAATGACTGGAAGATAAAAAGCTTCTTGAGGATGTGTCCACAGCTTTAAACCCTGCATTTGGTTTAGAGCATTTACTTACTACTTCAAGTAGACTCATAATACCCCAATATGTAGGTATATTTTCTAGGGAGTAAAATGTAGTATCTGTCTGAAAGAGTGTATGCAATACAAAATGTTTAAGTGAAGTGAAGTGAGTCAAAGAGTCAAAAAGGATCCTCGAAATGAAATGTTGTGTAAAAGCCTATCATTATATTAATCGTTAAGGCAGGTGTAATTTTTCCCGGCCTCCTCTTCCTTTCTCTGACTCTCTCTCTCTCTCCCTCTCTCTCTCAAAACGTACCTCATACTCATCCCTTGAATTAAGCCCGCATCCTCTCCAACAATAACATTTACTACTACTCATACACACATAATAAAATAGCACCATTGAAGACAAGAGCTAATATTATGGTATGTATATGGAGCAGGAGGATTTGAGGAGGGATACAAAAAAGCAACTAACTGCATGTTCTTGAAATCTTCTTTTCAACAAGTACCTTTTAGCTTGTACTTACACCAGAGTCATACATTCATATGCACTTAACATATTTTACAAAAGTGTACATGCCCATTATACTCCTATACCAATTTATGGTATCCTCAATGGAGTCCCAGTAGTACAGCAAAGTGCATATGCATAAGTTGTTGCATACAGTAACATACTACTAGTACAATAATGGTCCCAGTAAAAAGAGGCTTGAACAACATCTGGAATCCCCGTCCGTCTGTCCATCCACTATTACCTCCACCAACAAAACAGGACTTGTCAAACAAAAAGCTAATTCTATTTTAAAATAATCGAGAATTTAAAGACTCACGTCGTGGGGCAAACCTCCTTCCGATTTCACAATTATTACAAATAAATCCTTGGATTCTTTTTCTCACTTTGATCTCTCTCTCTCTCTCTCTCTCCCTCTCTCTCTCCCTCTTTCTAGTAGTACACTTTCTTATTGAATCCAAACTTTGAACTATTACAGGCCTGGAGCTGTAGGAGTGTATTCATTTTAAATCCTTTTTAGAACAAAAGGAAAAGGTGTTTATATAGCATATAAAAGAATCACTTCTAACAACACTTGTGTATATGTTCTATATCTACCTATAGTTTGTTGTATGGAGTTGCACAATTCCATGAGATTTCAAGGTTCTAATAACTCATACATTGTAGACTGTTAACAGGTTTTTATTCCCTAATCCTTTATCCCATCCTGTCCTGTTGTAACAGCTATGTACAGTCCAAACCCCGACAAATCCTCACACATCATATCCCTCAGAATTCTGAGAGTGTCCATCCTTGAAATAGTAACAATTCTTGTGTGAATTTTCTAATTATTCATTAACTCCACATATAAGTACCAAGTACTAATAGCACACAACTACAATTGTCAAGAATTTTTCAACAGAAACATGCAAGCCCGTTCCAGGGAGCGGGAACCATTTCACTTCTATTCCCTCGCTTCTCATAGCGTCTTCCTCTTGAAAAACTTCCTCAACTTACAAGTTCCGTAGGGAAATTACTCTCAATAACAATAATTACTGTCAATAGGAAATTGTAGTTTGGAACTTGGGATTGGGAAAGGGTACACGGACCCCGTGTACATTTCCATTTTGCTGACGCGCGCGTGTGCCTGTGTGTGTGTATGTGCCTGTGTGTGTGTGTGTGTAAGCACAAAAATTATGAAACGCTACCTCAGAGGCTCCTTGATAAAATATAGGAATAGTAGTATCCGAGACTTAATTTAGTGTCAGATAGGATTCATGTAAATGCATAAATACAGAGGTTTGTAGGAAGCATTGCTCCTTACTCTTGTAAATAGTTCCAAAAGGGGGAAAAAACTAAGCTGTAATGTTTAGATCCTCTCGCACACCTCTATCGCACTCATCTCCTCCGGGTAGTTGTGTAAGAAGTGATACGGACGGGTAAAAAATGACCAAACGGAATCCTCCGCTGGTAAATGATTACGTAATTTATGAACGCAGGGAGGCCTCGCTGGATAAACTGTATTTCATGCTGTTGCCAATGTGCCAAGGGGAAGTGGCTTTTGGTCCAGTCATTTAGTATAGGAGTTGTATGTTCCAAAGTATTTAAATTGCTCGGGTCTCCTTCCACACAGACTCACACAATGCTATAATGCTATTAGGTCTATCAATAGGTACAGTACGTACACAAGTCTCACAATTAGCCTGAGAATGCACACAAGTTCCCTACAAGGCTGGGCATCATACTACAGCAATGCCGAGTGGAACTAATTCAATTTGAAATTGTATTGAGGACGTATCACAACAATTGCTAAAGGTGCTCCATCACTTCAGGATTAAGACAAATTCGTGTGAGAGTCCCTTTCCAATACACTCCACATAGCTCCGATACTGTAGATATGTACTGCAGATATGTCTAACAGGTCTCCTGGGATCCACGTGTGTAATCATAAGTGTTTAAGTATGTTTTCTATCGAGAAAGAATCTATCGGAAAGAGAAGGAGAGAATATTTGCCAGAGGAGAATTATATACTTGAGAAGTACATATCTACATATAAGCTACTGCCAGATAATAGCTTACTTAAGCCAGAGCCGGAATTTGAGAGGACTCCTATAAGATTTCCAAGAGAACCCCCAATTTCCTAAATTGATCCTTCCAAGCACTTTTCCCTAAATGAATATTCATAATGGCACGAACGGATCATTTCAGAGAGTAAGGATTCTCAATCGTTCCTACATCACAGGTAGTTACATCCCAGTTTATAATTATTATTGTGGTGCTATAAGATATGTATGTATGGTTGTCTCACTATGTTATCTATCGACAAAATTCGTGTAGAAAATGTACACGCGGAGGATTCGGAAGAGAGGACTTGAGAAGAGCGGATGATGTACAAGAGGGATAAGTGTGGATATTAAGCCGTAGGTGGGTTGTAGGTATAATGGTGCGTGAAACACTCTGGACACGATCATATTTCATAAGGATATTTAACTAAGTGGTAGACCAGATGGGTTCTTCCTATGTTCCTGTACTTATATCTAACCTACCAGGCAATATTGCTACCACTCAAGTCCCGCAGGTTAACTATGCAGTCCACTTATAGGGCAATTCTGGACTATACAGTCCCTATCTATACCTGCCTCAAAACTGTACCCAATATAAAGTCAATGCCAAAAGAATACGTGCAGATAGGACACTTTCCTGTAGATACCTATACATGCATCTGCGTATCCTGTCGTGTAGCATGTGAGATGATGCGCCTTGACTTACACCGACAAAACCAGAGTTTTTACACATTTCACTCATATTTTCTCTCCATGGTCAATTTCTTGAGAGAGTCAAAACGAGCCTACAGGAATTATTAGAGTAGAATCACACACACACACACACACACACACTCACATATCATCCCCAAGGTACATACATAGGGATTGGAGAGAATAGCATCTCTGAGCTTCTGCTTTCGAAGTTACCTTAGACGGAGCTTGTGAGGATCCGTCTTAGTCTGAGTTCTCGGGAACCTACCCTCCTACAATGTAGTGAGTGTCCCTTGCTTACATGGACTTTTACCAGCATAAATATTTCCAAGACAATGGTATCCGCGTGCGTAACTCATGTGGAAAGACATAAGTCATAGTAAATATTGCTGTTTGGAAACAAGTGAACAATTTTTCAAAATGCTTGTAAAAAATGCATAAAGCAGAGATAGAGTGTGTGTAAGGAGACACACTTGTGAACATTGTAGTTCCTTTGGCTGGACATGTCTGAGTAGAGTCAGAGAGTAAAAGCAGATGAGGCAAAACCAGTACGGCCGCACAATAATGTACGTATATCTACATAAATTTTACTTTTACAGTGTATTTAGTGCCTATATGAGCATCAAGTGTAAAAGATACAAACTACGGGCAGTTGTAGTGTGAGCATACAAGTGTAGTTTTACTATTCCTCCAACAACGGACAAGCACCTTCAGCTCTCAACCAGATGACTTATTATTCTTCACACTGACGGACTCTGTACACATAGGATTACGCGCGAGGTATTTACAAGTTGAAATTACAGGTAACTACCCCAGAGAGAGAGAGAGAGAGAGAGAGAGAGAGATGATCCTACCAACAACTACAGTACAAGTGTGTAGTTAGTAGGCAACTGCAACAACTACTGCTCCTTCTCCATGCTTCTGCATGCCTTTTCTAGCCTCAAACCAGACACCCAAATCAGCCTCGGTTTTCACACATTGCCAACGGGGTCAATCATAAATTCTTCACATTACTTTATCCCTACTGGTTCTCCCTAGCGAGTCACTTCACCGAACTTCCCAATGAACCAACGATAGAAACAGCACTCCGGCATTCATAGAACGTGTCCACCTTAACTTCACAATAGGTTTTTAATGCCCAAGCCCCAAACCCTATTTAAATGTGTGTGAGGAACCATTTATTTGAGAGCAGTAAATAACCACAAAAAAAAATCCATATTGAAACAACATCATCGTCCAGGAGATAGTCTCTCAGGAATGGATTGCCCATACAAAACACTTTATTATGAGCCACAGCTCATTTTAATAGCTTTTAAAATTGCTAATAAATTCTCATCGGGAACATATCTGATATGCTAATCCCTCCGCAGATTCTAGTGCACCTAATTGGATTCCAATTAGATTCCTTTCCCAAAACTAATTCCGAACACCGTCTCGTCAATCTACTCGGAAGAGTCTTACTCACTCACTCACTCACTCAAACACAGTATATATTATATGTAATTATATATGTAAGTCACGGTAACCTGAGAATATTGCAAGGCTTGGAGCTGTGTAACATTGCAATTTGCATACCAATAGATACCCACCAACTCAATCATAAGTGAATCATTCAATAGCAATCTGCTACACTTTAAAAATGTATTACTATAGATATATCCCACTCTATCTTTTGTACACAGAGGGATTTATAGTATTATATGTAGATATAATATTGTAGGATACATAGGATTTGTCCAATATTTTTCTTTTAGGTACAATTAATTACAAGTGTAGGATAACCAAGCCTAGAACAAAACCTATATAAAAGCTAAAGGATCGTTTAAAAGGATTAAAAAGCTATTCCATCCATGAATCACATTCTTATATGTAGATATTTACATTAGCGAGTATATTTATTGGATGGTCCACACCTACATATAAGAACAAGTCTCTGAATTTTGTGTTACATATTACAGAACCTTATATAGGATATATACCGGCATGGAGACGCATGCAGGTCCCCATTGTTGTGTAATTTAAATTCAGACAAGCGGGTCTAGCACATCAGGCAAATCTACCCAGACACTCTGTAGACAAATGTTATGGGGAAGTTTATAGTTATAAACAGTCCTTGTCGTATCATTCGATCAATCAAGAACCTCAAGCCATTTTTAATCGCTTATAAATCTTATCGAGGGAAACTGTTCTTGGAATGCTCAATTGTCTATAATGACTAATTACTTGAACTACAACTTTTGTACATAGGCGCGAGGGGGTCGGATTCCAAAATCTCAGTGCTACTCTCCTTATACGCGTGATTTCTTCATAGGCAGTCGCAAAATTTTCTGCACATTCCAATTCAAATTAGAAATCTCCGCTACAAATCGAATTACTACATACAACAGAGTTGTGTTCCAAATAGCTTCGCGTCACATCATGCTCCACTGCTGAGAGCCATGGAGTATCTACAATGGGAAGCTTTACGGAATTCTCTAATTTAAGGCCTTGGATGCTAATCTGAAATACTGTAATTGGAGTGACTATAGAGCTTTCAGACCTTGTTAATAGTACTGTTCTCTACTGGGACTACACAAATGCTCTGAGGAATTACTCTGATTTTGTCCTTAAGTAAGGTCGGCCCTATAGTACTTATATGAACCTGACATTTGAAAGCTTGGGCATTCCATTTGTTTTAGAATAGGAATTGGTTTTTGCATTGGGCACGAACTGGAGCAACGCACATTTAGTTTCATTGTTGATGCTAAATTAAAACACATCCCTCCGTAGTAGTATTTGTAGTTTCATATAGATACTTTGTTTCTGCCAGGGAAAGATATAGTAATAGAGAAAGGGGGATTAAAAAAAAAGCAAGAAGCGTGTCCAAGGGACGGAAGATGTGAAAAAATCCACTCTCGCAGGTAATGAGCAATGAGCTCGTGAATGGAAAAGGGTGTTAATACCAATTTGTTGTGGGTAATTAAAAATGCAAATTGCCTTGTAGGGGGCCAACTATTTACGTGTCAGTTCATGTAGAGCTCAGAGCCGTCTTGAAGATTTTCATTATAAGTTTGGGGATCTATAGATACTTACATGCCATACTTTATATGACTACAGTGCCTATACGCATGATCAATGCTCAATAGATACATACAAGACACACACCATTGAACATTGAAGCACTACAGTGAAGTTACCCTCTTTTGAATACAAGACCTTCCAAAGTTACAATTAGCATTTAAAAAAATCCTGAAAAACTATTATGCTCAAAGTGGTAATACTTACATATGTGGTCGTATAGGAAATATACTAGGAAGGAGAAATATATAATAATTAGATATATACTGTGTGTCCCCTATGTAGGCCTGTACCTCTGATGTGAGTGTACCTATACCCATAGAGTGAGCTGATATATCTACTACAATGGAAGAAGGCAGGAGTCTCAACTCTTGTGAGTTGACAAGAGCGTCTCGAGATTTTTGATTTTCGACAACTCCTAAATTCTTCCATTCATTCATTGGGATGGCTTTGACTTGAGACTCATTGTCTGGGCTTGTCCATCGCCAATGTAGCACGTGTTCAATCAAAAAATCTCTCTCACTCTCTCGCTCATCTAATAACTGTCCATCCCGTGACTCTCCATTCATTCATCAATCTCTTGGGAAGATGTACATGTGAATTCACACTCACACCGGCCCTATGGTTTTCTATAGACACGACTCTGAGAATTAAGTCTCGTACTTGTTCATCCTGTACATGCTGTCCTTCCTTTAGTATCGCTAATGAGCTTCCCACTTGTTCAAGAGTGGGCACTCGGCAGCATCTTCAACCCCACACTACACATAGGACAAGAGCTAATTCAAGTAATAAGAGAGGGAAGACGACAAAAAGTGTTTAGTCTTGTGCCTCATGTTCTCATCAGGGCGCATTTACATAAAACACTGCCATATAGTCAAGAGTGACAACATACGTTCATGTAATTACAGAATTTCCAGGTATCAAAATAGTATAGGATACATACATAATTACATCCATAGCACCCATGGTCTATATAAATGCATTAGCTAAATAATAGCTCTCGTGCGACGTACAGGGAGGAACATGAAGTTAAAAAATTGCCGGAAATTATTGACTGCATTGAAATTCCCAATTGACATTTAGGATGGATCCTCTCCCTAATTTGGCACTTGCTCCCAGCTAACTAATGGGGTAAAACATATCCCCACCGCAAGAATACGGAGCTAATTGGACACTCCATATGTCCTCAGAGTTTTTGCATACCAAGCATTTCAGACCCTTTCCAACAGACAAGTCAACAGTCAACAGTCAACAACAACAACAACAACAGAAATCTGTCTAATAAAGTAACACTACTACTACCTAATAGCATATTTGAGTTCCTTGCATTACCGAAACCAGCTTTCTTTCTAGAATACGAAATGTGTATATGCCCAGGATATAATTATAAAAATTATAGGTGGATATGCTACTCCCATATAATTATTATATACCCCCGTACAATTTGCATACACTCCAAGTAATTAACTATACACAGCCGACCATGTACATACGTAATCATACACAATCATCATGTACTTACTTTACACTCGAATTTCCCTATAGATATTTACTGCATATCCTAATAATAAGCTAAATTCTACATACCTATACAGACACCCATGTATACTCACATTTGCATTTGCAGGGATCACAGGAGACCCATGTAACTAAATATGTACATATCTGTCTACGTCTAAAAGCGTTAGTTAACTATGCAAAAGAAATGCCCCAGGGAGAGGTAAGTACTATGCAATGCACATAACTCGGCAGATACTAAAGATAGCCGGGGACAGTCGCCGATTGACTTGAACTTCGCCACCTCCTACTGATAATCAGTTGTCATGCCTGATTAGGTGTACGAGTAGATAGATACTGGAAGACAATGACTTTTGCAAAGGAAACCTAACGGAACTAAAAGTATGTATGTAACTTAAATTCCTCAAGTAGTAAAAAAAAGGCTCGCTTCTTAAAAAAAAAAATTCTAGGTTATCAAATCCACAAAATATATTGAAGTATAGTTGTATAGTTACTGTGAATACTAAACCCATGCAGAATGGTACCCCTCATTATTGGTGAGTGGAGTCAATGTATATGAGCTTGTAGGAGTTGATACGGAAAGCTGTAGGAAATATGAAAAATTATTAATCACTTGAGAACAGACTTGAGTGCTTTCCACAAGGTGAGAAAGGGTACTTGCTCCCTTGTTTTCTGACTACGTTTCGAGTCAGAGGTATGTACTAATGCACATATCAACATATAGACATCTCTGTATAGATACAGTAAAACGAAAAGCACCCAAATGAAAAAATGGGATTATTACGGCCCTTTGCTTATGGAAGTAGGTAGGAGAGAGAGAGAGGAGAGAGAGAGAGAGAGAGAAATAAAAAAAAACATGTGAAAACAAGTTGATACGAAGTTGATGATGAGGTAGAGACTATGATGGTTGGTGCGAAGGTAGGAGATTGAGATTGAGCGGACAAGTATGTATGCCGTGTGATCGGAGAGGGAAAAAGTGGTGCCAGAGTCATTAATCAGTGTCACATTAGTACGAGAATACATCTTGAGCATCCAGGGGGGTCTCCATTACCACCTGGAGTGATCTGGAATCAGAACACTGTCAATTTCGGATCATAGCCACCAAGAATCCACAACGAGTTTCAAGGTTTTCATTCACTTAAATAAATTATTATCACACGCATTTATGACCACCACATCATCATCATCAGTCCCAGCAGCTCATGTACTGTAGAGAGCTCCTTCTCAATAAAAACTCGGATGCTATTTACTCTCCATTCGTACCATTCCAATTTGTGTATGAATTATTGCCACACAGCCCATATCTATAACTTAGAGGAAAGGAGAAAGAAAGAAAAATTACACTGTTCTTCAATCAGCCAGCTCTCCCCAGCCTATCTCCATATAATTCATCGACAGTCAATCAAAAGCCTATTTTTCAAACCTACCAGGAAACCTTCCGTTGCACAAGTACAAACCCCAGCTAATTACCCATTAAATATTTCCCAATTGAATCATCAAGTAAAAAATCATCCCCACAAAAATACATCATGCATCCAACATCTATCTCATACACAGGTCCTACACAGTTCTAGACTGTTGCTTTTGATAGCTTTTTATGAGTCAAGTATACCTAGATATATGTACATATGTGTAGATTTAGATAGTATTCGTACCTCAACCCACATTTCCCAGCCATTGGCAAGTGTGAATGCACACAGAAGTGATAAAAAATGAGGAAAAAAATCCTAATCGGTAATTTATTTCCGATCCATTTGAAAAACAAATTTAAAATAGTTTTAACTTGACACTGATGATGGTCGGTCGGGGAAGGACTCCTTGTCAGCTCCTGACGTTCCATCAGTCAGCAAGGCGGACCTCTGACACCTTCTCCCCTTCCCAAACTAATTTACTCAGCTCATCAACTACTTCAGTACGTATACTACCTTCCTCTTAATACTTAGCCCGTAATAATAACCTTCGCTATGAAGCCAGTTCTAATAATTAAGAAAAACTCCCTTCGTCAACTTCTCTCTCTCTCTCTCTCTCCTGACTTTTCTTCGACCGACGAAAGAGACCCAACCGAAAACACATCAGCTTGTGTACCAACTTCACCTCAACTCACTCAGCAGGATGTGGAATTGCGTTTGCCTTTCTTATTTACTTATGTACATAATGTAGTAATGTTGCGGACTTATGCACACTCACAATTAACTTGCTTTCCATGCAATTACTATAGTTCTGGTGCGTTTGGACCTAGGCCTAGTGTACATACATACAGTAATTATGTACATACGTCCATAAGTATCCATACCTGCGCACATGCTATTTTGTATGTATGTACATATGTATCTATCTAATTACATACATACTTATGTGTTACTTCTTTCTTAGGTACAATTATGTAAATAAATGGTTCCATTTAAATCCAAGATTCTTTAAGTTTAATTAAATGGGGCCCCTACAATTATGCATGCATGAAGGGACAATGGATCAGAGCAGAAATCAATCGCAATATAATTTTTAAGGAGAATTTCATTGAGGAATGTAAGCCTATATCCTACTCTGAACTAGTTTCAAGACTAATGATATAGATACAAATGGTCATTCAATAGGTAATGGTTCGCCCGTTGACTGTACCCATGTATGTAATTATATGTATCAAAGGTATGAAACCGCTGGGGAAAATCAATCTTGCCCACACTTGAGGAGCGTACAGGCTCATTGGAGGTATTCTGGGAGATGAGGCCATGAAGGAAGGGAAACAAGCAGGAGAGGAGTGAGAAAAAAAACAATATGCGGATTTAAATGAGAAAATGTCTAACTGTGAGACGGATTGATTTCTTACAACCAAACGAGCACGAGAGTTGTTGAAAGATCAAAAGGGAGAGAAAATGGTAGCGCCATGAGAGAGCTTGTATTAAAAAAAAAACATATGCAGAAAGGAGAAGTCAAAGTCAACTGGGGAGGGAAACGAGCTCTGAATGCTACAACAACAGAGAGAGAGAGAGAGAGAGAGAGAGAGAGAGTCTATCGTACTAAATCGTATAGCTTTTCTTCAATTGTTTTCATAAACACCGCCGCTTCTTGTTCCATCAAGGGATGAAAGATAAAATATCAGGAAATCTAAGACTACTGTACTGTTGACGGCCCCAGGATTCTATTGCTATTGAATGCTCCCTGTAATTTGTACGGACTGAATGCTAAAAATCTCAGGGAATGTGTGTAACTCGTGCTTGTTATTTTGTCATGAGGGAAAAAATTTAAGGATTTCACGCAGGGCAGTATAGGGAAATATCTCTCCTTGCCTTTCATCATATCCCTGCACAATTGGACATGATTTCGTACTGGCTCTGATGGGACTGCATAGGGCACGTATATCTTGTAGGGATCGTGGAGGAAAAAGAAATCAGTAGCAAAAGGCCAGTGAAGCGACAAGCTTTTCTTCTGTTAAGAGGCGGAAGGTAATTCACTGTACATATTTATTATGAGGTGGAATCTCCATAAACAATGTATTAGTAACAGGGGAGAGAGAGAGAGAGAGATCCTACTTGAATCCTTTCCGCTGGTTATAGATACATCAGAGATAGAGTGTGTCTCCTCCACTGTAACCACCACATGTAAGATAGATACTTATATGCAGATGTATAGTGCTCAGCCCCGGACACACCGGTTGCTCCGTGATGAGTCAACAGTATATAATAGGGATGCTAGAGAGAGAGAGAGAGAGAGAAAATCCTTAGGAAAACAACTCAACTCCTCACAAGATATGATAACATTCCCTTAATCTTTTCATCATCTCGTTTACATTGAATGCAAACTTGTGCTTGTAATGCCGTCACAATTTACTATTGTGTTTCCCTTGTCATCGCATCACCAGCAGTTCCCCGTCCGTCGTTCGTCACTTGAGCAGTTGAGCATAATCCGCTCCTGCTCCAGCCCTCACTATATGATTTAGCAATAAGCCATCCTCTCATACAATCAGAACCTGAGAGTCAAAGCCTCCAACCACTTTTATTTATTTACTCACAATCAGACTCCTCTACCCGTGTCAAGGGACATTTTACATACATATGTACGTACTGCTCTCCTCAGGCTCAATTCCAATCCACTCTGGCCTGCTCACCACAGAACCAAGAACTTTCCACTGTCTTAGTTTTGCTCATCCTAAAAAATTGTACACGCTCATATGCTTAAAGTGTAAGACACTTGAAGAACATCCCCCCCTTAAGTATGCTCAATCTGAATTTGCATACTACTGTATCACCACCAGCTTTACAGATAGATACTCCCCTGACCCATTGTGAGTGTGTGGCTCTAATGTAATGAATCCCTGAGTACTTCACAATTTCCTTCCTTCCAGGAAGAAGTAACGTGTCCATAAATGACGGTCAGAGTAACTACTACTAGTGACGGAGCCGCTCATTGTCAATTGTCAGGGATTGTCAGTCATGTGAGTTCAAAGCTATATGGGTAGGGACTATACATAGTAAGTGTATCTATCTCTGTAAGTGTAGGGGGAAAAAGTCACCCTGGGAGTGTTACCTGGGGTGACTTGAAAAAAGGATTTAGACTCAAGTCAAGTGAAGAGGGCAAAGGGAGTAGTGTCTGCATTGAAATTTAACCTCCTTTTTCCCTGAATCTGCTCAGGACTGAAGTGACGGAGAGCACAAGTGCCTATCGCTGGCTGTACTGATATCCACCGAGGAAAATCAGTGCCCATTCAAGCAAAACTATGTTGTTGTTAGGACACACGCCTGTCTCTCTCTCTCTCTCTCTCTCTTTCCCTCTCCCAGAGGAACACCAATTCCCGAGTCTTATTTCCTAACACTCTGCTACTTATACAAAACACTCCCCCGTATGCACACACACAGTCATGAGTACAAACCCCAGTGTGCTACATCTACAGAGACAGTAGTGTAGCCCTTGGTTACGTAAGGAAAATAAGCGGCCGGCACACACTCGATCCTTACTATAGGACTGTTTACTCGAGATAAATAGATCCATCAAAAGGGACGTCCTGATACTCCCATAGAAGCCCAATGCAACCAAGCAGAGCATGAAAATCCAGCATAAAATTGCAATTTCCACGCTCTCTCCGTCACTCTTCTCCCCACATTACACGGAGTCTGCCTCTATCTCCTCCAGCTCTTTTCCAACTCAATTCCTCCCTTATAAATCCATTTTTTACTCAAAATTTAATTTTTCCCATGTACTCTCCAAGTATCTCAGGAGGACCTTGCTGAGCATTACCATTTTTTGAGAAAGAAAAAAAAAAGAAGAAGAAAATCTCTCTCAAGGAAAAGGTCCTTCATTGACAAGATTATTTTCCATTCTTCATCTTTCCCTTACTTTCCTGTCCGTTTTATGTATACTGTAATCCTCTTCCTCCTCCTCTCAGCTCTCCCACATATCCCATAAATATACATAGATTCCGGTGGAAGGGTTTGTCAGGCGGAAAGTTTTTAAATTGTTTCTCATTCTTTTCCCTTTTATCGGTTTCTTTATCCATTTCTGTCGGGGGGAAACTGATAGCATTTTTTTTTTGTAAATGTAATGTTTATACGCAGACACACATTTCTAGGTACAGTGCTAGCCACTGTATAAAGAGCAATGACAACATGAGCCAATAAACAGGAAAGGTTTCCCAATAATTACATGAATTATATAGATACATATTCTAAGGCTTGTATTTTTTAGCAAGTGTTTCATACGCCTTTGTTATAATTTTTAGACGTTCATTTTGACTTGTAGCCCCGTTCCCAGATGTTCCCTTTTTTCTCCTAGAATTTTAGCAGAGCATATGGGAATATTTTGAGTGAATTGAGCATATTGACTGTAGAAGTCACTCAGAATCGCCGAGGAATATTTATACTGTATGAGGAGTTATTGCAAAGACAATTCTGAATTTGCGCCGCCACATTGCCTTCAATTAAGGGAAACTCCTGTGCTGGTCATAGAACAATGAGGGGACAATTCGGTCTAGCCGTCCATTAACGCCAACATTTAAATTCCATTAAGAGTTTCCGTGCAGCATGACGAGAGGTTTTTCTCCTTGTCTCCGAAAATTAACAAGAAAAACTCAAATGGAATTGCGAGACTTTCCGCTACGCAAACACAGACTAAATTGCACCCTCAACCTTATTTACCATTGTACGGAGCCTGTAGTCGTAGGCTGATGTTTATATATATATTTTTTTCATATAGATACATGGAAGACAGTGAGTTGTTATATTTTCGTGGAGTGACAATAAGTGACCACTGGATGCTCTTGCCACTTCACACTTCCATGACTACAGGAGCCGTGGTCATTTATGAGCAAATTCATGAGAAGCGTGCATTCATTATCACACTGCGTTATCAGTGACTACCACTACCATTCCTAGTAGTAAAAGGTGATGACAACTCCTATATAGTCCCTCATGTCCACACGTAACTATCCCTACATCGAGAGCCTATAGTCATCTTGTATATATACGTAGATAGTAAAGGAAGCGAAGAAGACACCAAAAATGAAGACAGTTTGAAAAAAAAAATACTTGAACTTCATATCCACACATAAAAGTGTTGGTGTGTGAATTGTTCTTCATGCAAATCAAACCTTATGCATTTTTACATGCATACTCGAGGATTGTAAGATAGTGACTGTATACTGTCATATTTGAATAAAGCCCATCACGCAACAAGTCATCGGCCTTTGTAATAGGGATTGTTCACTTTTTCAAAACCGGGTCACTGCCTTGGTTATTTTTGGGGAGATATTTGTTTGCTTTGAAGTAGATAGATATAATTATGCATAGAAGTTATGAGTGTCATTCCTCATCAGGGCCTACGCATTAAATGTCATGCAGATAAAAATGAACTAAATACTCCTACTACTGAAGGACTACTTCGTTCACTGTAAGAAATTAAATGGCATTTCCTCCTTGCTTGTTACACTAGGAGCCTCAGTATAGCTATGTATGGGAAAGTAGGGAGGATGGGGTATGTACATACACAGGGGATCGCACGTACTCCTGATAATTCCATAATGAATTGAAACCCATCTCAATTACAGACATTAAGGGTCAAGCTTGTAATTTTCAGGAAAAAATCTTTCAGTTTTGCTCCATTCAAGTGTATAATTATGAAGGAACTATTGCACTAATTACTGTAACTATATTCCATGCACATGCAAATACATATATGGACACCCACGCTCCATATATTTATCTAGGTATAAATATATATTACTTGGGCTATAATACATGTCTGTAGGGACTGACTTCAAATTGAAAATTCATTCAAATGTCAAAAATTTAATAAGACATCAAGTTTTTCCCCTTTCCGTTCCTCCTCCAAGTTTCGCATTGAGAGGATTCCAAATCTCCTAATTACCACTTATATGCAACTTACTTTGTCAAAAATTACCTTTCCTCACTTCATTGTCTGATGGTGAGTATAAAGGTACTAAGGTACTAAATACTGGAAGTAGCTCAGACTACACGATATACTTTGTAAAAGGCAAAACCCAGAGGGTATATTGTGTATTTCAGGTCATTCATCTGCATTTGTACTTGTGTCATGGTATTTTTGTCATGGTACTATTTCCAAGGGATTTGGGAAATAAGACAAAGTTTCAAAAATGTAATTTTAGAAAATTCTAGGATTTTTATTGTCAGGAGAAATAATGGTCTGGCGGATGAGCAGATGACAAGAGAGGAAGAGTTGGGTCCCGTGTCTTTCGTTGACGGTTCGTTGTGTGTGGAATCCAAAACCAGATTTGGAAAAAAAGAAAGGCTTGTTATATAAAAGTGAGCAAGAGGACAGAAACAGAGAGAGAGAGAGAGAGAGAGAGAGAGAGAGAGAGAGAGAGAGGTTGAGCATGAGGTTCATTATTTATAGCAACATTTCCCAGACGAGACAATGGCCAAGGTGCAGGGATGTGGATGTAATGTTTATTTTTCAACAAGAGACAAGTTGACAAAAAAATCCAAGGCTTATTATATTATGATCTTCTTTTAGGGCTAGGACTTTTACGTATGTATGTGTGCACCACAGCCTCATGTAGTAGTCCCATACTCCAATGCTAGTGTTTTTTCAACGTACCTGTTTCTGTAACAATCGTCTTTACTCGGATTTGGTTGTAGTTACATTAGGTGCATTAGTACGAGCATTGGTTCAGGTTGTATCTGCGAGGGATATCTATAGTATTTACTGGAGCTCTGTAAGTTTGAGTACCCCATATGTCCGGTCTGGGCTAGGGCCCTGTGTAAGTCTATGTATGTAACTCTCTGACTACATACTGAGAATATAAGAGACGGGATCATACTCTTCCCCACAAGATGATGAGGATGTATGGGAATCATAGGAAACAAATGTAGGAATTAGGATTTTTAACTATTGGGATTACTATACAGATTATGAGCGTGGGTATGTTTTTTTTTCTATGGACATGACATTGTATGTTTGTGTGTTTTAAAATCTGACGCATGCATACGTATTAGTATGTATAGTCCGGGCTTACGGACGGGAACAACATACATACATATGTAGATATCTGGGACGCATATGGAGGAATGCTTATGAGAGGAGAGCGTAAGTAAAAGCACGTCCCTCGTCATCAGTCCCGGTGCGTATATGTGAACCCACCTAACATTTTTAAGTGTCCTCCTGGAGAAAATGTGACGAGCCTCAGTGTGACATGTAGTTATGCGAGTTGGACTTGGGAAGAGAGATGGGCATGGGACACGGACGGCGACATGCGACCCTAAACACTGTCGCCTCCGAGGACTCTCTCGCAGACGAAGGAGTGGGGCATCTTCAACCACACCGTACATACATACAGATACACACTAGAGGACATAGTCAGCCCATGCATACTGTAATGACAACAACGGGTTCTTTCTCTCTATGTGGACCCTTACTTGTTGTCTGAGTCTCCATCAATAATTCATGCAATGTGACGGTTCTGCTTTTGCTCCAATGTGCCTACGTCAGCTACATACTCGGACGCTTCCATGGGGACACATACGTAAGTCCGGGCTGTGTTTACGTAAATACATAATAATTATGTACATACATATATAGATACCCCTACTCCCAGGAAAAATACCTGTATAAAGTTAGCTATTTGGAAACGGAGTGAAAAAGCAAGGATAACTGGAAACTCCATCAGGATCAAATAAATCATCATCATCATCCCTTCGACTTGTTCCTCTCTCTCTCTCTCTCTCTCTCTCTCTCTCTCTCTCTCTCTCTCTCCTTCAGTAACTATGTCAAAGGACATGCTGATTTTCCTCGCTTGGCATCAATTATTTTACCAACTCAATGTTACTTTTCACGTCCCATCCCCACAGACCTGCCTAGTATTTACAATTCAGAGGAAATTATTTTCGAGGAGCCTTCAGAAGCTTTCGTATGTGTAAAAAGGGAGAACTTGTGTTGTCCAAGCAGAACGAGTCTTCTCAAGTTGTTTCAGTAGCAGTGGTAGTGTGTAGGTACTTCCATGTATGTACATACATAGGACCAGGTACATAGTCAAAGTAAGTACATTAGGTACACCTGATGATTAAAACTTGGTTAATTATATAAAAACCTCAGGTTACATAAGTCGTTGGGTGAAGGTGATATAATTACTCAGGCATAGGTCTTTTCTTTCTTTTTTTTGCGGTTATGCTTCCTTCACTTGCGTTTCCTTTGAACAACTACTAGACACAAATTTGGGCTTGAACAGTACCTTCAAACAGGGTATATTCAGATAGCTAAAGAGCTAAATACAGGCTTGTGGGATTTTGCAGTGCTAAAACATGATCATCTTAAGTGCTATTATCTTCTACTACATACTTGAGTCCGCCTTGGATATTTACAGGTAGTCCTCATGTATGTATCTACTTGCAGTTGGGGGTAGATGACTGACATATGGATTCACAAGTTAATGAAATTATTTCATGGCCAGCTATTATTTTATTATTGTTAAGATGTTTTGCCAAACGTGAACACATTTTGCGTAACTTGTAATTAAAGCTTTTTTCAGGAGTGCTCCTTTCAGCCGCTTATTTCCATCTTAGTAAACAAAATCGTATGTGGTCAGCAATTATCAACGTTACATTCTCATAGCGTAATTTACTATTTTGACTCACACATCTCGGCAGTAAATTTCATGTGGACGCATATCCGGTGTCCGGAATAAGATCAACAGTGTTGAAATCTGTCAAAGTACCATTCGACACGACATTACTGTTTCAGTAGAGGATAAAAAAAAAATAAGAAACTTTAAATCCTTGAAGTTGATTGGTCAACTCTGAGCTCTTTTCTTATTTAAAACTTTTTTTTTATTTTTACAAAAAACAAAATGTAAGAAAGGACAGGCAGTGAACTGCAGCAAAGAATATTGGTGGATTAAATGAATTTTTTCCCAGAAACTTTGAAAATCTCGGGCTCTGCCAAGTCCAGGGAAGTTTATCATTTGTAGGTATACAAGGGAGGGACGAAGAGTGCAATAAAAAAAGAGGAAAATTACCCGGAAAATAGAAACATTTTGCAAAGCTCATTCATTTCGCTTGAGCTGTGACAAGTCCAAAGCCGGGATTTCTGGTGTTTTCTCTAAATTTTCCTCTTGTCCGACAGCCCGAGAGTATACTAAAGTCTCTTGTAATGCAGAGGACGAGGGGATAAGAAAACAAGTGAGGAGTCAGAGAGAGAGAGAGAGAGAGAGAGAGTCGAAGTAACGGAGAAGAGTGTCATTGAATTTCTTCCGGTTGAAAGGAATCATCTCCCTTTGCTCTGGTCATTACGTCCTTGATGGACCAATTCTTCCGGGTATCTCACAAATCCTCAGGATTTTCTCTGATTCTCGCTCACCCCAACCATACTGGACTTTAGTAGCCTTGGCTTCCAATGTCCCTCTCTCTCTCTCCCTCTCTTTGCTCTTTGGCACACAACTCTCCGAAATGGAATGACCACACCGAAAACTTGGCATTTCGGGCAAAACCCATTTATATTCGGGTCCTATCTGATATCCCCTTTATCCCACATACTTTAGACTCAATTGTAACAACAACAACCAATTCGTAAATCGGAATGAACTCCAAATCCAAGCTTATCATTCTATTTCGGACTTTCCCATCTAAATTCTCCCCAAAGGTTCCAGAGTTCAGAGGATATTTTAAGCCTGTTTGTTTCAATAATATTCTAGGCAAAATAAACCAATTGTATAACAATGTTTACACCACTATTATAAATTCCGAATCGGTCCCTGAATGTGTCAATGTACAGTCATGAATACAGAGTTCAAAGAATGAGAGAGAGAGAGGCAATAATGCAATTGAATACCATGCATACACATATATACAGATAGGTGCACGGGCAATTATACCCTATAGGCTCAAAAGTATCCCAGTTTAAAAAAAAGATGAATGGGAATGAGAAGAATTGAGGGTGAGAGGGAGTGACGGAAATACAGTGAAAAAATCGGAACTAATACTGGAAAAGAAATGTGTCGGCATGCTTGTGTTGCTGCAACACTATCAACTTGTTTAAACATGGACACTCGATACCCATGTTTCCTAAAAACATGACATTGTGCTCAATTGAATAGTTCAACTATATATGTACATACGAGAGGAGAGTGAGTGAAAAGAAGAAGTGGCATGTTTTAAGTTTAAACATCTCCGCCTCCATCTTGTACTCACATTGTCATTTTTGTCGTGTCTCCTGCTTCGCTCGTCTCCCCGTCCACCCGGCCCGCAATTAACCCCATTGAAATAAACAACCGAAATACTTTAAATGCTTGGGAGATGAGTACCTACAAGCCGTTTGAAGCTCCCTGCCTCTCAATACATGTAACCACTCCGACAGCATTCAGTCAGTCTTATTCACAATAACAAAACCCATAATCGTAACAGATGATGCCAGGCAGGCTTTTCAAAACGCAGTGAGAGAGAGAGAGAGAGAGAGAGAGAGAGAGAGAGAGAGAGAGAGAGAGAGAGAGAGAGAGAGAGAGAGAGAGAAGAAAAAAACTTGGATGTAATTCTCAACTTTTAAAAGTGTTTTACGTTTCTATTCTCCCCTCGTTTGTTCCCGGTTAAAGTTACCATAGAGAGAAAGAGAGAGAGAGAGAGAGAGAGAGAGAGCGACAGAAGAGAGACAACCTTCCGCTTTGGAATTACGATTAGGATGTTGCTGTCAAAAGGCGGGTACGGGACCATCAAAGGGACTGTAACTCATGCGGCCTTTGTACTCCCAACAATTTTATGCCCAATTTTTGCAAACACTTCTAACATGACCTTTGAAAACATTTTAAGTCTATTATATGAGGAACATGTAGTAGTAGTAGTAGGTACTTAGGCACAAGTTTACGACCCATCGTAAACACGTCCTCAAGTCAGGAAACCTCTTGATTTGTAGGCATTTTTGCACTCTTTTATTAGCTTCCCAGTCTCATTTGGCATTCCCATAGTGGACCAATGGAGACCGAGGGATTATCCTGCAATAGCCATCCCTATCTCATTTCGTTTCCAATTTATGAATCAAGTGTAGCTTTAAAAATGTTCTAACCACTGGATGATCACGGGGGAAACTTGAATTAACAACGACCAAATGACAGTGACATTTTTAGCACTGAGTAATATGGGGAGAGATTTTATGCCTTGAGATTTACAATTATTTAGTATTCCAACAGATATTAGAGAATCAATGGGTCTTAACTTTTATTGCATTGCAATCAAACTGCAAACAAGCACACATATGTATAAATGCGTGTAGCATAATTATTGTGACTGTTTTACGAAAAGGTTCTAACCACAAGATAATCACGGTAAAAACTTGTAAGATTGAATGAATGAATCATCCATTCAAGCCTTTCACAGAACAATTTATAACTCAAGTGTGTGTGTGTGTGTGTGTGTGTATGTGTGTATTTGTGTATGTGTAATGTGTAAGGAGCAAATTCAGTTGTATGATTGCTTTTATTGCATGACTTTTCCCGACAGTTTAATTCCCTCATAAGTTTATAAAATATGAAGAATGAGACGAGAAAATTCAAAATTTCACAGTCATTTTCACTCCTGCCATTGTAGCTCTGTACAAGAGTGTAAACTTGGGGAGTTGCGTTCACCTCCCTCAGAAACACCCGAGAAGACGAGAAGGTCCATATATCAGTAGGCATGACCACATATATCAACTCTTGACAATAGTAATGTCAACGTGGACTAAAGCAGCTCCCTTTATGGCCACTGACCATTTACAGCCTAACAATTTCTTATACGCTGTAGCAAAGCTGCCAGCAGCCACACGTAAGGAAACGGTAATTTACAATTTATTTCAGGCCTTATATACCTCACCCTCCAATGTACCCCGGCAGTGTGCCTATAAGGTCCCTTCTTCATAAATCTACGTATGTACGCATTGATGCAATTCAATGTAATATACTATCAAATGCATTAACATATACATTCACACGCTGTGAGCTTTAAACGGAAAGACCGAAATATGTTCAATTTATAAACAGTATTCAAAAACATTGTGACTTAGTAACGGCTCGGCCCAAGAATAAGCTCACAGCTCAATGTAGTATTGAAAGAGTATTTCCTCGATAGTATAGTGGTAAGTATCTCCAGTACAAATATTAACCTTAATTTATCAATGTGGTCACATGCATAGTAGTAACTTTTAGTGACATTAATTTCCCCGTAGAGAATTATACCTGAGAAATGTGCGCGTAGCATGTTGTACTACTTACTGTTAGCTCTCTTGTACACATGTACATATCTATATATGATCCAAAGTAATAACAACAATATTCCTCGATAGTACAGTGGTAAGTAACCCCGTTCGGCTCTCAAACTCATTACAGTTGACAAAAAAGCATACAACTTTAGTTAGTAATACACATTGAGCCTCTCTCTCTCTCTCTCTTTCTCTTCTCTACTCACATGTGTCCAATGTCCAAGCCAATGTGACATATTATCATGGCAAAGTCGATTCGTGGAGCTTACATTAAAAGTCAGCAGGGGCTTAGAAAGTTGTGGGTCGTAGGTCATTTTCTTATTGAAAAGGACAGCATGCGATTTAGAATTCAAACTGCTCCTTGCTCCATGCAATATCCACACAGAACCTCACTCCATACTCTTGTTGGAGTAAGGGGGAAAAAATGCTTTTTTAAATAAATGAAAAAATGTCACAGAAGGAGTCTGACTCAAACACTTAATAATAACGGAAAGAAACCACACTTGGAAGGACTGGAACCACGCGTAGAGCCAAAACACAAGAGAGTCAGTCAGTCAGTGGAGCTAAAAAGGAGTCTAAAAAGCAAGTCAAAGGACCACAAGGAATAACAGAGAGACCCTCCTACGCTCCTACATATGCCAACCGAAGAGAAGGGAAAAATCCAAAAGTGTTTTATGATTGCTTTATATTTTCCCTCTTTCTCTTTATATTTACATCTGAAAAAATCGTAACCCTTAAAGTTTACATGAAGAACATAAACTACTGCTTCATGTCCTCAAGGAACATTGTTGTGGTTGTTATTATTATTGAATTTCCCTCAAAACTCCCTGTGACACTTCTTCTCTCTCACAAGATCGGAGGAGGTCTGGGAAGTCACAATACCACACAATGCTCCGATAATAATAATACGACACATGACAGAAATCCCGCGCATCACTAGCGGCTCACATGATGCTCAAAACGTTGTCTGGTGTAGTCTTCCCGTAGTAGAGGTGTCATGTACAGGATATACTTACATTCATATACATACGTACATATGATGAATGCAGGTCTTATTTAAATTGTTTTCAAATCCTACCATAACAAACAGTAAGACCTGGTTGTATGTATACATATCTGTAGATATGTACGCACATAATGGATACAAAATGGACCTGTGACCTATTCGGCTTCTTCTTGCGTGCCCTTTCCTATGAAATTGTAACTCCTCTCGCCTGCTCCTACAGCCTTTAATATGCTAAGTACCTGAAAATAGTATAGTTACTGGGGTTGAGTCCATAACAATGAAAAATGCTAGAAAATGTTACGCATTAGTAGCTGGTTGTTTAGACAAGATTTTAGAACTCTTTCGTCAGTGCACTTGAGCACCATGCCTATAGTAATGGAGGCTCATGCGTTCATAAACCGTTCCCAGTCCGAATCTAATTTATATAAGGACATTCTGAAAGGTCTGAATTTACGTCTCACTTTGTAATAGTGTACTGGTAGCAAGGTTGAAAATTAATAGGAACTTACTTTTGTCATGATACAATGTTGCACTGATTACTCTCTACTTATTTATTGGTGTATATTTTTGTATACGTATTTAGGAATAGCGTGTTTTCAAGTAGTAAATGGTACAAATGTGATTTTCTTTGAATATGTGTATGCTTTGTGTGTTAAATACGGGGTTCCCTGCTGTAAGTGACATGAGTTCCGACCTAAAAGTACGGAGCATGCAGGAGAGACTGAGAGAGAGAGAGAGAGAGAGAGAGAGAGACAGAGTTGATGAGAGAGAACAGGAAGTGAGCAAGTCGTCCTCTGAACCACCCGAAGAATGGTACGAATGCCTGTTTGTATTGTTCAGTATTTAAGTTATGCAGACAGAGTTCATAATGTCGTGTTCAGTGAGTAAGTCACTCATCAATGGTGCATAATGGCGAGGCGGCAGTCAAAGAAAAGCTTCAGTATGGAACTCAAGGAGAGAGAATGGGAGAGGATTTTTGCATGAGCAACGGATTCTTGATTGCTTGACACAAATAGCAATAGGAAGAGCCACAGATATGCAATAAGTAGTGAACTCCCATTAACGAACATAATCATTCAACTATATTTCAACTCCAGTCTTCTCTCATTCCTTCCTTCACCCTTACAAAAGTCAATTACTCCTTCTTTCACATGCACACACACTCATTGTTCGTTTTTTTTCCACCTCTTTCTCCTCACCACACAAACTCATTCAGAGAGAAGTCAAAAAGGAAACAGAGTTCTCAAACGGAGCTATACCTAGAAACATATATCTATAGATATATAGTATGAGAGGAGGAACCCAAATATTTTCTTTTCCTTTGGCTCTTTCCCTCAGTCTCACTCAGCACATCTCTCAAATTAGGATTCCATTTAAAGCTCAGACATTTCAAGAAATACTTAATTACTATTAAAATAGTCCAGGCCGTCAATCCTGTTAGTTTCGTTTTTCTGAGTACAAATAAAAATTCAGGGGTTCAGCTTTAGAGAAAAAAGATGCGCCATCCAAAAAAAATAATTACTGTGTTAAATGAAAGTAATTCCCATTAAAACTTATTGGTGGCTTCATAAATCTCAATTTATCAGATTTTCTCCTATCCCTTGAACTCTTGATCCTCATTTGGTAATTGTTTTTTTTTGTCTTGTGCAGTGATTAAGCCCATCCATGTGGAAGGAACCTGGACATGTGTGGCTCTAAGGAGCATGGGCCATAATAATAATTAAATGTCCCGGACTCTCCACCCTTAAAAGCACTGATGCCCAATTAAAATTAAAAATGACATTAAAATTAATGAAATTACATCGCATTACGACGTGAGGACAAGTCGGTGATGAGCAAATATGCGTTCCGAGAGCATTACTGCCAGTCCCGTAATGTGCTCTGAGGCCGGAGCACACCAGGCTATATAGGAGCTGATAAGGATTTTTGGTGACAGGAGTGAATCCATTTGAAGATGTTCATTAGATTAAAAAAGCCAGCCACGAGGGACATTGAGATAAAAAAAAATATGGAAGACATGACATGACACCAAATGACATGACTCGGACACATCAATTTTAATTCCAAATGTCCAATCACATCCAACTCATGCACTGTATATACAAGGGGTAATAATGGCTCCTTCAGACAATTTATGTTCGTCATTCTCAAACTATGGCCCTTCCAAACGACAAACTCTAAGACAATTGCTCGTCTCTTGTTTCCCTCCTTGCATATAGCAGAGTGCATGTGATTGAGAGCCCCTATATAGATACATATGTATTTACATATCTGGGTATAAATCCTCTCCTATACTCTGTAATAGACTTTCGTACCAGTAAGGAAGTGCATTTAGGTACTTATTAAAGCACAGTCCGAATATTCCTACACAGCATGTACATAATTACATAAGTAGATACTAGATATGTACATACGTGTGGTAACCTACATGCCGAGACCCGGCACCATTAATACTACAGGGACTTGAGAGTGAGAGAGGCTTGCAATTGTTACAATCCTACCTTGATAAATGAGCGGAGGAATTCTCAGGAATTTCCAATGGGACAATATGTGACAATATGGAGGAGACCTCAAAAGACCCCCTGCTGTTGATTGCCGCACTTCTTCCACCAGCCCTTTCTTTACTGCCACTGTCTTTATTACAAATGTCACTTCTTATGGCTCCAATCCCATCCTCAGTCCTCCCTGTCCTCACTCCCAGCATTAATTCCTCCCCGAAAATTCCTTCCTCAAAGATAATCATTTTGCACTCCCACCCCTAATACAATGTCACCAATGCTCATATTATCGCGGATATACAAAAAGATCCTTTTTTCCCCTTAAATTTCCCCTCAAATACTATTTCCCTTCCATCTACTAGTAATTCCACAGTAGCTTTTTACATGAAGAAAAAAAAATACATTCAACCCTCTCCGTCAATAGTTTCAAGGCTTGTAGAAATACAATTCTGGACAAATGAAGTATCTACCTAGACACATTGTACATATCCATATGAACAGAAAAATAAATAGCTATTTAGTAGTTTACAACCCAAACAGTGGACGAGTCAGTAGCAGTGAGACAGTGGGCCCTGAAAAGTTAATCCGTCTATATTTTCTCCCAGCAGGGTGCTGGCACCAACAAAACGCCCCCAAAAAGTCTTAAATTTTCCAATTCTTCCCTCTCAAATGCTCCAAGAGCAATAATAACATAACACTCTCCCCACTCCCAATGAGTATTTTGTAATATCCCTTTTCATGCACTTTTAAGTAACTACACATAGATACACACATTTAACCTTTAGAGTGTCAATTGGGGAGAAAATAAGGGCTGATTTTAACATGCCATAGATACTCACTGTATGGATAGTCCTAGTACATGTGTGCATTCCTAAATGATTGTGTACAGTACACACAATACCATGAAATATTTGAAAAGCAATTCCCACTGTAGACTTCCTTGTATCTATACATACACTGTGAATGATCTGACAAAATTATTACATTCTCCATATAATCGTAGCCGGAGCTATTGTACTGTAATGGGACTCTATAATTATTATGCACATATAGACCACAGAAGGTTCATTTCAAAGGCTGATGTTTCCTTGCAAGGATTTCCTAAAATAAGTGGATTCCTTGGTGAGCTTCAAAAGTAATATGTACATACATATGTAGGCACGCGGAAAACGGACCGTATGAGTAGGATTTAGACTGTAGGTTTTGACAGAGATTTTTTTTTAATAAAAATGAATATATTGTGTAAAAATAATAAAATAATTAGATTAGTTGGAGAGATTCTTGGGAAATGTTAAATTACGCGTGGATTTCCCCCCGCTAATGTGTATGTGTGAGCTTGGGTTTGTAATTAAGTGGCTTGTGTATATCAAGTTAAATGCTCAAGCATGGGATTTCAGATGCGCTACCCTGCCCTGGTTAATTATGACTGAGAGCCATTACAGCCATTAGGTAAATCAACAGAGGATTAATATACGAGACGCTAGTAGCTTCAAAAACCACAATATATGGTACTTACAATGTGTGAGGGTGAGTATGTACAAACATTGATGCACACTACTATCTGTATAGATACTACCACACAGACAGACTAGATACTAGTACTCAGGTAAATAAATATATAGCCACTTACATTATGAAGTTTATAGTAGAGTCCACATGCATTGCAGACCGGCTCTCCGTTCTGATTGCGCCTCCAAAGCGTCGTGGTGGTGGTCTTGCAATTTGCACAACTTGTCCCAGCTCTCCTGGCTGCTGACTGTGAAGGTAAAAAAAATTATTTTATCTTACATGGATACATACATATGTGTACTATGGGAGGCAGAGTGAGAGAGAGAGAGAGAGAAGAAATCTATGAACAATTTTTATTCAATCGTTATAAAAAATTAATCCTCCATAACCAGTCTCGTCACCACATAAAATATGTCAACCCCTTCGGCTTTTTATGACTTTCCTGTCACTCTACCTTAACGCTTCTTTCATTTTATTGGACCATCCATCAAGTTTCCTGAGGACTGTGGGTTTTAGTATTTCTCAGATTCTATTTCCACAATTTACCATTTCTGATGATTCCCTGGGTAAGTGGGATTCTATCAGTGGAGGCTATCTCAGGGGTAAATTAGTCAAAACCCTAGACCGATATTAAAGTTCCGTAAAAATCCTCAAGATAAAATAATCTTGAGTGAGTCAATTGAGGGGAATGGAAACAGTAGAGTCATTTGGAAGGATTCAAACCAGCTCATTTGCATACAATCGGCAAATTATAGTCTGTTGTTTCTGTGTGTGGGCATGCATAAATGTAATTTTTTTCCCAACAAATTGACAGCACACATGGTTCAATGGGATTTTGTGGAAATTACTCTTCAGAGTGTCTCTCTCATTGTCAGTACGTGCCTTTACTGTAGTTACATATTTATTTTTCTAGATTAAGGTACATACATATAAAGTATGCGGAGTAACTACCTGTGCAATTTATACGCTTAAAATTAAAAATGTAAGTCACAGCTCCTAAGCAAAAGATCAGAAAACTTCTTGGCCTCAAAAGACACTCAAGTGTTCAATGACTCAATTGCACACCCTCAAACATTTTTCCCACCTTACACTCTCCCTCACATATAATCACTACTTGTGGATGAAGGCATAGGTAGAGTCATAAATAATAATTATCTTCACTTTTCAGGGTCCTCCATTTGTACTTTTGACGACTGAAACTAATAAATATGTTTTGACGCCTTTTCAACCAAATTTTTATTCGGCGAAGGTCAGTCATCATGATTCTTAAATTACTGAAATTTAATTATGCCACTGAGAACATTGGAATCATTTAAAAGTAAAGGGTGGGAAGGACCCACCTACCTATTATACTAATTACCCCGAAACAATAATATTAATAAAAACATATAATAAATAATTCCTCATGACTCAATTCTCCAAACGTAAAGGGTCTTTTAAAAAGGGGCTCTATATTTTAGAATGGGATGCTCGAAATTGCTTGGGAATCTAAAGACACGTGCTGTAAGTTTTTGGTGAGTTTTGAAAATGTGTGTAACCCAAACGGAATTCCGGCTCATTACCGGACCATTTGTGAGTCTAAACTTACAAAGTGATCCCTGTTGCTGTATAAAAAAAAAGAAAAAGAAGAAGAAGAAGAAGGAGGAGGAGGAGAAGGGAATTTCCCTCCAGACAAACTCCTATCTCGGAACTGAAAATTTCCAAGTTAGAATCCCCAGCGATTATGAAGTTCAAAGATAATTCAAAGTTTTTGCGGGATTTCTTTTGAGGAATCAGAAAAAGATTAGGAATATTGTCAAGTTTTTTCATAAGGACGGGACATTGTTTGAATTTTCTAGACTCTTGTTATCATCCTCTCCCCATTTCGCCCCTTGTGAAAGGAGTTTCCACACATGGATTTATATTTCTCAAGTGACCCGCGGTAAATCTTCTCGCTCAAGTAGTAACTTTCTCAATAAATTCTCCTCCTCTCCTAGTCCATGACTCAAAGTGTGTCCTATAGCATGTGCACGGTCGGAGCAGAATGTCGACCCAGCTAGGGAACATATATACCCAGTCCATGGACAAACTTTAAAAAGAAAACCAAAAAGGGGAAGAATATAGCTCTCTGAGGAACAATCTGTTCTTTGCTGAAAGTTTTTAGCCAACTTTTCCCGTTAGGAAGTCTCCTATGTACAGGCATATCTGGGAGGATTTTATGCAGAACCATATACAAATGTATACTCACCAACGTAATGGTAGTTTTTATTTTTTTAGGCTCTCTCTCTCTCTCTCTCTCTCTCTCTCTCTCTCTCTCTTGTTAGTACACGAGAAAATGGAAGATAAACTATAAAAGCGTAAAAATTTTTATTATAAAAATACGATTTGTTTGTCAGGGGCTCTCAAATACCAGGCTTCTCAAAATGTTGGATACAAGCATCCATACATACATACATATGTAGAATTGCGAGAGAAAGAAAAATAAATTGAACTTTTCATGGGCTATAAAAAACATTGGAGCTTTGACTATATACAAATTCTGAGGAGGAGAGGAGGATGAGGGTATGCATTGAGGGGTTACATATGTATAGGGAGAGACGGAACTGAAATGTGGGCAATATTTCTTGATAGAGCCTAGCCCTTTAAGAGCTCCCATAAATGACAGGACAATAGTGACAAGTTGACATTTGTGTGTACTCTCAAGAGCAAATGTATTGATGAAATAACCAAATCTTGTTTTCTAATGCTGAATTAGGCAAGTTACTATTTCAATTTATAGTTTTTTTCCTTTTACTCATACAAAATTCCATGGTCTTTTAAATTCCGATTAAATTTGTAGGGTTCAACGTCACTCAATATCTATGGTCGATTAGAGTGAGTGAATTTTAGCATGAGTAAAATTGTCTGTACAAATTCCAACATTCGTAATATCAAGTTATGGCACTCCAAGTTACAATAATTGACAAACTGGAGATAATTATTATGCGGAATTTGGAATAATAATAATAATAATAATAAAAGCGATGATGAAGAAGAAGAAGAAAGTCGTGAAAAATAGATTCGTGAAAAATGAAGAGAGACAATGGAGAGGGAGCCAAAACGAAATCAGAATCGATTGATTTATAGAAGAACGGCTAAGCCCATCGATTTCCTCCCATTTTTTCTCTTCTCTCTTACTCTCCTTCTCTTCGTTGTAACTCCTTTTTCTCGCTCTGCCTTTGACTCCATTCCGTTCCTTTATTCCCAGAGAGTGAGAGAGAGAGAGAGAAAAAGAGAGAGAGAGAGAGAGAGACGACAGGTATGTACCTTCCATTTCCTCTCTCCCCTCAAGTTTTTCTTCCCTGAGAAGTTCTTAAGTTAATCGAGAATCACAAATAGGCCGAAGGAGAGTAATCAACTCAAGCTTACAGAATTGCCATGAATTTTGCACGAGTTCCCGCCTCCCCCTAGTTTACTATCTCTATCCTGTCTATAACTTATCCTATACACTGGTTCTTATTTCTTCGTACCTAGTGCTCCTCATTACATGCTCCGGTCCTACGACTGTACCCAGGCCCTTTTTCCCTCTTCTATATATCTCTCTCTCTATTCCCTCCAAATTAATATAATTCCCTTCCTACATATCTAAGTGCGTACGTATGTACATCCAAAGAGAAAAGCCATTACCTTCATTATAGGAGAATTGCGGGAAGGAAAAAACATTCATAAATTTTACATTTGAGCATAACATATTTTTTCTCATTTATCTGAAAGCTTCAACTCCTATTACTTCCAGAATTCTTCTTCCTATTATCATTCCCTTGACCGATCTTGCGGTCAAGAGAAGAGTGCCAACATTTTCGAATCTGAAAATCTCTTTTCCAAAGCTTTAAATTATGAACAGAAATAACAATTCCTGATCTGTTGGGGTCGGTATATTCTAAAGTTATGTCAAAAATTGATACTCTGCAAAATGCGAGACTCTCGAGCAAGCCTAGTAACACTGGGGGAATGTTAGAGTAAAATCGGAGCGAATTGCTGGAACTTGTCCTGCCTTTATATTGGAAGCCCTATCATCATGAGGAATCTCTGCGCTTGCTTCTTCCTCGTCTTCTTCCCTTCTCGCAGACTCTCTCTCTCTCTCTTCGGCATTCGTCGCCTAAAAAGAAACGCACGGAGAGGAGCTCATAAAATGAGAGAGAGAGAGAGGAAAATAGTGTATAGCATGTAGCATTATATTATTACAGTGAAAAGAGTAGGAGCAAAAAATAAACGAGGGAAAATTCGGAGCGTCTTCCTCCTCGGTTAATACTCGGAGCTCCGAATATCATCATATGCATAGATTCTACTTGAACATTACATAGAGAAGTGTTATATAGAAAATGTACTCCCGATGCTGGAACTAGAGTGCGAGTTTTGCTTCCTCATCGCTTAATCAATAATATCCGGTTGCCATGAGGCTCTCTCTCTCTCTCTCTCTTTAGCTCTCACTCCCTGGCTCTCTCTCTCTCTCTCTCTTTTACAGGAGGAGTTTTCTTGCGTGTGCCTGTCTTGTTCTTCGCTCTCCGAAAGCTCGCATCAGCATGATAATCAAATGGAATTGTAGCAGTGCAAAGAGGACTTGTGCATCCAAGTGTGTGTATGTACGTGCCATGTGAAAAGGGTAGGGAATCCGGAGACAGGCATCATCCTCTGACTGAGAATGAAAAGCTTGCCCTCGCTATTTTCTCTCACTCACTGACTCTCTGCTCATCTTGCTATTTTCTCAACTCATTCAATTCCCAGCCCCGTTTTTGTTATAGTCCTTGCATACAAATCAGTTGTGCATGGAAGGAGAGAAACACAGGGAGAGAGAGAGAGAGAGAGAGTAGAGGCCTAAGTAGAGACTCCCGATAGGGGAACGAGAGATAGATGATTATTGTAGGGAGAGAGAGACAAGTACTAAAGTATGCGACGCATGAAAATTCTCCTATCAAATGGTATCATCAGTGTCTGTTGAATAACAATGCTTTTATCTTGTATTTTTGGTCCTGCCCAAAATCCTGTGTAGCCCATATTGCACAACAATGGTTATGCGATTGGGTGATCCCCAGGTAGCTTCAATTCTATAGTGTACACAAGTGGGCTTATGTTTTTTCAAGGGTTTGTGATAATTCACGCTGTTGGAGACTATAGGAAAGAGTAGCTCACACAAATAGGATAGAAGAGTAGGCTTCGGACTGGCTATAGCTCACTCACTCAGGCCTTTAAGTAGGCCCCTAGTTTGTAGTTTTCTCTTCCTTTTGTCACAGTTTGCAACATGACATACATACCTAATAGCCAAACGTGTGTGGACATACATTCTATGAGGAACATTTGGTGGGATAGTGTGGCACGTATAAAAAAAGGATACCTTCCTTGATTCCCAAACCGTGTGTTTCCATTCACATAGATACATATAAATGTATTGCACGTATCTAATGGGAATGGTTCAGTAGCATAAGGGTCGGCACGGGTGACTTACTAAGGCAATGCAATATCTACTACTCCGCTGATGCCTAAGCCCCTGTTTAGTTTAGGTAGCTCCACAGAGTGTATAAGAGAAGTGCGGAGAGAGAAAAACGGAGCGGGTAATCGTTGTTGGCTCCTTCCAAATCAATGAGTCTCAATAGGCTTTCCCTCACATACATAGAAACTACATTACACGCTCTGGACAAAGTAGACCAAAACATTTAAGCCGGATTGGAATGGTGAGGACGAGATACGGTGTCCTATGTGGAACTTTAGACCTGCACAAAAGTTACAGTATCATCCCAAGAATGTCATTTATGGGAAAAAACACACTCCTCCAACTCACACACAAGTGAGGATGGACATGCTGGAATGGGAGACAATTTGCCAGCACTAGGAACTTTTTGGCCTTTCGCATGACTTACTTAAATGTTGTTGTTGTTTTGTCGTATGTGTGTTTCTGTCTGTAGAAGGAGATAGACGTAGTAGCAACGGTAACGTATAGATATAGTCGCGTTGAGCGATAGCAATCGGAACCTTGCATGTCTTCCTTATACATTCCACATGCCAAAGCATGCTTGTCTCAAATGTAACCTTAGTCGTGGATATTATGCTATCTATATAATATGTGCCTGGGTTAACCAATTGCAGAGACGTACACACATGCTCCTATAAAAGATGCATAAAAACTTTATAAGCCATTTAAACTTTTCGAACATTTTTTGGAAAGCGTGTTTGAGCATCACGAATCAATCCTCGATGAAGACTATGGAGAGATACAGGTACGTAGTAGTATTTCCTGCATGCCAGTACATGCCAGTACATATGTGAATGTTGTCGGTAGATACATAAAAATGTATATGGGAGCTTCAACGATATCGGCACAATAAGTGAAATCAAGGATGATACTAAAAAGTATTGTTCGATTCTGGATGTAATTCGTGCCATACACTAAAAACGTGTTCGCCACATCGTCATATAGTTTCTTTACGACTCCCTTGTATCTACATATGTACGTCCCCACATGTGAGTGCAGCAGGAGCGTTTGTTTTTGTGACGCCAAATGATGAGTTTGAAAAGTTGTGCAAACAACCCGGAACCATGAACAATCATTGTCAAGTTTTCCGGGGACGTCCAATTTTAAACACATTATTTTCTTATTCATACAATTTATACCTGGTTGATCCTGTCAGTAGTCACTCACTCTCAGCAGTGTTCTTGATAAACACAAATGTAAACACAGTGGTTATTGGTGAAGGGAACATCAGAGCTTATCATGTAGTTGACAGTGTTTAGCTTTGGTTCAGATAACATGCAAAATTGTTTCGTTTCAAAAGCGACTACAGAGCAACAACGACAACTCCTTCCACAATAATCCCGTCTCATCAAAATGCCTACTAACACTCACCATTTAACAACAGTACAGTACGTCACCAATCCTACTTCGTCAAACTTGCGAAAAACAGTTATTCACAGCCCGTTTTTTTTTCACACAAAGTGGGATACTCAAAGCCATCAAGGAAATCTATAAGTATTGAGAATGTCCCTGTACCTCTAATGGAAGCCCATTGCTTCGTAGTATTTATTTTCAAAAGATACATACATCCCTACTCTCTATAGGCTCACACAATCAAAGAGCTTTCTTTGAGACATCTTCTCATTAAAGGTCAAGTTGAGATCCGCACAATTGTTGTACTATTGTTATCAGGGGAGCGAAGGTATGTAACAGGACTTTTACACACGGACGCGAGCAAACACATCGACAAACGCTCCATGTCGAACTGATTTTTACGACGAGTACTACATTGTCTTTAGTGGCGTCTATCTCTCCACGACAATAGTATCTCCCAGGTGCCTTATCAACTGTCAAATGGTACAGGTTATACAACAGGAGTTGCTATGTGTCTCCCCGTCATTAGTACAAATGTCTTCGGGGTTATGGCTTCTCTCCTATCTTTTACATGTGATTGTGAGACAAGGCTTGAATTCGTTAAGGAATCCTATAAATATTGACTTACACCGTCAGGCTTCTCCTACCCTTGCATATCCTTGTCTATGTACTGTACGACACTCAACTATATAGTATCTACATATGCACGTGAACATAGGACGTAAGGAGGAAGACCAGAGGAAACCAGTGGATTCCAGAATTACAGGATAAATGTCTAATCTTAACCAATACACCAGATTATATTATATGATTGGGGGGACGATATAGCTCAAAACAACACTTAGTCCCGATACCAGGCCAGATCTACACAGTCTCTTAAATATATGACATGGATTAGATACATGGACTGATAGATGTATAATTACATGTTTCAACTCTTGCGTAATCCGTAATACAAAAGTCAATGCAAAGATGCTCCTATCAGGGTGATCTTATTCTGGGATCCCACAGTGTGTAATGTATACATTGAGACGAGACTGGAGGAGCTCAACTCCTGTTCACTCATACAAGGAGTAAGCAAGTAATCAATGTATAATCTATAATAATGGTGAATAGGACAGTAGCTTGAGCGTCAAGGGGGTACTTCATCCTAGGAGAGCCATGTAACCAAATATAACCGTATATATTCACACATATGGAAAAAAAACTCCTATACAATGAACAATGGAGCTAAAACGTGGGTACTCTCAGGAAACAATACGTTATATATGACTAGGAGAGAGAGAGAGAGAGGATTTGAGCCATCCAATATGTATCAGACATGGTCATATTCTAAAACTAAGAGCGACGAGGGAGGCTGATGGCTCTCACGCAAAATGCACTTAAACTTAGTGTGTGTCTAGCTCCAATGTGTCTAGTTCCAGGAGAAACGGTTACTATGAGGATACGAGAGAGAGAGAGAACACATCACCTCGTTCCGTGTGCACGTTTATTTTTTTCTATCCCGAACACGCGCATGCATAACACTAGGAGCTCTATAGATACAATTTCCAGGTTTTTAGTAGTTTCACATCAACCCTGTCTGTGCGTATGTACTCTTCCCTGTTCCTATTTTTTACGGAAAAAAAACATGAGAGAGAGACCCGGTATAGATACATCACACTATAACTTATGGGCAAATAGAAATACACTGGAGTTCTTCCAGCACACACACACAAAAACACACACACACACACAGCACAGCACAGCCCAGCACAGCACAGTAGTCCCAGTACGAAAAGCTATACCATGCTGTTATGTAGCTCTCATAGTGGCTGGGATACACAATAAAAGTAAATCCATTTTTTATTCGGGTACGCATACCTGCCCCTTCTCCGACTGGTTTATCAGATGGAAATCCAAATGACATTGCCCATGTGTTTTTCCCATATAATCATTAATGGCAATGGGCCATGTACACTTATATTTATACACTCTGTCTCCCTTTGTATATTTTTTCTGGGAGCTGGCATATGGAGTTATACTACTAAAAGCCAGAGAATGAGAGAGAGAGAGAAAGAGGGAGAGAGAGAGAGAGAGAGAGAGAGAGAGAACACAGCCAATCTTTTCAAAGGAGGGGTCTCAACTCCACTCAAGGGCGTACCATCAAAAATGGGCGTTTTGAATTTTACCTTCAACCGAGCAAATTCACAAGTAATGCAATGAAATGTGAACAACTAACTTGTACATACATAGATACATACATACACGAGCTATTATATGCACTTCCCTGGACGCTTCCTACCCCAAGTCCTATGCCCTCCTATGTACAAAAAACACATATCAAATGAATGTGTATCTATACGATTGAACCTATTTGCATACCGCATTATAACACTTATGCAATCTCACTCAGACAAATTTTTCACGTACGGCCAGTGTTTTGGTGCACGCAAATTTTTACGTATCTACTTATATTAAATTGGACGGTTAAGCCACCTCAAATTTACCATTTACAGCATTACCTGGCCCGTACTTGAGTTCCGATAGGCACAACTTATAGGAATGGAATGGGAACGCATCCAGAGAGATAGCCTATACATATCTATGTATAATTATATGTATGTACTACGTATGAAAAACTAATACACATATTTCAATGCATAGTAAATTTAAATGTTTGATTGGTACATAATAATATATATGATTATATCTATAGATTTTATTCATATGCATGCCCCTATGCCTATCTATCTAACCAAACATACACACACACACACACACACACACACACACACACACACACACACTTAAAATTCTATACCACCAAGTTGATTTAGGCACGCGTAATCTTTCTTAGCATCTCTTGTTTGATTCCTAACTGTTGTTTTCTTATCGTTTAGCTCCACATATAAAAATATGTACTTATAGGCCGGATTTATGTATATGAATCTATGAAAACACTTGTATAAGAATAAATAACTCGTGGTTTTTTTTCTCGGCTCCGTAATTATACAAATAAAATCGAGTTTCGTCCGCAAATCATTACATCCACCACGCTCACGTATTTCATATTAGAGTTGTAGACGTGTAGTATGTATGTATGTATGTATGTACGGGGGACTGTTCCTATAGTAGACTCAGGTAAATACACACCACGTTTTTCCTCTCGGATGGTAAGAAATTCATGTCCCTGTACATCTGGAAACTCTGCTGTACAGTACATATGTACATACATGATAATATGTACAACTGCACAAGTGGATACATCTTTTAGCAAATGCTTGTCAAAGTTAGATGTCTGTGTACATAAAAAAAAAATTATACATGATTTCAGTTCAGCCAAGGAAAAGATTTCTCACGTGACATTCCGATGAGCATATGTTTTACATCTATACTTCATCATACAGGCCGTCATTAAATCGTACAAGGGAGATAGTGACTTTGTTTACGAGTCAACCTATAAGTAATTACGCATAGATAGATACATAGATAGATAGATACATTTGTAAGGGAAATTGTTCATAGTAGTGACTATGGGCTCATGGGGCTGGTTCGGAAATTTTGCAGTTGGTGAAAATAATGTGGAGTAGAGAGAAAAAGAAAAATGACAAGAGTTGTTACAAATACGTATGTACATAGATATATAGAGACACGCTGATGAGGCTTACATGGAGATAATTGTATAAATGGAGTATGGATAATTCAGTGGCTGTTGATGGACACCACATGGCCATTTACTCTGAGCTCATACATGGAGATAATAATAAAAGGGTATAATAACCGAGGAAATCATCAAATATGGGTGGCTATTACTGCCTCTTTTTCCATATTGATGGTCAATTATTCGCCAATGAACACACACTCTACCAAGGATTGATAAACACATGTAAAATACATACATACAGTAGGAGAGAGCCCCGTCGTACGTAACAGTAACGACACATATGTCAATAAACGTCTCCCCCTGGGAAGTACCAATTGTGGATCAAATTCCCGAGCAATTAGTCTCTGACTATTATATCTAGATATTAGTCTTCTCTCCCTATTTGTAGTCCCAACATAGTCCTAGCCGTGCAGTAGTCGTCGTCCGTCCGTCCCAGAGACCGATTTGTAAAGTATTGGTCCATTCATTAATAATATTATCTATCCTTGCCATTGAGACTGGTAATTTGGGTGGATGGGCATAGATACATACATTACGTACATAGGGACACTACGCATGCAAATAAAAGCATGCCATAATCAAAGGGATTTGTTGCATAAATTACAAATCAAGTTCTGTCATGACTACAACCAACCATAGGGATTCACGTTTTCTCATTTTTTCCCCCCTTCTTTCCTTCATAGCGTAATGTATTAGTCATATAAATTATAGCTTTATCTCGGGTGTGAATCTCCCAGTGATATAAACGTGTCATTGGCATTGCATTCTCTCCTTTGTGCTAATATTTCATATTTTTCAACAGTATTTTATTGTCTTTGTAACTGCCCACAGAGATACGCATATAAGTATATATGAATCTGTTCCTACTTTTATCCCAACCACACACTCCATGATTAATAGTACTATTTTATGCCCCACTCCTGTAGGTAGGTACACACACATTTATACGGAACTATTTACACCGGCAGACAAATTGATTGGTGAGGAAAAGTCTCTTACGAAGTCGTAAACTGAGTCTTTACCTTTAATTTGCAAAAATATGAGGTGTCTCAAAAGAGACGGTATATATCTATAACCACAGCCGTATGATTATATTTAATGTAGCTCTAATGTAACAACCTATTGTTACTTGGACTTAAAACTACCTCAACAGTCTTGTCCTTTACCACGTGTGTGTGTATTTACTCAATTCCTGAATACACTGTCCTGTACAGTATTATATAGTGGAGTTTTGCCTTTGCACGTGAGTATTATTATGGTCATAAGTATGGAGCACATAACATGGCAAATAGTACGGAGCTGTAGTGTGCTAATATACAAATGGAAGGTTAAGGAACAACTGCACCCACATACGGGACAGATAAGATCGCCACTTATTCCCTCATTCGCACTTTAAAATTAAAAAGGGCTTATCTCCCATTGAAATAGAGGGATAATGTGCACATGCTACTATCAGCAGCCACACTTGAACTACACAAACCATAGGATAATATATAGTCCAGGTGTAGATAGCCCATAAAGTATAGGAAATATTGAGTGTAATTTTTGCAATTATTTGCAATTTTCACATCATACACTATCCTTTGCATATTATCTTGTTTTTTTTTTTTACTCAACACAAGAAACTTACAAATCATGTGTTTTTACCCTTGTTTTTATCTATATGGGGGAAAAAAACTATCGCAAGTGATAATATTGCATGCTTGGGACTTTATATCTACACATGACCATATGCATTTCTCTGAGTATTCCTGATCCTTGGGTATTAAGGGAGAATCCTATGTTCTTTTCTTTAAAGACAAATGTTTTTTTTTCAGGTTTACTCTAAGTAGATACAATCAATTAAAATTCCGTATGTACATACAATGTGAGGTATAGATGTAAGATTTTAGTTGGGGTTGTAGTAAAATGTAGTTTGAGGACAACTATGGCACACGACGCTTGGGAAAAGGAAGGGAAATGTGATTCATTGAGGTCTGCGTGGCAATTATTCAAGGCGGGAGTGACAGTTTAAAATTTTAATAGTGACCTCATCTGTCGCCATGACTCACAGTTCCGGTCATCATCACTATTTATCTTCCAGCCACAAATTCAAGCTACCGCATTTCACTGGGGCCAGAGTATATACGTACGCTCAGCCACCCTTCACACGCGATTCTACAGTACTTGTAGGGTTTAGTTGTTAGAAGTTAGGTTAGATATTCAAATTTTGTAGAGATAAGTATATCTACACCTGAGCTTCTGTACATTATAGTCCTGGGATGGAGTCCATTAAAGGAGTACATATTTAAACGAGCCTAACTGCTTCCCCTGTTAAGACCTGACAATTAACTGTACTTATGCATTAATTTGTAATACCAATATCTACATATGAGCTACTGTAAATTTCATGATGCCTGAACCAATGTTTTACAAAATGCTGTGCTCATTATCTCAAAATAGAAGAGTAAATACCTCGGCCCAGCTCTATGGAGACTCCGGCTGGAGAAAAAGTAACAGCTCTAACCAAGTGTTAAGGATAGAGACTAAATTGCTCGGAGAGGGGAGTATCTACCTCAAGGAGTTATAGAACGTATATATATCTATCCTAATTTCTGATACAAAAACAATCATACTACTATAGTCTTAACACGGGCTAGGAATTTGGGCCAAAGGTATATATCTAAAACACACTCTTCTAGACATATACATTCTAGGTATAAGGCTCCACTGCAGACTTCCACTCTGTTGTGGCAGGAATTGGAAGTTGGAGTTAAATGGGAATGGACATATAATTAGAGCTACAATTACACCTCCAATTATTCCTCCGTGTACTCCTATCGATTCATTTAGGTGGTGTAGTCCCCGGAGTAAGTGCGGGACAAAACACTGTAGTTAGAGGCAAACTTGTCATATAATTTTGTCGCGCATTGATTTATCAATGCAATCAGTCCAACACACTAGTCCAGTGGAACATGAATGAGTGCAAATGAATGTGGCAATTAAAAGCACACTGTACCTTTCTACAGAGAGCAGTTCTAGTACTACAAACGCTCTTTTCCCAGTCCTGTCACATACATATAGCAGCTGGCCATTATTCCCTATTCCTACATCTAGATACCTTACATCTCCCCGTAAAATTACCTATAAAAATATCCAAGCTTACACACTGTATCAGTAGGTATGAATACGCAAAAAAAAATCTAGACAGTTATAATACTATCAGAATTTGGTTCCCTCATTCCTCTCCTACTTTGGACTGGTACACATACACACACACACACAAAAAAGAGAGCGAGGCTCTCGGAAGGGTGAAACTTCGGAACTAATATTATTATTCAAAATTGAACCTTTTAATTACTGAAATTTCGGGGCGGTTAGAAGAGTATGGAAAAAGTAGAGGAATGACTGCCGCTCGGGAAAGGTACACACACAAGGAATTACAATATTACAAAAGTGGGGGAGTTTGAAAAAAAAAAGTTGAAGTGGCTGACTGACTGAGAGTGTAAGAGAAGTAGAGGATAAAGGTGTGGCTGAACATGTCCATAAGAAGAGAGTCCCGTCTGACAGATTAAGTCTCCGTCCGTGTGTATGTCAGTGTGAGCAAGTCTCTCGTGAGGGAGACGATGATGATGAGAGAGAGTTAAAAAAAAATCCTCAAGAACCAACACACACACACACACAGTTGCTTTGTTATTTAAAAGAATAAGAAAATGGAAAGTACTTGGAAATCATATGAGGTGTATGTACATACATACATATGTGCCCAATCCTTATGTATACACATAGTGACGTTGGAGCCTGGGCTCTATGATGAGGGAGTACCTGTCTTAAATTTGTGGTAGTAGCAGGCAAGAAGGGGTATGAGCTCCTTCCCAATACAAAATGCCCTATCTAATCTAAACGGGTTGCTTCCAAGTGCCAAGTGCTATTTAACCTTGTTGTGTAACGCACCGTAATTGCAAGTACACAAGTAGGGTCAATTCCAAATACACGCACCATTCTCCTTCCAGCCATTCCGTTTCCTTTGAAATATACCCAACTCTGTTGTATACACAAATATTTAAATACTCGCATAGCTAGTATCCACCTATAGATAATTATACATATGTCATTATACTTATTGTTCCCATATCTATATAGGAGTCATCATCCAACAATTTTCTTATTTTCGGATGCTTTTAATTTAATAGTAAGTATCCATATCCCAGTGGTGTAGTCCTGGGCTTGAGACTTGAGAGCCATAGCAGTAAAACACATCAGACCGGGAAATGCAATTTACTAAATAAATATTTAGGACTGTAATACTATGTAGATTTCTATCTGAACTCATCAACTGAGCACAGTTGAGCCAACAGTGCCTGATTAAGGCTGTATCTATGTTGAGGAAAGGGAAACTTGAAAAACGGTAAGGTCACAAAATGGTAAACTTAGTCGAAAACCTGGGTTCATAACGTTAATTGAATTCCCAGCGAATTTCTTGGGAATATTTTCTAATTTAAAATGCTTAGCATATATGCTGAGTAGTCGAAAATAAGGCATTAATGGCCATTTAGCATGCTTCCATGCGGGCTGAGTCCTTTGGAAAATATAGGGGAATAGCTATTACTCATGCCAACTCATGTAAAATGCATGGCAATTATGGAGTATCAAGTTAGCAGAGATACAACTATAGTCACCTTGTTTTTTATAGCTCCTTCCCATACAGACACCTCCTATATTTAAATACAACAAGGGAGCAACTGCCGATTAATGGACGGAACTCATAGCATATATAGGTAGGTAGTTAGGTATTAAGCAGGGAATTTTAACAAAGGAGAGTTGAAATTCCTTTCCCCCAAAACAAATAATACTTTGGAACGGTTATTCTCTCTCTCTGTAAAAAAAAATATGTGTAGGAAGTCCCTAGTTGTTTTTAAACCATGGAGTAAGTACATCTACACAGGGATAACAATAGGCTGAGTTCCCATAGTAGAGTCCTATTAGAGTCTGGATAGTTATGAGTGCGATTTTTTTAAAAATATGTATGTAATTATTATAGTTTACATTACGCATACATAGTATTGTAAGTTAATGTACGTAATTAATGAAAGGGGAAGTATACATGTTAAAAATATTTAACGGGGGGAATTTTCAAAGGAAAATTTTCAATTCACTTGTCACAAAAAAAAATCCGGAATTTATACAAGAGGGCAAGCAAGAAAAAAGAAGTTCCTGTATATAAGAGCTGATGATCATTTTGCTTCAAGTAATAAAAACAATTGAAACGTTGCAAATAAATAAGTGGCTTGAGCTTGTCAAGTGCGTCGGTCCAAGTCAAGACAAGTCTTTGGTGTCGGTGGCTTAGCGGTTGGGTTTCTGTAAGTAACTGTTTTAATATAGAGAGAGAGACTCAAGGATGTGTTATATAATATGTATTTTCTGGAAACCAGTGAACTTTTTTTTTTAAAAAAATGTAGATATAATGTATTATTATTTGAATGAAGAGGGGAAAAAGAAGAAGTAGAGCTAGAATGAAGAGAAAATGATACTCTGGTAGTTGGAGTTCTTGGATTTCAGACGTACTATGTATATATACATATGTACATATTTACATATACAAGTTACATCCATAGATATATTTTACAGAAGCGTTCCGCAACATGTCTTCTTCATTTCATTTCATTGCAATCGAGCAGCACAACACGTTCCGGCTTTTTGCGTCACATGCAGTAGGTACATATATACTCATAATTATATATAGATGTCTATATACATACCAAAATACTCCTGAACATGTACTGTTAAATGTACGTTGAAACATGCATCACTTAAGGTATCCTGCTATTATACACCGGGGGTCTACATACATACATATATATAGATAATACAGTCTTGTAAATATAATAGTTTTATAGATATGCATGCATTGAAGCCCAAAAGAATGAAAGGTTCATATTTCTTAATTATATTTTTTCTGAATTAAATCTTCCTCGACCAAACTGGTTTTGTTGTTAGTAAATCCATTTTCTTATATTTTCCGCATTTTGAGGTTCATTATTGGGATTTTATTTGTTTAGCCCCCATAACGCCGCTGCCGCTGAGAAATCCTTCCAGATTTGTTTCACGCATTATATAAGCAAAAGTTCCTTCGAATCCCGTCCACATTTTTCTTTTGCTATATATTTTTTTTCTCCCAAAAAAATAATTTTTTGAAATATTGACTGCCTTTTAAAGGCGAGGGAGATTTATGTGGACTTGAGAGCGAGACAGAGACAGGATTGACTAAAAAGTGTGTCTCTTTCAAGTTCTGTCTCGGTGTATATTTTCTGGACTTAATCCTCGTCTCCTTAACAACTTACAAATAAACCCAGCATTGTGTACAAACACTCGTTCCCTTCCCATTACACAGCATGCTGTTGTTTAGTTCCTATAGAGTTGGGCCTAACTGAAGAGAGGAGGCACACACACACACACACACACACACACACACACACACAAAATGTATGAAGGGAGTCAAGCAGGCTGAAGTTGGCAAGACATGGTTAAAAAACTTTGCTGGTTCGTCAGTCGAACATTTTTTATGTGCATCTCTCTCCCTTTGAAACTGATTGTGTGTACAGTAAGGTAGGAATAGTAGAGGAGCTAATCTTATCTAGATCCTTAATCAAAATGTTCAGCCATTCACTCCAAGTTGTTTCTCTGTCTGTTTTTTTAAACTCTCATGCCTCATCCCTACAATTCCTATATTAAAACTTGGAAGACTACGTATCATCATCATCCCCATGCTTGCAATCCTAAAAGTTGGATATTTTGTAATTTTTTTTCTCTCCCAAAAATTTGTGTGCACAAAAACCGTTGAGAACTAGGAAATTAGAAAATACATGGTAATTTGACTTAATACATAATTTTCTGATGGGATCTTTCAAGCCATGCTGATGCAATCGTACGCTTTGTTAGACTTTCTTATACGCACTAATTTTCCCTTACGGTTTACAAAAGCCCCGCTGAAAATTAAAAAAAAAGCAGTCAATTTCTCTACGTGCAGTTCACTCTGGGCGATATATGTACGAACTACTCATATGCTTTGCATTTATCAGCAAAGATGCGTGTAAATATTAGTGTGCAAGTGCCAGGTTGAGTGTTTAAACAGGATTTAGATCGTACTTGTTTATTTTTTTTTAAATAGTCAAAGGTGAAGATTGCCACTCTTGAATCATTTACAAGGAGCTTGAGCATGTGTTATAACAGGTATAGGAATCTGCATAATAATTCCATTAAAGCATTCTAAAACAAGACTAAACGAGATTTGGGAATCCAATTTTACGCCATTGCTCAGAGCCATCCAATCTAAGGATGAGTAAACCTGGTTGATCCTGCCACTTGTCACATTAGAAGCAACTCCGACATTAGTCAATTCCATTGACGTGTTTGATTTGCAATTTACCTCCCTAACAAACGAGCTTATCGAGCTTCATTGTAATTCCAGTAATTGGTTCTGACGTGAAATTAATTTACTTGTAAGGCTCAAATGTTTTAGTATTAAGGGAACATTTCTAATTTCCCACTCTGTACATAAAAATTTCCAAGACACTCTCTAGGGTTCAGGCATGTCACCCGTCAAAACTGTGATGTTTTTTCACACCACTCAACCTAAAGGACGGAAGCTTTTTGTACAAGGAGCAGGTTCTGATAGGAGGTGTAAAATAAATTAGCGAAATTTCTCTCAATTAGTATTCATTAATTATAGCTTTCGTCTCCTTCAAAAATATTTCCCAAAGGAATTAATAACTTCAGTTTGTAGAAGTGGTTCCAGGTCCAAGGTTAACTCTGTATGTATTCCCAGTAGTCAAAAACCTGTCTCATGGAAGCTTTTTAGTAGTATGACATTATTGCTATTAAATGCTTTGCTGGACTCTAGTGTGCCATTCATTTCATATTGAATTACTCTGAGAAAAGGGGAAATCGGTAAGTAAATATAATAATTTGTCTGTGGGTATAATTTACAAGAAAAATAAAGAAAGAAAATTGTACTGATAGGGATGATTTGTCTAGTAAGGCCTCCTTTTGTATTACAGTATTGGGAACTGATCGGGACAAGTTATCCTTGATTATCAGGTTGGATTATTAACGACTCTAAAATATTCATGGGAAGTGGAGTTTAACCAAGTTTTTCTAAGTAAGGGCAAAATGAATGCCAATTTTTAGCAATCAGTGCTCACAAGAGAATTACGCCGTCAACTCCCCTTTTTCTATCCTCAGCATGCATTTATTTATTGATGTTATATTTATGTATGTGGATTCCTCAATTGCTGTACATTGACAAGGAACATCCAACTTAGATAGTAGTTCCATAATTCAAATACCTCTGCATTCTTCACAAACTAATAATCTTTACAGGCATATAGGAGTCCTACGGCTTGGAGACTTGGAGCAAATCAGAAGGAAGGACTGAAGCATTAGTTTTGTATTTAGTTAGTATGTGTTTGTTTGTGATTGACTTATATATATCTATAGATATATTTCTAGAATGCCATTACTGTGAATAGCAAAGAAGGTCTGATGGGAAACCTATATGAGGATGGTGAAGTGTGTATGGAAGAAGGAATGGCGACTCATGTGATTTTATCTCTGTACATTCACAGAGTGCAATCGAAAAAGCCCATCATGTGTCTCCCATTCAATCAAACTTATTCATTTATTTATGCACAAAACCTTTTCTGCTGGCTTCAACTACCACTGCCAACCACCCTCTTTCAATTCTTACCTTTCAATAATATCTCTCCTAAAGTCTATTCTATTTTCTTACCATCACCATTCCATTAAAAGTCACATTGTAGTCCCCATGTATTTCCTGAGACATCGGGTATAGATACAGAGGAGATGTAAGGCATGAAATTATATGGGGGAAATATGATGCAACAATGAATTGTTACTAGTGGAAATTTGTTCTCGTAGGCCCCTAACAATGTTAAGAATATAAAGTGTTCTTAATGTGCTTAATGCTAGTCTTCCCAAGTTATAATTACCATATAAACAAAGTCCTCTAATAGTTCACAGTCCACCTTTCTTTATCCTATGCATTATTGTTCCTGTTTACCTTTCCATTGCAATGTATTAACTTGGCTTCTGGGATGATTTAAAATTTATATATGCCAGGAAGTTTCATAGAGAGAGAGAGAGAGAGAGACTCTCAAGGGAGAAAAATGGTCAAATAAAAGAGTGACACCCACATTCAACACACAAAACCCGAACAATTACGGATTTTCTCTTGAATTTTTCATGCCTTCCTTCTCACTCCGTTGCGTCCCATCCCAGCCCTCTCTTTAACTACTACTCCTTATTTACAACTGCGTGCGTATTAGTAGCCCATCCACTACGCATCCTTTTACAATACAAAGCTTTACAAGAGAGCTCTGGCTCTCAAAGGAAACCACGGCACTCACATAAGGTTTCCTATTTATTAGGAATAATAATAATATAGTACAGGGAACATGCATTTGACTGGGCCAGCACACACAGTCACAGATCCCATCATTCCGACTTTTAATGAGTACTTGGAGGATTAACCAGGTAACCATCTTAATAACAAGGAGCTGATCAGAAGAATAACAATCAGACAACTGCTTTCTACCACTGAATCACCAATGAATACACGTTATAATCTTATTGTTAGTCTAAAATTAACTCCGGCCTAACGGTTGCAGTATACGAAAGATGATTTCAACGCCGGCCTTCCCTGTATGTACATATAGCCAGCCTTAAAATTATTACAGCTATACAATCTAACTTTACTTCGAAGATGAATAGGAATTGTAAGGATTTTGCCAAATACCTCTGGCTCTTCTCAAACTGAGTCGTGAGAAGTTGAAGGCACTTAGGCACAAAACTCGTTGATGTGGTTTGCACTGACATATCGTGGTACCGCCAGTTGTTAAACTACAGGAACTGCATTCTAAAGTTTAATCGCTAATCCATGTAAATATTTGTACAAAATAGTAGCGTGGCAGGCATGTCTACTGACAGGATCAACCAGGTAATGGATAAGTAAATCGCTAATGAATACATGTTTGTCTGAACGGTCCGTCCTGCATGTCAGGTTTGATAGAGAAAATTTGTTAGCTACTACTAGAATATCGAGTTGTGCATTCCGTCGAAATTCTGATTTTAAAAGAATCAGCTCCTTGTTCAGTTTCAAAACATCCTCGGAGGAACACGTGAGTGCATACCTGAGGAGAGTACAAGTGAGAAGCGGTAGGTTAATTTTGAATAGGAGCTTTAAAAGGCACCTCCACCGTGGCTGGCATAATGAAACGTGTGTGCACTGCTAATTAATGATACTTAATGATGATTACGTCTGAAAACGGAGAGGGAAGAGTGATAGAGCAAGCCTGTTGTTTTTCCTTTCCACACTTAAATACACAATAATACACACACAGACACATGCACACTCTCAGGTAAACTGCTACCTTCGGAGGGTACACTCAAACCCTAACCTTCCATCCCATTTGAGCATGCCCATTCATTGGAGTCGTTGGAAAAATGTAATATAATTGCAATATGCCTCATGGAAAAAGTTGGATAAAAACGAACCAAAATTAAGGTTGCTTATGATAATTACGAAAAATACTTTTGGAAATATACGTTTAATATAAGAAAGCATGGTAAGGTGTCCATTTCATAGCTTTAACAACCCCTGACATTATTATGATTATAAGACACACACGTTCTAACACACACACACACACACACACAGACATACGCTCCAACTCACGTATGTACCTACAACCATATAAAATGTAACAACAACCCTGAGATCCATTTTTTTGGGATAATTCAACGGCTGAGTAAGAGTTTCCTGCACCATTTTTTTCTCTCTCTCTTTTTTCCTAATGTACTCCTTCCATCCTATACACCGAGCAAAGGCAAGACGAGAGGCGAGCATGAAAATTTGACTTTTCCTCAAAAACAAGTTTTTCGATTCGCTTGTATGCACTTTCATTATTTGCCCTTTTTTCATCCAATTCCCTCTCCCTGCCTAAATAATTCTGCTAGAAATTCACTGCTACACAACTCCCAAGCGTTACTTCTCTCTCTCTCATTACCACCACAGTCCGAAGGATTTAATTTCCCAAATTTTGCACAGCTCTGGTTAAATGTAAAAACCACATAATCACATTCTACTTATACTCTATGTGGCTCATACCCCCGACAATGTGAGAACGTCAATGTGCAGTCCACAATGGAATATTAAAAATAATTTTTAATTACATACTCCAACTCATACGCCGACTGTGACTCATTTGGGAAGCGAGAGACAAACGCAGCGTGCGATCCCTGTCCAAGACTTGAAAAAACCTTCGGCTATTATACACTTATCAGGTTTTCTTGCACACTCGGAAAACAAGAACAACAGCAAGTTAATATAGCGGAGATGCTAAAAAAGGTGCCTAAAGCTTTTCCAATGGAATATGGAGTAAAATAACTCTATGGTGTAAATATAAGCGTGTGCATATGTACTGTAGATACTTATATACCATCGTAGTGGAGGAACTGACTATGTATATACTCGGAGCAACTTACGCAAAGAAGTAAGTATAATAGTATGTTCTAGGGCGGTAATAATTTTCTTCAAGTTGAACGATGTGCGAGGTAGGTGAAGCTTCAACTGTTGATTCAAAGACCGGAAATAATTACCAGTTTTCCAATGCTCTTCTTCTCTCCAACTCTTTCACATATTCTCTTTTATGACGAGTTTTATTTTTCATCCGCTTCTTATATCCTCAACTGTACATTTACATTCTACTCTCCCCCGCTTGTCTCTATCCTCTTATAATATATACCTGTTAATAATACTTACTTTTCCAATTTGTTCGTGTCTGGATATATTCTGAAAACCATCCTGAGCAAGAAGTTTCAAAAGTATTTATTCCCCGTGAACAAAATAATTCTCTTTCCTTTTCATAGGAACTATTTTTTAAAAAAAACTATCCAGCTTAGTGTTAAACCTTGCAAAATTCATTCCAATCCAGAGCATATCTCCAATGGCAATTTAATAAAAGAAACAAGTCTCGCCATGGGGAAAAAGTGACGAAAGGAATATTTGTGGAGTAATTACTATACCGCAAGGAAAAAAGATAGCAGACGGAGAGGGATTGAGCCAGTTGAAGGAGCAAGAGATATGATATAAAAAACAATTTTCATATCCTGAGTCAAATGAGACCAAGTGAACCATTTGGTGGCTGAAATCAAGTGCATATACATATATGTAGATATAATATATGTATACATGTCTACACTATACAAGGAACTCCTATAAGGAGGCACTGGTCATGTAGTCGCAGATGCCTCAAAGAGAATAAAAAGCGTTCCCTTAAAAGTTAAGAGAGGTTATAAACGCTTATTACTCAGAGTGGAGGGGGTGCGTTTAACAACCCTGAAAAAAGGCTCTTTGTTTTTGTGCGGTTGAGGGTAATATGTGGGTGCCCTTAAATGCTCATAAGAACGGTATATTCCGGAGCCAGGACTAACAATTTAATAACAATGGGTAAACACAAAGTGGTCAACGAGAGGAGAAGCGGATTAAATCCTCTTAATGGCAAATGATACGGTTCTTACTGCATTTCAACGTATCCTATTCTACATATGTATCTAGTACATGAATGTAATATTGTGTAAGTACCTTATGGATGTCAGTGCTTGTACAGTATAAAATAATGCATCCTTTCAAGAGCCCTGGAAGGATCAGCGTGATTGAACCCCCACAGAAAATTACTAATTGCTCCACTCAAAAAAATCAACTTGGCCCGTGTTTATATGTGAACCTCCTTCCTGCCTCTTTGAGCCCTTTGAATTCTTTCCATAACATATGTTTCCATAGGTTCTTTGAGATTTTTATTTTTTACAGAATTCTTTTTTGGAATCAAAAATATTTTTTGACTGTGACGAACTTCCTTTTTGAAACTTTTCAGTCTGGACTGTTTTCAATGAAAGTAAATACCTGGAACGTAGGGTTTGGTGACGGAGACTGGGAAAAATTCAAAAAATGTAAAAAGTAAGAAAAGTAAAAGGCTCACCAGTCGTCGTTTGGGTTTGATGAGCGGTCGGTTTTGGCCGTTCATTTTGTAGTAAAGACCGCAAGCATTGCACAAGTAGTGACCAGTTCCGTCTCTTCTCCATAAAGGTGTTGAGGTTGCTCCACAATTCACACATTCCCGACCTTCTGTCAATATTCCATCAGAAACGAAGAAGACATTAGTGGCAGGCTCTGACTCTCAAAATAGAATTTTCTTTTTTAATAGGGGGGAAAAATCCCTCAGACTTTGACTTGGTAAACTTGGCCGATTACAGAGAAGGAATTTCGAAATATTATTTTCCAACAGGAGCAAAACATTAGCAATGACAACAACATTGGGGAAACAAAGCAATCTGAGTAAATATTTTTCTCTTGGCCTTCCATCAACTTTATTTATTTATTTTTTCGTACAAAACCTTTCAAGATAGTTTCTTAATTTTCCAAGAGATAATGCCAAGAGAAAAAGATAAACCATTAAATGCATCTCCCTGATTGTGAGAAACCCCATGTAACAACTGCAGGGTTACATCAGCCCTGCTTATTTTTAAAACTTCTCACACTTAAAAAAAAAGAGAAATCAAATACATGAACTTGTGGACACTTGCGAAATTGGCGGGAAAATCTTCCCATCAAAGTATCCCTAAAACAAATACACACTATCATTCTGGAACAACATTCTCTGTTTGGTAAGATTTAAGAGGACTTCTGCGTTTCAGCATACTTATTACTACAATAATACTGTATGTTCACGTGTATACGTATTTCCATATGATTAGATAGATACACATAGACAGATAGATACTTGAAACTATACCAGGGATATTTATATTTAAAACAATCGTGTTACCACGGTATTGACAGAGCCATTACGAGACACATAGTACGCTGACAATGACTTATGAAAAAGCACAAGTGACCAAACTGTGGTTAGTGTGGTTACTGTACTCACTTAGCTCAATGGTATAGATATTACATTGTGGTTATGGCCTTTGCCCTGTTACTCTGCTTTGGTCTGGAACAAGTCTTTTTTCTGATCCCTGATAAGCCTGAACATCCATCTGTTATCTTTTCCAGCTTGTCTTTCGTCAATTTCTTATTTGGTACATGGCTAGGCTAAGTTAAGTAGTTCTGGTGCAAGTAGATATCTACACTTCATCCCTATAGATACGTGCATAGTCCAGTTGTTGTTGTTGTTGTTGTTGTGGTTCAGGAACCGGTAACCTGTTTGCTCTTTGTTCACCTTACATTATGTACATACATACTTACTTGTATAACTATAGCTCTGCATTTCCTCTCCCTCTGACTTTATCTCTCTCTCTCTCATTGCTACTTCTGTCACTGAATTAGTGGAGGAAACTTGTACTTTTGGGACCAAACGAGTCAATGGGATGTTAAGCCCATGTTCAAATTTGCATATAACTCTACTGACTCACAAGGTCTCCATTTCCTCTCGTCACTCTCACATTATCCTATACTCCAGCTCAATGAGCAAAGCCCTATTGGTTACTCTGTCAGTGCTAAATTCAAGACTATTTATGATATCTCCTCCTTTCGTAGTCAATTCTAAAACAAATGCCCGGTTCATTTGTACCAAAATATTAAGTCGGTGTCTAAATAATTACAAAATATACCATTCCCTTCTTATGCTTGCCCTGAAAGTTCCTTGTTTTTTTTTGTAATTCAGCAGCCGTATTATTGTGAGAGATTTTTATTATTCATCTGAACTCAGAAAACTCTGGAAATAAAACAATAATTGCTTAATTTTGAAAAAAAAATAAGGACCTTTCGGACTAAACGTAACAGCAAGTATAATACTCGACTGAATATTGACAATTTGAAGAGCCCCTCACAATCAGCCCCGTCGTTGGCATTGCTCTCAACTGTTTCAAACCTTGTTGACATCATAAGCAAGTACTAGAGCGGCCGTAGATAACAGCTCTGTCTAGCAAAATCACCTTGAACAATTGTAGTAAACATCAAGACTACAAATGTATGTAACAGGAATAAAATATAAGCAAGTTGTAGAAGGAGGGTCTCGTATATATATATAAAAAAAAGCAATACACGTAACATGACTCATAGGACGGAGGGAATAGGGATGGTATGATATAAGGATGACAAGAGAGTGTATATTTTTTAATATGTAAGGAGAAAATTATTATAACAGGCAAATTGGTTAAAATGCAACCGCAACCATCAAGAGTTGAGAATGTAATTAGTAAATTAGAAGAGGAACACCCGCCAGAGAAACAAAGTCCGCAACAAGGTGGAGTAGATAGTAGAAGTAGTAGAGTTGTAGCTTGCAGCACTCACAACAGCTTTTAGAAACATGATTGTTGACTCAACTGGAAAAGAATCCAGTTTTAAGTGACTATAACAGATCAGAGTAGTAATTAGTTTTTCATGTCAAATACCACGGAGGCGCAGTAAGCATCTATACTGAAGTAGAACTTACTTTTGTTAAGGTTTTTACGAAAGAAAAAGATCACATTTTATATTTTGACGAGCGTTTGCAATAACAAATTCAATTATTAAGCCACACCATCACCTTTTTGAAAACAGTATTTAGTATCTTTTTTTATCTCCAAATGTAATTATACTTACTTAAAAGCTTTGGTTAATTTCAAAGAGCAAATCTATTACAGAAAATTTTAATTTCTAATAAAGAGAGCCTCAAAAAAGAAGGCAAAGGTTTGAGAGGGTGGTGAAGCTTGGGTGGTGAGTGTGGTTGTAGTAAAAAAAAGAATTTTTTGTCTTGTCTGGAGGCTAATACAGTAGTAGTAGTAGTAGTAGTAGTAGTAGTAGATACAGAAAAATGACAGGAGGATCATTGGGGTTTGGTTTTGAAGATGATGGCAAAATCTTACCAGCACTTGATCGGTTTTTATTTCTCTGAGAGTTTCCTCCACTTTTCGATGAGGAGGAGGAATTCGAACTAAAATTGGTGGAGGGGTGGGTTTGGGAGTGAGCAGTACCGTTTCCAGTACTACTTCCCCCGGAACTGACCCCACTCCCATTAGGACTACCCTTATGTAGGAATAAGTGTTGATGAGAGGCGGCAAACGAGTAAGGATGATGGGGATCGGAGGCAGGGTGATAAAAATCCCCTCCATGATGATGATGAGAGGAATAATTGCTTGTACTACCTTCACGACTGGGTTTGAGACTTGCGCAGCCATTCCCGCTCCCACCCCCACTCCCACCCCCGGACCCACTGTTCCCACTACTGCCCCCATGGGGGATGGAGAGGACGGGGGGTTTGACATCATCCCCACCCACGGAGTTCGACGGCGTCGACCCGTACAGATCTTGATGACTTGAGGTAGGAGTGATTGTTTCAGGTGTCGTGTCCTTGGGTGGGGTGGGAGGGAAAGGGAATATGGAGTTGTGGGGGTGGTGGTGATGACTCGAACTACCCGACGACGACTTATTGTGATGCGAATGAGCTGAGGAGGTGGGGGGGAAGGAAGATGCGTTTGAGTTCAGGTGATGTGGCCAGGAGGGGTACTTGTCCGGCATGGACCCAGTCGGCCCTGGGCCCGTTTGCAACCAGGGGTGGTGCAGGGTCGGGGGGTGGTGAAAGTGTGGGCGACATACTTGGTGTGGGGCACTCCCTGGATGGGACCCTGTCGGACTCCCTGTCACTGAACCCGAACCCCCCATTCGACCCACTGTAACAAATCACAATAAATCACACTTTAATAACTGTACTCCATTGTCAAATGCATATTATAATCATTACCAACGTACTTATATAGCGTCGCCAATTTAGCGTCGTACATAATTACTCATAAGTGCAAATTAATTACAAAGCACAGGCCTAATTATGTATCCGCGTAAAATTGCAAATGTGAATAGACATTCACGCAAACTTTTTACGCTTATCATTCAAATGGTCATATCCTTTCCAAAATATCACTCACACTGTACCGTATCATAAAATCGTCTGACTGACTGCGAGTCAAAATTAACCATCTAAAAACTACTTCATGAGTCAAAGTGAATTTTTAATAAAATGGTAAAAAAAATCCCTTGTCAACATTCCTACACTAGTTTTATATAATTAAGTGAAATATCTTGACTTATTATTCCATTCAGAAGAAGTTCTTCCAATTTTCGATTCATATGCGTTTAATATGCTTTTTACTCGGCTATGTAAATTGTATAGTCTCAATTCCTAGTACAATGTATTAATACTACAGTGTATGTCTCGACATGTCCCGGAATGCTTTTTCAAAACACTGAATGCTAATGTTCTTTAAGGACACTAAAGGAACGATGTAAACACTTACTTAGTATAAGGGGAAGACACCAACTCTACCACAACTCACGCTTAACACCTTAACACACATACATATACATATATACGTTACCCTACCCTTTACTCTCAAGCAGTCAATTCCAACCGAGCGAAAGAAGTAGTCAAGGTGACCGGAGGGTACCTCAACGTAAACCCCATCATTTTCATGATACACTGACAAAACAGGAGTCTGTCCGTAGGTTGTTATTTCCATATTGAAATTTACGTTGCGAACGAACGCTTTCAAATTTTTTTTACGAAAAAGGATGATTCTTACTGTCACTTGTACACTAGAACTTTTGTGTCAATTCTTACTGTTTTTTTTTAACTTCCGCGCACGTTTCTGTAATAATTATTATATAGGAATGCTAAAAGTCTCAGTCAAAGCAGTTCCCTCATTTAGATATATATAATCAATCATCAATCAAATGTTTTGTTTCATTGAGTTGAGCAGGGTTGAAAAGACATAGGAAAGCTTGCGCATAATGTTAAGAGATGTGAAAACGAGAGTTTTGGAACCGTCCGAAATACTTTCCCTTTGAGCAAGTCCGTTGGGATATAACATGAGTAGTTTACAGTACGAGAGTATTAGTACGACACTCTCCTAGTATTTCCAGTGAGTGTCCAGTCTTGAAGGATAAATTGTAGCCTGCCATATGCTCTGTGACTCGGGGTGCATGTTATCATACAGATATGTATTCTATATGTACTGCTCAAGTCTATACTAGTTGAAGGTGAGTAATCACATGTGAGTTGGGAAGTATAAAGTGTATGTGTGAGGAATGAGAGTGGTCATAACTATACAACAACTACTTATCGATTGTGGAAATAGTCTGCTTGGCTGCAACCACTTTTGAATGTTCCATTGAAAGTCCCAATGTTAACACCATATTACAGTCGTTGCAAGTTTGAGCAACTACCTTTGCATATAATAACGTACATAGTAAATGTCCTATATGTATATATATATATCACAGGCTTTCGGTTGGGACGTGTAGGACAAGTTTGAGGGGGCTATTTCTCAGGTATAACAGCAGTCTCATTATTCATGCACCATGCATCGTCAACCGTTCCGTTCCAATGTTTCAAGCTTGGTTAAGCATTTTGATCCTTCCCCCTTTTTTAATAATACTCTGTAACTTTTTTTCTTCTCACTCCTTCAAATATATAATATGTAGGACGTCAGGGTTGCGTACGACAAAATTAAAAAAAATACAACAGTCTAATTTTTGGCAAGCACTTTTCAAAAAAATCACTACTCAACAGCTCCGTGTCAAGAAAAAGACACCGTAATCCTCTTCCAGTAGGGAAAAAAAGACGAGCATTTAAGAAAACCAACCCTATATTTTTTCAATCACAATTTTTTCTTTGGCTTTTGAAAGACGTCTGTAATAATTATTATGACTTCTCTTAAAGTAGTAATCACTTTCACTCCACAAGTACTGAGCAATACTATAGTACCGCAAATAGAATTTAAATCAGTCAAAGTATTTAAGGAAACTTTGGAAGGCAAATATCAAACAGTCTATATTTATATGTGTAAATGTGGTAATCAACTGCAAGTCCGACATGAGAGAGTAGAGTCAGGGTTTGCAATGTGAGCGTATTTACGTAATGTTATTTGTATAATTACATACACTGCTCGCATACAAACAGGAAGGCACAAAAGAGTGTATTTAAACCTTGTCACCAAATTACCATATATTTTTTCCACGACTGAATTAAGATAATTAAATCAATATTGAGTTCCCCCCTTGTGCGTCTATACACCTGTGTAATTATTTGAAAGACTAAATTGCAACTAAACTGACATTCTAACATACATATTCTTTTTTTCAAATTTCAAGCGTATACTTATTGAAAGAAAATACTAAAGAGCATTGAGAGCAAATAAGAAATGGCGATAGGTTGTTTTAAAGATAGTACACCCTTTTTATATGTACTCCCAATTGGGCTTAAATTTGAGAGCAAAAAATCCTACGATTAAAAAAAAAATACAGTCAGATTGCTTTACAGAAGTGGAGGAAATTGAAATGGTAAATTCCCCCCAAAATATCAATCAATAAGCAGAGGACGTGGCAAAGACAGAAAAACACACACTTGTCTCAGAAAATATGGAAATTGAATGGAGATACAGTCAAATTGGAAAAAATCCGCTTCTATATAAATAATACAGTTCTTCCAACTGTTAGATATTCCGGAAGATAGGAGGAATGGAGGGGAGAAGAAGAATAATTGGAAAAGGCTTTGCACAATTTTTGCGCAAACTTGTGCATTTATATTAAAGTCTATCTACAGATATCTGTACATACTATAGTTTCGGCTCTATGCACAAGTATTGATCAGGGATTGAGAAAAATTGAAGGACAAGAAATGCTAAACGGGGCTATATAATTCTTAATGCATTCCGACTCTGATTCCCCCTCTACAGTACTGTATGTTATGTATGTGTGTACGTACAACCAATGATTCTATTCACTGGGAGAAGACGACAGATGACAAGGAACGATTGGTCATGTGAAAGGTACAAATATAAAAATCAAGATGGATTATTTTGACACTGAATAATTACAGGGTAATTTTTGAGAGGTTTTAATAATCCCAGAAAGTTGGATAAGACCAGTGACGACGACTAACTGAAAGTCTAATGATGAGTTGTTATACACTCTGAGTTTTGGGAGAGAGTGAGGACGGGCGCCGGTGAGTGTCCGTCAAATTCTAAATTTCCATGGAGAGACAAGTAAATATATACTACTTGACATTATATTAGGGCATGTACAGCATTCTCGACATACAGATACATAGTAGCATTGGTTTATGTAAAGAGTTTCTGGAGCCATCAATTCCGAGGGGAACATTGGAAAATGCACCCAAAATCAAATATAGGACAGGATTTTACACCACTTCTCAAGGTTGGGAATGGGACAGAGAGAGAGCAACGGAGACAAGTCCTGCATGTAATCAATGCAAACGTTTTTCCGAGTGATTGAAAGCACACAAGTGCATGGAGGGAGCCGTAATTGAAGAACCCACGGAGAAATGCCCACATTGCCAATGATTGACCAGATACAAGTCACTAAAGTCCAATGAACATGCATTACAAGTAAAAGGTACTTACATGGACACATAAGATATGTAATGTATAATAAAAGTAAACCCCAAAACCCCTTACTGCAATCCTCTACAGTAAAATACACTACTAAATCCGTTTTTGCGCAAGCATGATAAATACACCTTTTTTCAAGTAATTTCCTCCCATTCTACATATTTGCTTCTCTCAATCCCGAAACCTTGAAAATATACAGGCTTCATGGAGACAGTGCAACTCACGTTGCTATTTACAAATTCATAGGCTCATAGTACTATTACAGATAGCTAATGTCATATGGACTGAATATACTAAATTTCCAATTACGGACATGATCATTGAATTTGAGCTTTAATATCATATTTAACTTTAATACAAGTGAGGACTAAATTCTGTATAAACAGGGAAATTAGATTTGACTCGTGGAATTGCTTTTCTGGGTTAATGGTTACATGAGTGCATTTTGCATTATTGTCATCAAGACAAACATTGGATCTTTAACCATTTTGACCTACTCATCAGGGAATGCAGTTTTTTATGGGTTTTCCCTATTGTTCCAAATAAATAGCAGCTGGAGAGTTGACATGACAATCATAGGAACTATAATAAAATTATTATTAAAATTAGCTTATGTAAAAATGTGATTTACCCTTGACCGGCACTTACTTTGAGAATAGGAATGCATGGAGCTTTGTGTGTAGTAACGTGCAACCCGGGAGTTGGTAGCGATGTCACTGAAGAAGACATCTGCAGTGGCCATTTCCTCACCGTTCGGAGAACCCAGGAAATTCGTCTCCATATACCTGACAACTGACACTCTCTGGAGGGAGGTCAAAGAGCAACACCACTTTTGTTAGGGATTACAATTATTATTTCAAATTTTTAAAACTAATCACAGTAGCATTTTGTCAGACACTCGAGAGTGAAACACACTATAAATAGGGTCCACACATATATATATATATATGCGTAAGATCTAATTTTTTTTAGGTTAGTTGTAACAATTAAAAAAAAATTATCGTAGCAATTTATTTCCAGCTATGTCTACAAAAGTGAACACAATATGTCCATTTCCACAAATCACTTCTAATTAAGTTTTCTGTTTGTATCCATTTGAACAATTTTGAAGTAAGTTGTCACATATCACCAAATTACTGACAGTCAAATATGTATTTATTGTTACTCAATGTTTGTGTGTGTGTGTGAGTTTAAGTGTGAGTGTGTGTGTGTGTTTGTTGCCAATTGGTATCCGTTCAAATCTTTGAGACAAACTGTTGATGGAGATTACTGGAGATTGTCTCTCGTGTAGATTTTGAGTGGGATATTATTTTTTCAGGTGGTATAAATAATTATAGAGGGATGTCCGTGCGGAAGGTGCGACTTCGATCAGAGTTCCAACGCGTGCTTGGTTAGTCTCCGGACCTCATTTAGGAGTCAGAGCAAACATAGAGTAGCTTTTACGCGAGTATAAGTTGACTCTGAGTGTACATGCGGGCTTCAATGCGTACCTATATATAGTTAGGTATGTGTACTTATCAATTATTAAACCAGGCAAAATCGCATGGTTCTCAATCAGACGTAGTAGTTGTAAGTTAAAAAAGGCACAGGACTATCCTTTAAATTTTTAGGGCATTTCTTATTGTAGCAAATAGTTTATGTTTTTGCTTTTTTCTTTCTCCTTTACTAATGTAGTAAATTTAGGAACTGTATGGTGCTACCGGCATCAAATATCCTCCAAAATTTCTTTTTTTTTCCAGGCACGCACTTTTTCAATAAATCCCCCTCAAATATTTTCTTCAAATTTCCTTGAAATTTTTGCCCGCAATTGATATATTCCCATCAAATTTTGATTGCCCACTGGAAGTTTAGCTCTTAGAGACAATTTTTCCACACTGAAGGAAATTTTGTACTCAGTTTGTGTGTAATACCAGCTGTAAATTGGGCCTTGCACAAGTTCTGTCCAAAAGGTGTTTTCCAAAGTTGTAGAAGGGATATATTTTTTTTCTCCCGGAGCACTTAGAAACTTTTGTGGGTTTTGTGTCAACCGATAAAAACTATGGTATGAAAAAGTTTTCTGATTAGGATATACTACTGTATTTGATGAGTATGCGGGTTGAGTTCCGATAAGATTTTTGCACTTGATTGTGATTTGTCAGAAGAGCGGGTGTTTGCAGTAGATATATATTTGCTGGAGTCAAATATATGGGCTGGTGATATATTCACAGCTAATTAAAAATCTGTCGGATAAATAGACACTGATGTTCGGGAGATGGGTTTTTGGTGTTTTGTATGGGAGTTTTTGTTTTGAGAAAAAGAGATGAAATCAGTTGGGTTTGGAGTGTTTCGGAGAGAGCGAGATGTGGAGGATGAGTGTTACAGGATAATAATAATTTTTGTGAAGATACTGCGGTTTGATTAGACTCAGTATAAGGATTTCGGTCTCACAGTTTTACTAGTCGTTGTTGTATTATGGATAATAGCGCGAGAGAGACGGCTATCTAGCTTCTCCTCGCCTTGTATGTGATTCAATACTGGGACTGTGATGATGACTGATGCAGCAGTCCTGACGGAGCTCGGTCAATAAGATACGAGCCAAAGATGAGAGATTGTTGGTTTGAACATGCGAATCGGTGGATCATCAGATCCCAACTGTCGACTTGGAAGGCAGTTTAAAAGCAAAGGGGGCTGGCGTTGCCAAGAATCCTGGCCAAACCTTTAAGCCCAACTCCCAACCACTCCTCTGCCTTGAATACCACTCCCCTCAAAATCAGATGCCAAAAGGAACGGTGAGATGTACATAGGTTTTACGCGCGGGGTATAGCATCTGTGAGAGCTCTCTAGTAAGTGCTGGTCCCACTGATGCTTCAGAACGCTCCTTTAGAGTTACCTTAACCCCATGGATATGTATGTGAGTTTTTACACTCAAACGCAAACGTACACACACACACACACATGTCTTCCCCCATACGCTCTTCCTCCATATACTTAATTATGTTCACTCTCTGCTGACTTGGCTTCACAAAACGAAATCTTCTTGACGATCTGGATTTTTTCCTTCTCTCTCTCTCTCTCTCTCTCGCACTCTTTTCATCTCATGCATTTTTCTTTTTCTTTCTCTCTCTCTCTCTCTCTCTCTGGTATTTTTATCAGCCTTCCATAAACATTGTAGATTAAAAGTTGATGCATTAATATTTACAGAATGAATTGGGTGTTTATGGTGAAGACACTTAATGCTCTCATTTTCTATTTGTACGACAAGACAAATATATAATATGAACGCTGAATATACAAAATAGACTCATCAATGTTCCTCCTTTTATCCTTTGCGGCATCACATCCGTCATCAGAGGGAAACTGACTCCGAAGACTTATTCCTCATGTCTCATCTCATCTCTCGTGCAAAATTATTTTTTTTCATTCCAATTCAGATTTAATCCATGCTGCCATAAAGATCGGATATCTTTCAAACATGTAAGGTTAATCTCGGACCGGGATCTGGGTGTTGATTTCTTAAGAAGCATTTAGTATTTTCAAGGAACGTGATCAACATTCCCTGAGTGATGAGGACTGCCGACGAGGATGATTAAAAGTGAAGGGATGAGATTTTTAGCAAGTTGAGTATTTATCTATATGTAAATTGAAGGGAAGGCATATTTATGAAATCTCTCAATAAATTTTACATTGAAAAAAACAGCCCCGACCAATTAAGAGATGATAGTCAATAAATCCTTGATGGAAAGTATACATTGGGTTTTATTGATCAATTTCCTTGAAGCTTTGTGAATGCATTCACACCTCTCATAGTTTTACTACGTGTGGTGGAGGGGTCTCTGTAGCCGGTTTTAGAGCTTTTCCTTTGTTGGCTCTCCAGAAGGGAGGGAATGCAAACAACAGGACTACAAGTTAGCAGAGAGCCGTAAAGAGTTCGGGCAAATGTTTGACGAAGTGCAGATTTTATGGTAACTAATTCATATACTACAATATATACTTATAAGTTGTAATCATTGGCGATTCAGTGGTAGAATACTAAACTCCTGGGCCTTGAAAGGCAAAGGAGAGGGCAATGTTGGTTTCCCTTTGTTACCTGGCTAATCCTGTCAATATAGTCAGGGGAAGATAGGATCTATGGACAAATATTTCGCAATGAAATCAACAGAATTGCCAAACAGTAGTCCATGTAAGCTCATCATTGGTGGTTATAACTCCTTGGAAGTAATTCCAATGGAGCTTGTTTGTGTATGTGTGAGCAGTAAGAAAAAACTTTGTTAGTTTCCTATCTTTTCCTATAAGAACATCATGGAGCAAATAAAACTAAGATTGAAAGCTGCTTACGAGCCAGCTTAAATTTATCGCACTCAGTTATATCTACTTTATACCTAGTTAATCCTGCCAGTAGTCAAAGATTGTTTGATGATCTCAAATCTGTAATCAAATTAAAATCTGTTGGATGTATACACCTCAATCTCATGTGTATGGGCTTGGAATAGACTGTTATACCTGGTTAATCCTGTAAGTAGTCAATGGCAGTGTCTCACGACTCTCTGTAGTCAAATTAACTGAGAAAAACGTTGGGAGTTGGTTTAATTGCCAGCACTTATAACTTAATGACATGACAGGAGGATCGGGGGGGAAGAGACGACAAAATGTTCAGATAGAATATAAGTTGTCATCACTTGTAAGATAGGACACCAGAGTTTATTACGGTTGATGCTCAAGTGAGATGAACATCTTTTCTCCACCTTGTTCCTTATCACTGATTAACGACAAGAAGATTTACAAAGGACAGATTTCCTCCGTATACAAATCTGTTGGATAGATAGGAGCTATGTATGTATGTTACGCGCTCTTGCCAGATGAGTCTCTGTAGGCACCGTACTTAGGTCAATTACTCACAGATTATTTACATAGACTACGAGGTAGATCAGATCTGAGCACTACTTACTCCATGTAGCTCCTTGTTCACGTACGGTACATATGTACATATCTATATCTACTGGTGTTATGACTGTGAGGGTTCATGGTACAAGGAGATAAGATTGGACATGGTCATTGAGATATGAACTTCACAAAAGTTTATCCCATACCGTCAGCCAAGAGTGTAACAGAAGCCCATAGAGGCTCTCTGTAGTATTAATAATATTATGCATTATTATACTTAGAGGAGAAAAGCACCAGAGTTTAAGGAATACTGTACTGACTGGGGAAGGAGATAGGATTGCATGCATGCTGTTTTACTTTACGCGCTTGTCACAGATAAGGCTCATTTTCACCTGGAATGTCATCTTTGCTGATCTCTTCCATCTCATCTGGTCATCAGTCTGTCACTACATGAATAAAATAACTGTGAATTAAACTCCTGAGAGTTGTCTCCCTCGCGCATCTGTACACATCACTTTTGGCTATTACTAACCACCCCACACACGCTCTATCTGACTCAGCCACTGATGAGCAAGTTGGATAAAAGCCTTAAGTAAACAATATCACTGTATGTGCTACAATATTGTAAGAACAAGGAAAGTACATTTATATATCTACACTTTTTTTTATCAAACGCACTCTCACACAACTCCCTCAACTTTGTCCTGATATGATCCTACGCATGCACTAACATATACATAATTAAGTGCGTACATACGTTCACATTGTTTCCACGCACACACACACACTATATCTTACAATTTTAGTCAATTTCCATCTACTTGACTATGCGATGGAGGCATTCTCAAACGAAAAAAGGGCTACTAATAAGCCAAGGATAGTAGGATATAGGAAACCGTTCTGGTATGCACATACACATGTATATATATAAGTAGATACATGTATGGTTCGACCTAGTCTAAAAATGTCTCTCTGTCGGTTCATACCGTAGCTATATTTGCAGAGCGTTTTTGCGAGAAGCAGTAGTGTGACGTTATCTAAAACATGTACACAGATTGAACACAGCTTTAATAATGTAACGCAGAGCGCAATCTGGAAATAATACCGTTTTATTGCACGATGACAGACTCAAATAGGTTGTTCATTAATTCAGACCGGGAAACTAACAACGTCCTATGTTTTTAAGCAGTGGCAATCTAGCAACGAGACATGCACGGAATAAATGTTTCCTGTCCTTTTCAAATTCACTACTTTATTTATACCTGTGCCAAAAAAACGTCTCGGGCTCTTAGTAGTATGTAGTATGGCTCAAAGTAAGTATGTGTTTATGTTCAAAATTATGTACGTTTCTATTTGGTTTTTGCATGTCACCGAAATCTTTTATATGTTTAACATGCATTTACGGGGAAGTCAACTGCATTCCCGGGCTCTTCAGGAAAAATCAACGGTTTATACTTGACTCTAGTTACACTTCATAGTCATCTGCAATAGGACAAAGACTCATGTTATTAAATTTATATTTACTGCACAGCCTGGCTTGTCACAGGGGGGAAATTTTTGGAACATAATGCATATTTTTCTGGCTGAGAGTCAAAGTGCAAAGGTACTCTAATGGCTTGCAGTATTTTAAGCCATTTTGTAATACAGCCAATTATACTTACATTTAGTATAATGTGACGTATGTAGGTACATACTCAGATTGAAAGGGGGATGAGAAGATTTCAGTATAAAGAATGAAATTATGTCAAGATTTTTTGGTGATTTATGCAAGTTTTGGGAAAAAGAAAGGCGAGTTGAAGGATTAGAAAGGTGTGGATTTCCAGAGATAAGGAGTAAAGTGCAGGGTATTAAATAATGTTGACGATATTAGAAAAGTTTGATTTTAATAGGGACAAATTGGTTAATGTATGGCGTAGATTTGTGTGACTATCTGTGTATGTAGTAGTGTGGTGCTCAAATGGGTACGTGTTCTCGATCACATTCTATTCTACTAGTGCTGGGAGCAGAAGGAGGAACATGCCGTTGAGTGAGAGCCGTCAATAGCTAGCTAGCGAAGTGCATATAATTCCTGTGGTAAAACCTTACCTCCATCTACGTAAATGCAGCCTAACCTAGCATGACTTTCGCCAACGGGCGCTACCTAATCTACATTTCCCATCATTTTTAGATACATAAATTATGGGACTTTTAAACATACGTGGTTGGCATTAACTACCACAGAAATGCAATGAATGGTAAATTGGACGTCTTCATGAATGACAGAGCTGTATTTAGCTCGGGATTCAATCATAGACGTCGATTTGTTTGGTAATGCAATCAGAGCAAATACAAAGTGTAATAAATTTAGAGAGTAATGGACGGTTACTGATTTGGCTCGAACCGACAGCCTAACTGACTGACGAATGTTGTTAAACAGCGGGAGTCATGTTTGTAACAATGTGTGCTAAAATATAGCAATCTCGTGTTTCTTCATACTGTCGGAACAAGTTGAGGATTTCTCTTTAATCCAAATCAGTTCTTAAATATGTGAGCTGGTGCTGCTGGGGATTCAACTTCCTTAAAACATTCGATCATATAGAATCACCCCGCCGTGTAACAGTATAATGTGACAAACTTGTTTACAGCCCTCATTGAATCACCCATTTGGTTGGTGGTTAAATTTAAATAGTTTGTTTTTTCTATTGCATTCTACCACTGAATCACCAATGACTCCTTGATTTAAATATAACTTGATTTGAATAATTGCAAAGCATCAATATACTTTCGTGATCAATCCCATCAAAATGAGTGACACATGAGTTCCGCTCAAGAAAAATATGGGAATACGAGCAAGTCCTATAGAGTTTTTGAACCAACATTAAATTGAGAGATGGATACTGTGCAACAGGATCAGACTGGATTAACGCCCTACTTTGCACAGTCAGCATTTAGCCCGTAAAGGCTCCTAGATCCAGCCGACGCGGATCTGGTACACATGTAATCATGACAAACGGAACTGTGGAAAGCCAAAGATGTTATTAGATGAGCTGAGAGTAGTAGTAGTTGTAGTAGTACAGTATTCCGTAGGCTGAGTGACTGAGTGCAAGCCAGAGAGGAGTACACGATGGGAACATGTCCTTGTGATACTCATCTTTTGTTGGCTGGCAAACAGTTTTTCAGTTCATCACTACACTTCATCTCTTTCTCGTCAAAAGGTCAATCCGTCTATTTAAATATGTCTTGTTAACTATATGCTTTCTGTTTCCTTCTACAACACTTCCAACTCCACAAACTGAACAGAAAATAGACACGACCGTCTCCCACACTCACATCATTACTCAACCCATGATGGATTTGGCAGATACGATGCTTCATCACGGGCTAAACGTGATCTATGCGTAGTAACAACAACAATCAATACGGCTAAACATACACAAGCCCATATAGCCATTCCGAAATCAGTTTAGCAAGCACACGCGTCCCGTCTCCCAAAAACTCTCTTGCTAAATACTCCCTACATCCTTAAAAACATACTTTACTTTCCTTTTCCACCCCTTTAACGCAACTTGAGGTCACAATCTGTATCAGAATCAAAGGTGCCGTTTAGATCCCATGATTAGTTCTTACGAGAATAAATGATGCTTCTTTTTGAGTAGTCCCAACATATAGAGCCACTTATGCAACACAATGTACCCATGCATATGTATGTATGTAGATACTCAAGCCTCGCTCTGCATTCCCTCACAATACATTACTCTCTTATGCGTCATTTCCCATCGAAATCTTATTACATAAAAATGTTACGCCACCCATTTCCAGTATTTTGCTCTACGCTATAGAAACCACTAAACCGAAAAACTAACATTGGGCAGAAGTAACCAGTTAAGAGCCAATTTGTCGGCTAATTAATTTCCTTTGGGATATATACATACATACCTCTAACCATATCAACCATAGAATATATTCTCCGAGTGAAAAGGATCGCTCATCGCTCCGTATCCCATCACTACTATCCTCACTTCCCATTAATTAAGCGATTACCCCTGGATTCACCACTTGTCAGAGTTCAAAATCTGCAGTCTGACTTTGGCAACCAATTCTATTTTTCACATTTCAGTCCTTTCTAATACGTTAATGTTGCATGCCAATGCATAAACTAGCCAAGATTACATTATGACCTGTACAATATATACACCTAATTAGATGCTCCATAGTTGCTGTTATCTCGGGCTGCTAAAACTTCTATCGACTCATCTTGTTACATCATGCACAATAACTTGTATAACTGGTACGTTTTACAACGGTGTGGTACATTTTACGATTTTAGAAACATATTGCCTCACAGCAGACGGAAGAGTAGGTGGTGCATCCATCTCTAATCCATGTGCAAACATTTTAGCAAACATTCATCATTTCAAACTGCCCAAAATTGCTTTCATGCGTCCCTAACACATTAAATAATATTTTCACAAATATCCACTTGTACATCGGCGGTGAAAACGCAAGAGTGAGCATTTCCCATTTGAAACACATTCTATAAGCTAACATGTGTAGTTGATATGGAGCAAGACATACTTCTCAAACCCAAACCTGACTGTCTCGATAATTTAAAAAAAAAACTCAAATAGGAAACTTGCTAGAGTTGCCTAAATACAAAATGACTTCCGTAAAATATTACTATGAAGCAAAAATGACTGTCTTCAATATTGTTTAATGCTAAAATATACCTATAATTATATCTACAGACCCTATATCAACATGTTCATTGATCCTCCAAATATTAGTAATTATTTCTCACGTTCAAGTCTGCTCATGTTCAAATTTTATTCCGAACTTTTGCTAATATATGAAAAAATAGAAGCAAATACAGTACATAACCTTATCGTTGTCTCGGAGGCAAAATGAACTAAATGCAGTTTTGATCATAAGCTATGAATCTATGCGTAAAGCCAAACGGTATCTGGTGGAATTAATCCATTTTTCTTTTCTTGGGATAGAATCTATCGAGCGCGTACTCTTCATTTAACTTTTATTTTCAGTCTATTTTTCTTTTCGGGAGGTTTGTGCAAAAGTAGATGATTTTGCCTTTAGTGAACCCATATATGTAATTACGTATATAGAGCATTTAACTTTCCATCGAAAATGCAGTTTATTTTGACCCTTCACGGACAACATGGAAATAGGTCCAAACTCACACGTTCTTATGCTCATAGGTCCAGACAGACATGAAGTTATACGTAAATGTGAGTAGGATTGTGTTTTGTGTGCATAGGACTGCAACTCCAATCTCTACTGCAAACAATGTGTGTGTCGGAGCTATTATTGAAAGAGCTCGCATAGAGATGACAATATATGCATTACATGTAGGAAGAGATGTATGAATAAAAGGAGAAAGAAAGAGATCAGAATCCAACATGTGTGGATTGGATCCGCACTATGGATCGTATACGTGTGCAAGAGGAAAGTGTGTGTGTGTGTGTGAGAGTTTATAATGCTCACAAGGGGAATGAGGAAACTATGAATGCTGAGACTTGGAGCTGTTCACAGTGAGGGATCAGGATTGATATTGAGGAGGGCGCAAGGCGCTCCTGGGCTCTTGGATGGCGAGAAGGCGGGGAGGAGTCATGTGCAGTCCAATGGTGAGTGAAGAGTATCCCGTATGGTGCTCAACTCCTCTTCCTTTCCGAGTCAATTCAACCCTCCGGAGGCTTGGTCTTGACAACAAATCATTGTCCGAAAACTCCGATTTTTTGACAACCTATCAAAAATCCCTGCTGCTTATCTCTCGACTCTCGGCAAACTTCTATAGACATCGACATGATGATGATGATGTTCTGCTCTCTCTTGCTCTCTCTCTCTCTCTCTCTCTCTCCTCTCTCCCTTCTTCCTCCAAGTCTTCCTTTCAACTCGACTATTTCAATTTCATATTTTCAATAGATTTCTATTCACGTTCCCTTATGTGCGTTCCACTCGGGCAGAACAGAAGACGACGATGAGGAAGCGAGCGAAAGAGACTGTCTCTGCATCCAAATTCTCCATGTAGCACCGTACCCTTGAATACACAACAAGCTCTCACATTCCCTTTTATTATCACCAACTCTTCCACGCTTTCCTCTCCTATTTGTATCTATACATACCGTAGGCCCATGTCCCTATAGATATTTATATAAGTACAGAAATTATTTACACAGAAATTACATCCATATACACACACACACACACACACACACACATGGATACTTACCTAATGCAGACATATATAAATAAAAATATGCATCCAGTCAGTGCTTCTCCAACTATAATATACAAAACTCCTCCTAGTACATTCAGATAGGCTAGACACTGTGCAAAAATATGTACGGTACATGTATAATACCCTACACACATATGGGTACAGAGACACCATCTCCATGGAACCACTTACAGTATATACATATGTACATAGGTCCTTATAGATATATACAGACATCCCCTGCTTAAACAACTCATCTCTCCGCACACTCCCAAGCACAACACAACACAGTCACTATCTGATGCTAAAATCAAAAATATACATGCACAATGGAGCAGGCACATTTGCATACAGAATTTCATGGGAGTTTTATTATAAGGACGCTGCGCATGTATAAGTTCCCATATAGGATTTTTGACGTATTTCCCATAGTATATGCATATGTACGATACTTCAAATTTACTGAGAACAGTGGACTATTTTCATAAGGGCAGTACTATAGAAGGAGCAAAATGTGACTCTTGTAAAGTCCCATGCTCCTATAAGGAGACAAACTATAATGTTGCGGTAAACGGTATATATAGAGGAAATTCTCTTACAACGGGGTCTCCTCAAGAGAGCGAGAGTGCACTGTAGAAGAGTTTGAGTGCAAGAGAGCTCCTAGGACTCAAGAGTGGATTTAGGTTATAGTATTTATATTGCAGTATGTATTGACGTAATTAAGTTCGTATGTCATAGTTTACATACACAGGCTCCTACCTCCGTTGTGCGTCCTCCTAAATGCAGGAACCCACAAATGTCATATCTCTTTCTGCATCCCCAGATTCTCCCATACTCTCATATCCGAGCTAATGTTTATCATTTCCCGAAAATTTGCGACTTTCCTTTCCCGCTTCAATTAAAATTCCCTAGACTCTGACCACAACAGCAAGGCTTCCCTCTCTCCCCCCCCCCTTCTTGCGTTTCTGCATAATTTTATCTCATTTTTACGACAAAGCATCCGCAGAGCACAGAAACGAATTCCCTGGGAAGAGGAGATATATTTGAAATCTAGGCTGTACTCTGCTACATGGATTTGAGTAATGTACATAATTACATACGGAGATATGTACGAACTGTAATAATTAATTATGCTCACATGTATCTACTTTTCTTTAACCCTGATTTCTCCTTTAAAATATCAACATACAGCAGTCTGTAATATTGCGTTCCAAATAGGTACAGTTTTTAGGGCATGGTTCGAAAATATGTACACCTATGTCTATAAATACCTATGGATGCACTTGTGCTCATATACACGGAAATATGTACATGTTCAGTATCAGATGTGCATACGCAGATATACTTTTATATTTGTATTTAATTATATATATATATATAATTATAGAATATATGTATCTACATGTATTCTACATACATAGATATATTTTGAAAGATCTATGCAACAAAAGTTGCGGTTTCCCCATCAGACTTTCCAATACAATAAACAACAATGGGACAATAGGCGTAGTGAAATGGCAAGAATAAGAGAGGCATTGGCAAATGGAAATCTCCGCTGACCAAAAAAAAACTCCAGCTTCTGTTCTTCCTCGCCTATATACAACAACAACTATATTTACTGTTAAGATACTATGTATTTTCTTTAGTGTTCTTTCTATCTGATCCTTCAGATTGATTTTAGCATCATGAGTACATACTGCATTATATGTGTGCAATATTACAGTAGTCTGGATTAGCTGCATTTGTTTGTATGGACAACTATTAACTATACATGTGTGTACATACAAATAGATATAGGTATGCCAGAAGTGGTATATGTTCATAGGGGGAAATTACACGTTCAAGCTTACCCGCGGAAATGTTTTTCAATAGAAGCCAAAATAATCAATGCTGACAGAAGTTGTTGAGAAACGTTGATTTGGTAGCTTTGGGTATGTTGAGCATTGGATTTGATGCTGAATTTGATGCATTGGGATTGTGAAGGCTGGGAGAGAGAGAGAGAGAGAGAAAGAAGAAAAAAATGTAGCTTTTAGTATTCAATCCTTCTGACGACTGTCAATCCCTTCTTTGGCTGGGCGATGCAATGTGCGATGGGACGGGAGACAAGACTGGGACCTAGACGGCTCCATGCCCACGTCATTCGAATCACAAATGACGGATGGAAATGTCATCACATGGACACTTTGAACTAATTTGAAAATTTAATTTCATCCATTCCCATCCCCCCATAGAGGTTGGCTCCCAATATTAATGACTACGAGAAGCTCCTCACGACCTGAGGAGCTCCCGACCATCTAGAATTTACAATGACCCTCTTCATATAATATATATCTATATCCATAACTATCTGCGTAAACATTTCGAAACTGACTCTTGGAAAAAATCCAGAATTGCTGCAAATCTTACGAAAGCTCACAATTCTCAGGAATGTTAATAAACAATACAAAACCAGATTCGCAAAAATCCCCTGCACACAGAACCTCTGCAGTCTGTAATGGGGTAGGTGATGCATAAAGTCTCTGGACGAGGGAAAAAAATGTGTTATTTGTTTAGAAATTCAAATATATAATTTAATGCAGGGAGTAGAGAGCGAGAAATAATAAATAAATGTAGGGAAAAAAATATTGCGGACAAAGGGATTCCAAGGAGTTAAAAGTGTTATAAAGGAGACAGCAGCCAGAGAGAGAGAGAGAGAGAGAGACTGGGGAGGGTGAGGGGTAGTTGAATCAAGGATGCATGTGCAAGATCAAATGGCCTGATAGGAAGATGTTGAACTCGAGGCATGGAATAACTTCTTTATAAATACAAAATTCCAAGTCCATTCTCTCTCACTGAGTCACTCACAATCAGAGAGAGAAACACCATAAGGTACCATACCAGCCATATGTATCTACTCAGACTCACAATGCTTAACATTCTACAGCCCTGTAGTTTTTTTCTCCTCACTCATTCTCTGATTTTCTCTCTGTCCTCACAATGGAACGAGGAGAAGAAAAAAAAAACGAGAAAAATTACCAAGAAAATGCAAATTTTTTGAACATTTTTTTCCCTCCCTATTTTTTTCCTTCCAAATAGCTTTTAGCGGTGAGTACAAGTAAAGTACCAGACGAACCTACAGATTTTTTTCCCTTTAAAATTATTATTACTATTATTATAGCTCTGCTCTACTCTACATTGATAAAGGATTTTTTTTAACTTCACTCACTATATGTCTACAGCTGATCTTGTAAATACTATACGATACAAAAATACACTTACATACTCGCCTCCGTTTATAAGTAATTACAAAAATCTTTTTACATCTGTGAGAAGGGTACTTTAAATTTTGCAGAGTTTCACACCACTCTATATTTTTATTTTCCTGTAGCCTAAGAGCCTTGAAGCAGTGGATTTGTAACATGTGTAGGGTAGAATTCCATTGATGAAACAAGTTGTCATTAGATTTTTTACATTGCAAAATTATGGAGGTATGCGTAGAGTTTTAATTTGCATGAAAATCTCATTAAACTATCAGAACGGAAAATAGTAGAGGGTTCAGAATTGCAATAATTGGTACTTTGACTATACTGCCCGCAGTGAAAGTGTGTATGGTTATCGATGATGTTGGACGCTTGTGGTAAAATGTTCGAATATTTTATTAAACACAACAAATTACGGGATTGTATTTCAAACGTACAGTTATAGTAGAATCCTTCGTATTTTAAGACCAAGGAAGAAAACACTTGAACAAAAATAGAAATAAGAAAATTATTGAGCTGAGCGTGACAAGTTGAGAAAAATGAAGAGGTTTTGTCCGAGACAATGAACTATTAGATAGACAAAAGTTGACAAATAGAGAAAACATTGACACGTCGACGTACACATGATTTCTGGTTTGAGGAATAGACAGAGCAGAGCTGTATGATTCCAAAGGACAATTTTTAAAGGAAAAGGTCTCTTTGGAAAAGGAAAGGGAATCCTCTCATTAGGATTTAAAAGTTTTGAGTATTGTTCCCCAAACCCAGTACTAATAGCTTGTGTACACAGTAGAGACACACACACACACACACACACGTACGCATCCTCAAGTCTAAGTATTGAATTGTGCTCCATTGTGTCCCTGGAGCTCCCTGGAAGGTACATACCCAATGTACATATGTACGGTCACGGAGACTTATGGGGAAATGGCAAGGTAACCAGTAGGCGCCACGGAGCTGTCAAAAATGTCGCCCTTGTTTTTGGGAGAAAACATGGATTTTTCTGTCCCTTTTTTTCCATCCTGAACTGTGCTGTGACATCCAGACGTAAGTCCACTTGTAGGAGACAATTCTTACCACAAAAGGGTAGGCTTTTAGTGTATTTTCCACCAGACTCCACAGCAAAGGATTCAAACCTGACTACAAGTAGCTACTTCATATGTACACAGGGTACTGTACACATGGTAGGAAATATATTTCCAATGTTTGTACATGTCAATGCGTTCAGTCAGGAGCGTTCAGGGGGTATACGGAGCTAACCAATACATATGATTTACCCGGAGTGAGACACTCATATAATGACAGGTTGAGCGGCTAATAATAATATCGTAGGTCTTTCAATGTTAATCTCCAGTGCAAACATGCAATTGGGAAGGACAAGAGGTATGCTCACAGGTTGGATCTCAACCAAGACACCAGCTCAATCGGCCAGAAATAAATTATGAAAGGGAAAATCAACAAAACCCTCTTCTCGAGTAATCTTGAGTAATGTAGAGCACATCCTAGCATTCCATTACTATACCTTAAGTTATATTATGCCATGGTTTCCAATTCAAGCCTGAAGTTATGTACGTTTTGTCAGAGGCACCTTCCTCACAAATCCATTAGGACAATTCTTGTTTTGACATCAAACTGCCACCAACTCAATGCTTAAGTACTCACCCAGGTCTGACGTGCATAAATATCTCTCTGTACATAATTATACATATGTATGTATGATTATGTATCCACGTGTGAGTAAACCCCATTGGAAGACTCCAGACTCCCAATAACAATTCCCATAAGCAAATCCTGTCCGTCAGAATTATATTTATAGAATCCCAAACAATGTCCTATCTCAATGCTTCTATCTCCCCCTAATTTTTTCTCAGATTTTTTTCCCCCAACTAAATAGAATCTTAAGATGAAGAGCCTCTTTAGGAATAATTGTCATTATGGGATAGCTACTTACTCCGAAGACTCTGCAGAATAGAAGATCTTTGTTGCGTCATTAGCCATTAAGCCAGGGGAACTGCTCAGGCGTTTCCTCTTTCACTATCTTCGAAACAGTCAATGTGGAACTCCAGCAGACTGTGAATTTTTGTCAATGTGATGAGTCTAGTCTAGTAGTAGATATTTGAACTGAAATAAAAAAAAAGTATCTGAATTGTCTCCAGTCATTTCCACTTGAATTAAAGGAACATTTCGGATTCAATTACTCCCCTTGCCATTTCAGATATCACCTTTAATTTCGTACTAAGGACACTCCTTTATCTATTGGGACTTGTACGGATTCCAAAGAGGTTCGGAGGAGAGAGAGAGAGAGAGAGAGAGAGAGAGAGAGAGCCAGCGTGCCATAGTGAGTGAATGTGGGGCAGATAGGATCTGGAGTATGAGAGGAAAGAATCCTGTGTCAGATGCTGGGGAGGGGTTATCTCACACACGATCTTCCTCTCGGACGATGGATCTTCGGGAAAGATGGAGATACAGTATGTGTACAGTTAGTAGGGGCCATGGACGATTCTGATTGTGTGCATAGCTCATTGGCTTAGTGCAATGAGGATGCATTCTTCTTGGAGTCAAGTCAGGGGGATGGAGGAAATAACCAAAGGATTAAGGTACAAGTTTTATTTGCGTGGGGCTGGATGGATGAGTGAATGAAGAAAGCTAACTGACATGGTTACAGTAATGTCAAACGGAGCAGTGAGGAGTCTAAAAGGTAATAAGTTACAAGGAGTTCAAGAGAGGGGCTAATATTTGTATTATTTGGAGTATTATCAGGTAATTGTGGAGCATGGAGTGTGTGAAGGGGGATAATCATTACTCTGCACCTGCACTCCCCATTACTCAACATTCTCATACATACAAACATCCCTACTTCTCCTGCAACACATCTTGTACACACTACAATGTATGTACTATTCTGTCCTTCCATCTCTGCACTGAGACTCTCAATGCAGGCACATCCTACGGACAAACACTTTTATATTTACTTACGTATTAATAATATACCCCTGTAATTATTACTATAAACATTTATGAATGCTCTCCACGTGTAAAAATGTATCTATACAGATGTATGACTGCTATCAGTAATTATAACGTACATAATTATTACAGAATTGTCAAATATGACTCTATGATCGCATGGGCTGTGCAATATAAAGTGTTGCAGGCACAATGGGTATAATTACATATGTACAAGCACACATAGCCCCACTATTGTGGCAAAGGAGCAGGAGTGATCTCCATGTGTGTATTATTTTGAAGAGGACTTAAGTCCGTCAGAGACCAAGTGCATTAAGTCATTTAGTAAAAGCTTTCATATTACCTGTCTCCTTGTACAACTCACAATGGTAGCTACACGCCCCTTTACTTACCTGTCAGTCTCTCTGCTCTGCAAGTGTTTCTTCCGAGCTTCTCCACGTCCTCGGCTCTCACCCCATATGCTTAACTTTAAGTACAGTTGACGTCCAAGACTTTCCTCTCCTCATATGCATGTCGCTTGTCAATGACTAAAGCTCCATGGACGCTCAATAAATTCCCCATTGTTAGTAAATGCATTTGATAGTCATTACTGTATGCACACGCATGTATGTATATATGTAGATAGAGTGCATATAGGCTCATGTCAATGGAGACATGCCTCCAGTCTAGCACTTGTTCCTGGAAAGCCTCAAGTATGGGCATGCTGAATATACATAGTTAGATATATGTATGTAATTATGTAAATGAATAGTGTCCCATTTAACGCTTGCACTATTAAAGAAACGCTCCGGGGAAGGCACAAGTCAACTCTTGAAGATGTGATCAATGTTTTGGGAATTGATTGGATATAATGTTATCTGGACTGCGGTCGTAAAGTAAATGAGAGGAGCTTGGACAAACCACTGCCCAGCAGGTCTTTGTAACTTGGAGTCCCAATACCCTAATTATTTATTGTTACAACTGCAATTAGGGCCTAATTGGATTTGTTTTATCCCCTCGAAGTTTTTATAGGGTGCTTTTCATCTTGGTCAGTCAGAGCTGGGCTCAAGACAGTATTGAGGAAACAACATGACAACACCCAATCACATATTTTATCTCACGGATACTATTTTGATATTTGCATTATGATTTCCAACACAGAGTAGGACTTATTTCAAGGGAACTAAAGTTTTTACATCAGTAGTACTAAATTATCTATGGGAGTGAATTTTGATAAGTCATAATGTTTTAATTCCCCATATGAAATATTATGTAACAAATTTGTAGTAGCTAAAATCCGTTTAATATGGACATTTTGGGTTTAAGCTGAGTTTTAAATTGTTATCGAGTAGATTAAGCAAATCGCTTGGCGTATTTTAGTGAGGGCTTATATCAGGAAGAGGTTATAACTGGAAGATCTATTTACATTCGTAACTGTTAGCTCTTAGTATATGTACAAGAGTTGAGAGAGATTTTTTGAGGGAACGGCATATGAACCCTGTCTCTTGAGAGGATTGCTAATGAAATGACGGGGCTAAATAAAATGCGACGATGTGTGAGAGAGGACCACGCTTGGAACTTATGAAGTTGATGGTATTTTTTTATCCTGGAGGAAGAGCTGATACTATACATATTCACGAGAGGGAAAAAGAAAACCTCGTGTGTGCAAGTGTCAAAAAAGTTATTGAGATACATTAACAATAATAATAAGCAAGCGTCATGCTAATGGAATGGAACAAAAAAAGGAGGAACAAGTAACCGCCTGAACTAGCCATTATTATTATTATCATCGTGAAATGCTCACTTGTACCTTGACTAAAAGTGTCTATGGGACGAGACTATTGGTAACCGAGCTAAGTAATAGCCATGAGCCAAAGGGTATATACTTATGCTTTGTTGTAAACCATAAAGGAATGTAACAGACAATATTTCTATTTGTCAGGGAGTTAACTGAAAGGAAAAACGGAGAACACGACTTGAGGATTTTTTTTTTCACTCACACACATACTCATGTATCTATAGATATATGTATACTATTGTAGTGTACTCCTGTAGACGTAGATACTCCGTAAGTATCTATACAAATGCATAATGGATGTTCATGTATTTATACAATGGAGTATAGACGACCAGTGACACTTTTTCCAAGCGTTTAAATTTAAGCAAAGGCTTCAACATGTTCGATGCTTTTTACATCAACTTATTACGGCTCTGCCCAAAATCTTTTTTTCTTCTCTCTCTCTCTCTCTCTCTCTCCTCTCTTCTCTGTGTCATCCCCGGCCCTGTCTTCTTCTTCCTTGTGTTCTCTCTAAGAGCTCATCCATTTCTATTATGTTACTATTATACAGTGTGGAGGAAAATTAATTCATTTCTTTATGGACAACTTTTGCTGTTTTTCTTTCCCTCTCTCTCTCTCTCTTTCTGTGACTCCGTCCTCCAAATTATTTTCTGGGACTTGCTCAGTTGTCAATTCTACTTTTTTCTTCTCTCTCTCTCTCTGGCGTTCATTTTGTGACAAACGAACGTGTCATCTTTTTTACTCAATTAGGAACACATCACGCTCTTTTCTCGTCTCAAAGGCAACTCCTCTTGTTCTTCTGCTCGAGTATGACAATTTTTCTGAATTTCAAGATTAACGTGAATTCCTAACTCGTTCCTAGTTTCCTTGATTATTTTACAAGTAGAAAAATTGTTATTTTTGCAAAATAAAATTATTTGAAGGTTACTCCTTTAAATCAAACGTTTTTCCAAATTTAGATTTCAATTTGTGTAAACTCAACGGTATAAAAATTGATTGATTGTTTGAATTGGGTTCCAGGGGATTAATTTCTATGATATTATTTAAAGCAGACACTTTGGATATTGGGGATCGAAGACCGGGTACTTACAGCTAAAATGTCCTCGATGACAATAATTATTCCAGCCCAGTACAAAACGGATGGGTGATACAATGAGTGTGATAGATGGATGCTAGTAAAGAAAAAAAGTGCCTTTAGAGCATTTAATGGGACTAACGAGCCCGCAATTAACTTGTTTCCCCGCCTCCCTCGTTGACTGGTCCTCCGGAGCGTGTCAGGGAGATCAAAGTAGGGATTTACCAAAGCTATCCTAAATAAATTGTGAGTTAATAACGGAGGAGCTAATTACATGGAAAAAGTTCTGGAAAGAGGAAGAGCCTCGTTAGAAAAGCAAAGAAATTTTTTCCAAATACAATGATTATTACCCCCGGTCCCATATAAAATCATATAAGTAATTATTTTTAAATTCAGTCCTCCACCAACGAACCAGAAAGGAGTAAACAGAGTTTTTACCATTTACTTCCCTACATTCTTGAGCCTTACTTTTTATGAGAGATAAGTAGAGATACATGCGTAATTAGATATACATACATGACAAGCCTATGTGTGAGGAACATACCCCCAATTTCTTTTTCTAGTGTCAAAAAAAAAAATATATGAGGAGAGAAAAATTGGAAACGGAAAAATTTTGAATGGGTCTATAACCATGAGAGGAAAAGACTATATATGGTAAGTACTACATTCATATATAAATAAAGTGACTCTGTGTAATTATTGGAGTCAGAGAATTCCTACGAAATAGTTTCTACTACAACAAAGTCCATACACACAAAACTAAGGATTTTATGACCGAGTGGAAGATAACGTCTTGGACTTATACAATTACAGTTGAAAATTACATTCCTATTCTTTTTTTAACACGCGTCGTTGCTCTCTCTCTCTCTCTCTCTCTTTCCCTCTCCCTCAATGTAGCTGCTATTGCTAAATCCCAGAGAAAATGGAAATGTCAGATTAGGAATCAAAAAACCAACATTGCGAATTAACCTTTGAAATTGACACGTATGTAGACACAGCACGTTTCCTCCGTACAATTAACCATGAAAGGGCAGTAGCTTTTATGAGACAAGAGCGTAGACATAATACCTTATGTACGAGTCCTTACTACGGAGCCATGTACATACCAATAAATACGTACATTCCTGAAAGGTACCCACAAGCAAAAAAAATTCTACCTCTTTTTAGTACTCCTCATATCGAGAAATATCATCGGGGCTGATAAAGCCTTATTTTTTTTATGTCGATTCATTTTACCATATCTCTTTCCTTATATTAACTCCAGACTCTCTGTACATTGAGTGTGGCAAGAGAGGTAGCTGTTTGAGACCGGTGTGAAATGTATCCGGTTTTTTATATACACACACACACACACAAACTCAAGTACCAAACAACTCCCTATACAATACGCTTTTATTTTGTAATAGTCTCTAGTGCAATTATCAATGAAACTGAAACTCGTAAAGTTTAAAATTAGTTGCTTTCTCGTGTGTGGCTATTATACATGAAGGTAGTCATATATAGTATAAGCAGAGACCTTATGTTCCATAGAGTGAATGAGTAACTTACATCTAACTCACAGGTCCATAGGCATGTAAGTACTGTACAATCACATACACTTTTACTAAGTACTCAGTTTTGAGTGAAGTGGTCGGTCAAAGTGCTCCATCATTAATGGCCAGAGAGATAACAAAAATCATGAACTACATTGTACTATTATGCGTCTGTAGGATTGCTACTGTGTACAGTCACTACAGCGAGGGACTTACCATTAATAAACATATAAATAGATATATAAAACCTATATATATAAAAATAACATATCTAGTATGTACGTATTAATTACTATGGATACCTTAAAATACACTCTTGCAAAATACATATGCATAATGCATTTAGGCAGTTTCAAATGAGCCTATCTATGTAGGCTCAAATTGTTCAGAGGAGTGTGAGAAAAGTCTAAAAATGTATTTTTTTTCTCTTCTGGGCCAATTAATTGCTAGCTCAGTAGTTCCTTGCAACTGGGTAGATAAGTATGTTGCCTTTCATATGTGGTCCTTCCTTATCTCTAATTTTTTCAACGACAATGACATTTCCTTAATTTTAAAAGAGATTTTCACATAAATGAGTGCATACAGATAATTTTCACATTCGCGAGAGTGGCTTTCTCCGTCAGTTTGAAAGTTCGAATGCACTTGAGGTAGCAGCAAAAATTACTAGCAATGCATGCATATATGCGTATAACATTTATGTAGGTAATTACATATGTTTGATGCAAGGATAAACTATGGTCAGAGCAAGGAGACAAAGTTTAACTGAAGTTTTTCTTTCCAGCGGACTGACAGTTGTAAATTTCAGACCATTGGTAAGACTCCATCATCGTCAATGGGGCTAAATATTCTGAGTCCAAATTTTGACTTAATTGCAAAATTTGTGAGATTTCAGCGAGACTAGAAAGTTTTATGTAGCATTGTAACAGAAGATTAAAGGTGTGCAGTGCTGCTCAACTGGGTGGTCAAGAGGAACGGGAATTTGTGGATGTGGATTTGATCCCACTGTACGTACATTTGCGTTCAAGTCTGCCAAGAAGCAAGATAGTGTCGTAATGCAATTATAATCTTTACAATGATAAAGGTTAATCCCAGACCTAGGTTATTAATAATCCTGAACGGTTTGAAACTGCCATAAAACTCCCGGGCCGTTGACTTTTCCCCGTGGACACTCATACAGTGGAAGGTACGGTGACGAACATAACATATAGGAGCGTAATTAAAGCCAGGATAATTGATAATGGGAGGAAGTAGTAAAGAGGGTATGTGGTAAGGCGAGGTCATCGGCACTCTCGATGGAGCAAAAGAGAGTAATTGGCTGGGCTTATATAGGCAGGGGATAGTAAATGCTCTGAATGTGAATAAATGAGAACTAATGCGGGGCACAAATTGATTCGAGTGTCACTGCGTCCCACAGAGGTGACGACGGACCTTAACAGCCTTGTCATCTCCAAGTAGTCCTGTAGTAATTGCACTGACAAATACTCTTACTATGAACATACCATGTAATTATCTACACATGCATCTGGATCTTACCCAGAGCTGGGAGTCACATATACATAGGTGGGGCCGCATCATTGTTGCACGAGGCATGGCATCAGGTCAGGCTCAGATACGTCCAGCTTCTTTTTAGGTCTCGAATTTTTGCACCCCTACCGGGCACCTTACATAGTGGTTAGTCTTGCACACCCTAACCACATTCTTGTTTCCTTCCTGAGCTGCTTGTATAATTACCTGCAGTGACATACATGCATACTGTGTACAAAATTGTAACAAACGGATATCTTCTCTGGTACATCTTTAAAAAATACAGTACACACACACAAGCAAACACGCGCTTGTACTGTAAATCCACCCAATGTTTGATATCCTCAACAGAAATCCACGTTTAGATTATTTTCATCAATAACTTTCACTCCTTCGTAATTTCTTGGAAATAATTTCATTTGATTTTAAAAATAATTAATTAATTACTTGCAAGTACTAAATGTACTAAACTAACTCCTGGTTAAAATCTCTATTATTTCCTTAACGAGCTTGCATTTTGAAGATTGTCGCAATTTCAAAATGCGAATTGTAAATATGAACTGTAATTACTTTAGAGTCCCAACTTATGTGTCTATATTTAATGTAGGCATCAACTTGAGTGGGGTAACAGAAGGACCCTGTAAAAAGAAAATAGCATTTGTTTACCATGCCATTAATGTTTTCGTAAGTTTTAATCCATACAGAGCAAATAGGACGCATCTCATGCATAAATATAGGATGCTGCCATTGACATAGGAAAATGTAACGGAATTCTAAGTAAACATTCCTGTAAGTACGAAAATAAAAACAACTAGTGGAAATTTTGGATACGATTTATATAAAAACGAATGCCATTAAATTATATGTAAATATCCATATGTATGCTGGGTCCCTACCTGGGATTGTATTATCAAGCTGAAGTGAATGTATTAAATTTAAAAGTTAATTGATTAAAATTCCAGTGTAAGATTGTTTTGGGGGATTTTTGAAATATACGTACAATTACATACCTTATAGGAGTAACATTCCAAGGGAAACTGACAATTTGACGAGATTGCAACTTCTCGGTGCACATTTACAAAGTCTTGTATCCCATGCCCCCAACACGTGCAAGATCCGAGGAGATTCAGAATGTACATTGAAATTACCGTATATTCATATGTGATTAAGTACATACATATGCATATGTATCCAGTACAAAGCAAGCCGGCTGAAACTCCATAAATGCATGAGTTTCCGTTTTTAAAAAAAAACGTATTGTCTCCGTAAAAATCCTTGTGTTTACTACAAGTTTCCCTTGACTATCTCCCAGCTGGATCAATACATTTTCCAGTGTTACATATGGAATCTCCATCGATACCTTCCCTTATAGCCCGCACTACATGCGGATACATACAAAGTGTTCAAAACATTGCTCTGGTTACTCCCGTTTCTTGAATATCATGAATGTTAAGTGAGAGGGTGTTTCGTACACAGACATGCACGGTAAGTACAAAAAGAAAGTAGTTTGAAAAAGACTTGGTGAAGCAATAGCCCTGTTTGAAGGAACGTTCTTCTTCTCCTGAGTAATAAGAAAGAAAAAAAAACAATCCGTTGTAATTTGTACGGAGAAAAATACAGTTGAACTTGAATGTTAAGCCTTGATTTACTTGGAAGGAGGACAAGCTTCACTGAAATAAACTTGGCCCTTAGTAGTTTGTTATACAGAAGAAATTTAGTCTCTGAGAAAAATAGAATCTAAGATGAGATTTCCAAATGTGATATCTCCTGGGACTTATACGCTCCTATCGGGCTCATCTTCTTTTTAACACATATAAAAGTCTTTGGGAGAAATTGATGGAGACAACAACAACAACAGCAACAATCACAACAAGTGGGACAAAAATCATCCTCTTATATTTCCATAGATATATTTATGGGAAGTACTGACACATACATATGTGGACTCAAAATTAGGCCCAACTTTAGTTTAGTAAATGAGCTTGTAGTTACCCAGAGTGGAAGGCAAGTTGTGTGTGTGTGTGTGTGTGTTTGTGTGTGTGTGTTTGTGTGTGTGTGTGAGTAAGATTCAGTCACATTATTATGCACTTGCATTGCCACCAAGGTCTGGGAAAATGATAGGAGATTATCTGAGGCTGATTAGAGGACCCAGCAGTAGAGTGGGAATTTGGGACACAATTGACTCCTATCTTTTTAACACACTCCGCACAATCTCCCTCTCCAGATCTGCTTATGGACGCAACAGTTTTTACTTAATGGTCCATTTCCGACTTGCATTTTCTCGCTTTGTTAAACATTAAAAATCCTGGGGCTCGTAGAGTCCCTAGCATTTTTCTTAAGTTCATTTAAACACCTCATATTTGATTCTTACTTTTTTCAAGCATTGTAGTAGTACCTATAAATATATAGCCTGCCTCAAATTTTGGAATGTTTCCATACTCCCAGAACTCTTCTAACATACATTTTGAACGGCTAAAAAAATGAGCTCCACAAAGCAGCTCAGACATTAGATTTTCATAAGGCAACATGGCGTAGGAAATATTTATTTACTGTATGACACTATTTAAAAAATACTAAGGAATTTCCAAACGACAGACATTACACTATCTATCTGTATTTGAAGGTATAGATTTTTCTTGGAGCTTATAATAATAATTTTTGTGTGAACTTAGGGTATTGTCCACTTGGATCCCGAATATTATGGAAAGGTTTCATTCCCTCACGCGTCGCAGTTTAATGGAATCATATCAAAGTGCAAATGGGGATTTGTACATAAAAGTTTGCATAAATTTGGAAGTTTTGAAAACCGACTCCCACAATGTGATGTCGACAGAGGGATAGATGAAAGGTGATAGAAATTAAATGAAGTTTCTTCCCACACTTACAAAACTTCAAGGAGGAATGAAATTAGAATTTTTAAAGTGTCTATTTTTAAAATACATATGTGAGTCCATGGGAGTGTGTGAGAAGTCAGAAATGAAAATGTGACGGCCTTGGAAAATTTTCGGCTGCTCGTAAAGACGACATGGAGTAAAAACTTTGGGCTCTTTGGAGTGTATGTCTTTTACGCAATAAGAGACGTTGAATAAAACATGACGACTTGGTGCTTTTGCTTGTTTGGGGAGAGCGAGTGAGAGAGAGAGAGAGAGAGAGAGAGAGAGAGAGAGAGAGAGAAATGAATCCGTAGCCAAACGTTTTCACTATAGTGACTCTACCTTACAGTAACATACATGTTGTTTTCTATTCAGGATTCCTATGGTTGCAGTTTTATTAGGACAAAGTAAAGATGCAGTGGTAGGCTTTATTGGAGAGGAATTTGCAAGGGAGGCAGGGGGCGCTACTGAAGCCTCTTAATGTATATATGGAAACTTTTGTTTATTTAGCAAGACGATAATAACTCTTTGGAGGAAAAGTTTATGGGAGAGTGGGAAATACAGAGAGTGCTGTTGAGAGAAGAGAGGTTGAGATTTTCAATGAAATTTATAAAATATAAGGGAGGCAGGGTAAGAGAGAGAGAGAGAGAGAGAGAGAGTTTGATAGATATTCATATGAGATAAGTGTGGACAATAGGAGAGCAGAGAGCAGGAGACTGCACTTCTCCGACCTATCTTCCCAGCCCATCTTATTATGTGGAGTCAGGGGAGCCCTTATTTCTTTTTTTTTTCGCATTTAACAACCAGCCAGTAACCAGCCCGTCCGTGCTTCCATACGGGCCCACAACCCTCTGTACATAAGAACACTACACACAGCCCACTGTCTCTAACCTGAGATGTCCTTAAATCTGGCAAAAGCTCTCAACAACAATAACTAACTTCATATGCACAACCGCAGAACTAACTATCCATTAGTTATATATGTAGAGCTCTCTGTGCTGTACCTACACACACACATGCAAACACTATATATGCAAATACACTTACTTTATAAGCACAGGCTCGTCCACGATACAAAAATAACACTAACCGTTCCAGCTCCAGCCTTTTTCTTCCAATCATACACTTTACACTCGAAGATGCTTAAAGTAAATCATCCTCAATTGATTAATTACGCATGTCTTGTACAACACTGTCATTTCTAATGTACATCGAAAACTTTAGTGAAACTCTAAATTTTAGAACATATTTGAACGCAACTACTCCTGCGCTGCTATGTAATACAAACCCCCAAACCTGTACTCATTGAAACCTTCATTCCGCCCAAAAACATTTCCAGTGGCGTTGAACTTCAGCAAAAAGAATTTTGGCGGGATCTTTTGATTAATTTGTATAAAGTGCAGTTTAATCTCATAACCGAATAAATGAGTGTAATAACGTGCCAACTACTACTGACCAGACCAGTATCGTCTGTATCATTGCAATTCTGATGATAAGAAAAAAAATCCGTTCGGAGATCTTCAAAACAAGATGCTGATCTGATGCTACTCACAATCAGAGGGCTTGAGCTATACTTACAAATGTTTGTAAATGTGGAAGTCTAAGCTCTATAGTAGGCTTGTAATGTATGTGTAAAGAGTGGATTTGAAAACAATGGAGAGGAAAGCTGGTGGTTGCATCTGCATGGTTCCTTATCAGTTGGTCTCTCATACTCTCCGTGAGTGAAAAAGGACGGGAAAGTGTAAATGAAATAATGAAAGAGGTCTAGATCACATGAAGATACTGCGGTTTTCGGGCTTTTCCATATCTTCACAAGCAAATAATGGCTGGGATGACATGGACATTTTGTGGGAGAAGTGCGCCCTCGTAGATCCCCTCTCTCTCTCTTTCTCTGTGTCTCTTCCCAACATTGATACATAAAAGCCATCGGAGGATGTTTGGTGGTGGTATGAATGCTCCGATTAGTACTCACACTTTAGTTCCTATTCAATCCCATGATTACTCACACCTTTGTGTCTGGATGTAATGTAGAAGGAAGGATTGGGACATGTCAAGCCTCCATTGCTGTTTGTGTAATGTGTGCATTACTTCCTAATACATTTACAGTTCACATTCATACCCCGGGAAGTACCTACTGAAAGCCCATTTCAAAAGGTAGGCAATAAGTTATGGACGTAAAAATCCATGAAATTTCATTGTTATATATACAGAGCATGGACGGATTTGGGATCCAACTCACAACCATTAAACTTTAGGAGGACTATCTCCTGCTCAATCTCTTCAGGGCTTGTCCAGCTCCGAACCTTCTCTTGAAGCTTGATTGGATCCTCTGCCTTCCATTTGTGTACACACTGACAGACTCACAGAGAGAACTTGTTTCCAAACGCAATTCTACAGCAATAATAATAATTGTAATTCTACTGCTTTTATATTCCCATTCCTTTCCGTCAGGGTCCCGTATGTTTGTACAGTATGTACGTTCCATATGGAACAAATGGGCTGCTTCCCCGGACACTCCTCACTGCACAATCCCCTTCACATGTATCCTCATCTTCAAAAAGCCCCATAATAATTCTAAATTCTAGGTGATTGGGGCAATGCGTGAGAAGGAATTTCCTTGAATTAAATTCCCTATCTCCCAAGCTTAATTTTATAAAAATCTCCCGGTAAATTCAAAAGTTATTTAGGGAAAACAATCTTGACGACTTTGTCCGTATAACACTCCCTTCAAAATCCCTTCGTTGGGTTTCTCCCCATAACTTCCGTAGTTTTGGATGAATTTTCATAAAATAAATATTTTTAAATAGAGAATTAATTTTAAAGCATATGTTATAAATTTGATTTATTTTTGGCGGGAAATTTAAAACCATGAGCCCAATAAAAAACCAGGTTCACCAGAACTACTGAATGTTGACACTCGAACAAATTGCATTTCTATGCATTTGGAAAGACTCCTTCTGTATTGGGACATTGAATGTTGCCAGGGAAAATAATCATAGGAGTAAGGGTAAAAGTGCATGTGACACATTACAGGAGTGTTTGTATGTGAAAAGAAAAATAGAGAGAGAATATATACAGAGGGGAAGAAACGGAGGGTAGCCCTTCCCACAACATTGTCAATGGGGTAAGATTGGTCCCCTGAATAAATCCTGAGAATGGTAAATCGTAAGGCACGCGTTTCGTCTCTGCTTATCTCTCTCCTCAAGGGTCTCATTCTTTCTTATCACATGTGAGCATCGTTCCCTTTCCCTGCTTCTGTTTTTATGGATGGACCTACGGATCAAAATCCACGGAAAAAATACATAAATAATAGCAAATGTCCGTATTATGAAAGAGGGGCTGGTGCCTCTCTCACTCTCTCTCTTCTCTCTTCTCTCTCTATGAGTCTATTGCTCACAATAAAGGACACGAGCGAACAAAACCGAATCCTATGGAATTATACAAGACTGCTGGCAACACCAACTCATCGCATAGGTACTACTAGAATGAACTCTATAGGTTCCAGGATTTTTTTTTGTAGTCTATAACGCTACAATATGAGAATGTTCCCTTGAAAATAAAAACCCTCAGAGTTGCACAAATTCTAATGTGAATATAAGAATTTAGCACGGAGTCAAAATTTAAAAGGGAAGAGTCTCCGTTACATTATAGTAAACAAATAAATATAAAATCCAGAGTAATTATTATTGAAGTTGAGCATGTGAGGAGAATTAAATTGGGAACATTTCTGAATGAGAAGTGACAAGACTAGAATCTTTCTTTTTTTGCATTGCGATGCATTTCCTCGTATGGAAAAATGGAGGGAGAGAGAGAGAGAGAGAATTGGAAGGAGAGCAGGCGGCTGAAACATGTGAATAGATTCGTAGATGCTCGGAGTGATAGGCGGGTGTTGGGTTGGATTTGGTTTTTCTCCTCTTGCAAGCGAGATGCGTGTTTGGGAACGTCCCTATTAAGATAAGGAAATTCAGTGTCGTTCATTGTCAACTGGAAGATCTCCGCTGATTTCCCTCATGTTCGATCACTATCTCCGTAACCAACAGCGGTTATTTTTGTCCTATTTTGGTATTCCAACTCCCTTCCATTATTCCGTATTGGATTACACACGTACTCTCCTCAGAGGCTCTGGAGGACTGACTGGAGCACCGGCAGGTCAAACCTTGGTCATGAACCGTTATAGTTCTGTATCTCCTCACAAGTGACACTTTCCGAATTAATCATGCTTTTCTATTTCTCCGACGCTCCACCATCAACCTTCTCACATTTTCCTTTAGAATAATTATTTCCCAAACTTCCCAGAGATTTTACTCCCTGCCCTGTAGTTAAGTTCCTTTTGTACTCGTTGTAAATTCCTAAATTTGTTATTCAGTTCCACATTCAAAATTTGGGGGTTTCAATAAATTTAACTATATTTAATAATTCCTCAAGGTTGGTCCATTTATTTACACAATTTTTTCTAATTATTTTAAATTATACTTTGGTAAATAGCAAACGCTGTATATAAGGATAGTCCTTCATTATACCATGCACGTATATATCTATATGTATCTAAATATGTGCACAGTAGCAGCATAACCTTCCTCATTGCCAGTCTGCAGTGATATTTTGAGAGGTGACATTTAATCTCTTCACTAGACTTTCATCAGTATTTTTTTCTAATTACTTTAACGTATGGTCTTTTGGAGAGATTTTCGGATGAGTTTATATATCTACCTACATAGCTCATCAACTTGAATTTCCTGTGTTGTCGATATGTGAATTTTTTTCAAGGAGCTCCCAGACACGATCAGCCTATAAATAATTATTTTAAATGTATGAAAAAACTCTTGAAACCTGATGACCAACTCTGACCATATTATTAAATAGGTTTTTGCAGTATGAATAAGCCTTGAAGACAAATGCCTCTCCCCGTAGTCAAAATAAATTAGAGTAATTTACTGGGAATATTTCCTCCGGGTGATTTAAGACGTGTGCATTATGAGGCGATGGAGCTGCAATTAAAAGGCGTCAGATCCCATTTTAAAAAGCTGTACAGTATGTAATGATAATTTAGATTGTAAACTTTTCAATCCTCCCTCCAAGCTCTGTAACCTTAACAATGTCCTGTGTATTGACAGGAGTACTACTACTATAATTATTACTGTCTATACATTTGCAAAAGAATAGGCTATAACAAGGGAAGTATATTTACAAGGAGCGTTACTATCCTGTGGATAGAGGATAGAGAGAGAGAGAGAGAGAGAGAGAGAGAGAGAGAGAGAGAGAAAGAAAAAAAATGGAGGAAAACGGTCATAAATGTGTGTTTGAGGTTGATGATGCAAAAAGGGCGTGTCGGGGATTGAATGAACAGTATCGCCCAGCAATGCACTGCCGTTTGTGGCAAATGAAAAGATTTATAAACATTTTTATTAGAGTAATAACATTGTACACGGAGAGGTAAAAAGAAGGAGTAGGTCGTCGTAAAAATGTTACAGTATATATTTTTGAGGTGGTTATAATATGTTTGTGTGTCTACACGTAGTATGTATGGGATAATTATTTATACAGAGGACTTATATAGACTTATCTTACCCCATGTATACATAATAAATGCATGAACATTTCCCAAAATCCTACGGGCTGTTGAAAATGTTGACTATGTCAAAAAGGAGTATTTAAATAGTTTTTTTTTCCCTATTCTTTTTTGACTGTTTCTCAGTCCGTGGATGCGATGATGGTGTGAAAGCCCGTGAGCGTCAGATTTTTACTGTATGTCTGTGTGTGGAGTATCTCTGGGAAAGCGGACAATTGGGAACATTATCTCACACGCTGATCATCTCTCATGATAAATTTCAACTTGCTCCTTTCTATTCAACATCACGATTCTCCACCGACAATCAGGCCTCTGTTGGTTACTCCTTTTCATACAATAAATACTCTTCACGCCAAAACCTTACAGCTCTACCCGGCCTCATGAGAGCTGCAAAAAAAAAAAAACCTCCAAACTGAACACAGTTCGACTTCAATAATAAAATTGCAAAAAGGGACAAAACTTTTCCTTAACTGTACATTCCTATTTTTTTCAGGGAATATCTGTACACATCTGCTCCGGCAGTCAATAATAATTTACCAGCTAGTGTCTTGTCCCATCTGTAAATAAAAAACCTCCATAGAAACTTATTCCTGCAAATAAGGAAAATTTGTAGTAAATTCTATCATTCAAATTCCTTATTTTAAGGATGACTTTGAGTAGTCATGCTTTTGAGGATCCTCAATCCGATTTCACTTCAGAGTGAAAAGTATCTAGTTATTTTATTTTATGTTTGTTATTATTCCTCCTATGTAATTTAAAGTCATAGCAGTCATTTAATTATAAAGGATGAAAATCAAAGACACATGCGCTATCAGTGATAGAACGACAGGCCTTTCTAAAATAATTCACTTGATCCCAGACTTTGTCCAGATTTATTTTGTTGATTCAACCTCTATCTACAAGTTCAAGGCTCATGAAGGAAAACTCATTAAAATGTTTTGACACAGAGACTTTAAGATGAATATCCAGAAGAGCAATGATAAAGCTGTCAGCTAGTTTTTGATAAATAATTTTTCCATCGTTTTTAGTACATTTAGTTCTATGTTAAAATTAGGACATGATTTTGTGTAGGTTCAACGACGTTTGACAGTCATCTCCCTCAACCAGGAGTATTTCCAAAAATGCTCGATTTCGCGAATTGCATGTATTCAAGCAATAATAATCCCACCAAAGCCAGGACGAGCCTTTGTATGATCAATGATTGTTGAGACGAAAATACTGAATTTCCCAGTTGAATCTCGGTTGAGAATACTCTGCAAAATTTATAATTGCAAGGGCAACTTGAAAGCATTACTATTAAGTATTAATTACCAGTGATTAGATTAATTGTTCACTGTGCATAAATACAAGCTGGGAATTACATAAAAATAGAAGTGGTTTTTTGAACCTCAAGGAAACTGCAGTGGATGCAGTTGCTGGAGGAGCCAAAACACAGGGGGGAATTTTAATGTCAGAACCTACAATAGCGTAAAGGTTACGTACATTTTGGAGGAGAAGCATGCAGGAGCAAGTGACTGAAGGAGGGAAATAATGAAGATAATCTTGATGAGATGTGTGGTTTTGACATCAAGATGAAAGCCAAGAGCAGGGCTTTGGTATCAAAGGCGGGGGTAAACAATGCCAAGAGATAGGCGGATAAACTAATCATGATAGCGTCCGCTTTTTACACATATGCACTTGTCTTGTGTACATTTAATTATTATTATTACATATGGTTACTTATTACATTTGTAAAAATCCATAGATACACATACACACACATACACACACACACATACAATTTAAAGTAGCACTATGCAATAGATTTGATATTCCAACCATTGAGACCTATCCTTATGAAAGAATCAACGGCCGGCCTTCCTGCACTTGAAAAACTGTCCCGTTCGCCGTTACTACAGTCTCGTGGATTCATTTCCTCATAAATGTGGGGAGAGGGGCAGTTTTCTTACTTTTGCAATTTTTAGCACCAGAAGTAACCTGAGGAAAAAAAATTAGTCTGACTCTACAATGCTACAATAATTCCTGTACTGAATGTATTTTATTTCCCAGTCCTTCCCGTCCCTTTATAATTTCTGCGAGTCTATAGCATTCACACAAGGCATATCAAACTGGTAGCCACAAGGACTAATCGGACTACTGTGGATACATATTCATTTAGAATTAAAAGAGTATGTGAATATTTAATGGAGAACAAATCCAGTTGAAAAATGGGGAGAAGAGGTTGAAATGAGAAGTGAAGGGTTGTTGCATAATGCACAAGACTAATAATGATGATATCAATGGAGCCCTCATGCACACATACAGATCACATTACAGGGGCTGTATGTATATACGAGTCCAGGGCTGTACAGTATTCCGGGATGAGGGCGGATGTGACCTACGGAGTTGCAACCGTCCGGACCACACAGGTCAATTACACATTGTTCTTCTATTCTCCAGCGTCCACAGGGGGGCTCTTTTCAATTTTTCCACTTCAGCCCGGCCACTTCAACCTTAATATCCCACAAGATTAGTGTTTTACAGTACATCAAGAGCCATTGAGCGCTTCATACAGTCTACTGTCTCTATTACAATAATACAGTACCCCATCCATATCAAATCCTATGCCGTCTGTCCCTGTACAAAAATATAAATTAGCACTCACACAAATAAATCTATATCTACTTTTACCAGGAAAATTTTAGAACCTCTTACAGAGAGATACCTCCAGCCATGACAATTAGGACACACGCTACGTTCATACAAAATCTGTAAAATACTCCCGAAAAACTACAATGGCGTTGAAGTCTGATTTTTAATTGAGGTCCCAATTACTAGATTGCATTGTCCACCCCAGGCCTTTTTAAAATCCTGTATGGAGAATTCAAGGGCAATCATAACTGACACTTAAACATTGTGTGTATAAAATGTGTCCCTGAGAGAATTTTGGAAATGCCACGCTTCACTCTAGGATTTCCTATAGTGTCCTACAAAATACGTATTTTCCCTCAACCTCAACCAGTCCCAATCTGGTTTTCTTTTACACCGTACGCAGTAAACACCAATTTGATTATTTACTCAGATTACCTGTGTTGATCAACCGTACTCAAGTAGATTAGATTAGCATTGTAGGAACACATAAGAAATTAATTTATTTTGAAAATAAAACTGACGCCAGAGGAATTGAGAGAGCTGGGACTTCACAAGCGTATAGACGTATGGATAGACATAGGAGTCTTTTATATTTAGCATAAATGGAAGTGAGGAAAACATTTTTGTTGTTGTCTCGTCCTCTCCGGAGATTTGTTTGAGGAGCTTGTGTGAACGTGTCTGTTGTGTGGTGTGCCCTATGCCCGTGGTTTGGCTTTCCTTTTCTTCAATTGAAATCGTATCAAATGTCATGGCGCCGGAGTTTTTCCTCCCCTTAATTAGAGTCGCTGTCATTCAGCAGTCGCCAGCTATTTTTAACCCTTGCCTTTATATTTGTAGTGGATTGCACACAAGTAAGGCACCCTCAGCTCAGCTCGGTTCTCCCTGTATTTATGTCAACTCAGGCTAGCCTTTGCCTTGGCTGGTTTACCATAAATACGTTATGGAGTCTTGTCTCTATATTTTCTTTTATGATACTTTCATTTTCTTACAGGGAACAATAATTTATTATTGTTACAGGAAATAATCCCCAAGTTTTTATTACAAGATAATTTTAATAATAATAATAAAATTATAAAATCTCCAAAACACAAAAGTTCAAAGTCTCTTGACTTTTATAACAAGTCAAGTCAAAATCTGTTTATCCCAGTGAATTACTAATCTTTCTTGAGGGTTGAATTATTTATCCCTTTGAAAATAATACTACCTCAAAAGTAACGCTCATCTCAACTCGTACCCCAACAATTCATTGTACATACGTTGAGAAACCATATTTTTGTAATCTTATATAGACAAATAACTATTACATATAAAAATGAATATATACATAAATGGCGGAGTTACAACATCCAGAGATTCTCAGCTCAGAAAAGCGTCGCCAAGCTTCCTCATTTCTCCCGACAAACCTGCAGTCAACGTGACATTTCCTCACATGCCATTTCCACTCCTCTCATCCTCATCTCCCCGACCCATCTTGTCCAATGAAGTTCATATCTCTCCAGACGTATGTAACTTCCTCTCCTATTTTCCCCTAATTACAAATTGAAATAAAAACCCAACTTTTCCATCCTCCGTCCAAATCTGAGCTCTCTCATCCCAACTGTTTTATTTCAATAATATTAACTCCCCGTCAAACCAAATTTAATTTCTGAGCTTTGACACATTCCACAATATTTACAATCATTTGACCTACCCAATGGGCGTCAGCTCTTTACAAAAGAAACAAAAAAAAAAAAACAATGCAATCAGATATAACTTTGCACATTTGTTTTTCCAAGTAAATTTCCAAATTTAAAATTCTACTATTCCAAAGATGGGGAGGGGGGTGGGAAGGAGGGAGGGAAGGATCTGAGAAAAACTGAGTGATAAAAATTGGAAGTAAAAGCAGAAAAAGAATAAATTGTAATGGGAATTTGAGCAGGCACGCAGGGAGTGCTTGTTATAATTTAACGGTAGTGAATTAACTAGATCTACAAGGAGGGAAGAACAAGGAAGAGATATGGAATTATGATTTAAAAGACATGTGCAGCGACTGGTGGAGAGAAAAATGTGAAAAAAAGATAAAAATCCATATGCCTGAGCACTACTGTAGATATTCGAGAGTATAGGAGAGCTTTATTGTGTAGAAATATATAATGAACAAGAATTCCTCCGTTTCTGCTTACATGACCCTCAATTGCGATAAAGCCCAAGAGAGAGAGAGAGAGAGAGAGAGAGAGAGAGAGGCAGAGGAGATGAGCAAAGGAGATATTTGATAATCTGATGAAGATGCATGGAGAGGTTCAGTAGCCGAGACTACTCCAAAGTGTACTGCTTCCAACGTTCCACTTGTGTACATTATTAGTAATTCTCAAGATCCAAATATAGACATGGGAATAAAACAACGGTTCGTACAATAAAGATTAACCATTGGGTGTATAGCTGAGACGAGTATTATTTCCATTCATAATCATTTGTATATTGGAATGTTCCCTATGTCTAGATATATGTATCTATACCTACAATAACAGAGAGTACGACAAAGCGTCACTGGAAGCAGCGGGGTGTGCTTATCTGCAAAAATATTTGCTCATGCTTGAGCATTATATTGTATTACATTACGGACTACACATATCTATAAAACTTTTATTTGAGATACATACATAATTATAGCCATCCATAGCTACACAGATGTCCACCGTACATAAAGATATAAGTGAGTGCCCTTAAACAGGAATAATGCACTCACTGGATTTTTACAAGCCGGATTCAATTACATGTATATTGACATGCCGTAAACAAAAGAGCACACGGTTGGAAATTGCTAGAAAAACTTGTGGATTTTTCTCTCTCTAATTAACTCCTCCAATTATCCTTCCACCTGATCCTCTTCCTCTCTCTCTCTCTCTCTCTCTCTCTCTCTCTCTCTCTCAAGCTCCCGTTCATCCCCGGAGCTTTATTGTCTCAGGGCTTGTAATTATCCTGGTTTTTTTTTAAATATAGGATTGTATCAAATTCTTTGAGTCGTAAAACTCTTTCGGATTTCCCACGTAATTTTGCATATTTTATGATGCGTCTTCCACGTCCACTTATACTCACACTATAGACTTGAGCTGAAGGCTCAATTTACTTATACTTTAGTAGAATGTATGAGAACAATTACCTGGAATTAAGTTTTTTCCACTTCCCCAGGGTTTTTAATAATTTCCCCTATTTAGCTAATGTGTCATTTAATACTTCATTTTAGTGGGAGGCTTCCCCATTGTTAGCTCTGCTAATATCTAATTCTTCTCCTCATACACTCTAATGGACGGGTCATTAGGCAATAAATCCAAATGTCTCTTTTAGCTCAACCTTCCGAGTATCTATTTATCTCCACAGGCAAGGAGGCTCTCAATTTGAAATAGTCTTAACTTCAAAGCCTCTCAATATTCTATTAGCCCTGGAGTAATGATATACAAAGATTCTTAGAAGATGGAGTTTGAGTTTTTTTTTTAAAAAAGCTGAAGCACGTGCATGTATGTAAGTTCATATGATTGTAGATGTTCAAAATTTTGAAATTCTTACGATTTAGGGAAAGTTCAAAAACCTTGAGTTGTGTTTAAAAAGAAAAGAAAAATAGTATAACTTAGAAGCCCATTGATCTTGTTCTCAGAGGGGAAAAAATTAGAAATGCAGAGAAAGAAGAGGAAGGCTAGAGAGAGAGAGAGAAGTGTGGCGTGTGGCATTGAGTGAGTCAGTGACAGAGAAGTTGTTGTTTCTTCTACTTGTTTCTGTTTGTTTCTGGTGTGGTGTTTGGTGCAGGAGTAAGTAGTAAATAGTAGTAGTAGTAGTAGTAGTAGTAGGAGGAAATAAGTAAGTAAGTATAAGTAACATTCCCCCAGAAAATAAAGGACCAAGGATGATAATAGGACAGAACAAGTTGAATGCAAATGTGTGGCTCCCATGGGGTCACCTCCAGCGAGCGAGCAACTTGTTCTCTGCCACTTACTTGAAAATATCACCAAAGCTCTCTTTTCTCTCGTTTCTTTGAGTAAAGTTCCTCTGTCTCTCGATTATTCTCACAATGCCCCAAAGTTAAAAAAAAATGACTTTTGTTCCAATCTCCGCTAAAATTTCTAGAGCGAGAGAGAGAGAGAGAGACAGAGGGAGTATAGGACATAATGAGACAGAAAAGCAAAAGAGAGAGAGAGAGAGAGAAAGAGAGAGAGAGAGAGAGAGAGCTAGAGAAAAGGTTTGTTTGAAAATAATAATAATTCCCTGGAGAGTCATCGTTTGGACATTGATGAAGATCCCTGGAGCCCTCTTTAGACTTTTATTTGGCTTGGAGTCTATTCACAAGGAAGGGATTGCATGACGTCATAAATTCAACAAGGGAGTCCCTCTCCACCAAAAATTGCTTATCTTTTCAGATTGTAGGAGAGAGAGAGAGAGAGAGAGAGAGAGAGAGAGAGAGAGAGAGAGGGAGAGAGAGAAGAAGTGAGCCATGACTAAATATAGGCCGAACTTTCCTTCTCCTCTACTTTTACCATACAGTTTATCATATGGTCAGAGGGATATTGCGGTAATGCAATTTAAATAGAAAATAAATAGAGAGCAATACTGTAGCAGGACAGACTTTTCTCCTTTTCCGTCAACTCCCGCAGACACCCAGGCAAATGGGATGGGTGCAACTGTGTCTAATTCCCTATTCTTTCCCTATTTATTTCCATTTTTATTACCCACAACAGAGAGTCTCACACGTGTTGGAATTTCAACCCAGGCTTCATCAGCTCAGGAGTCGGGAGGATGCTGCTTGTCATGACAGTTGCATTTAATTTGCACGGGCCATTCTCCCATTATTTTATTGGTTTTGACGTCGTTTAGATTTATTTCCAACTTGAGCCACCGTAAGTTCTCCCAGTTCCACAGTAGGTCTTATATAACAGACTGGCTAGCTACAAGTCAGTGTGTGAATTTTTTCGTGGGTTCGAGTTACTTCCAAAAAGATGTCGAATGGTATGATCAATGTATGCCTGCAAATCTAGGATGAGCAGATTCAACGCAATATTAAAATGCTAATTATTATTGTACCCGTCCATTTCTTACCAGTTTGAAAGTCATCTTTTGACATAGGAGCATTGTAAGTTTTATTGTACGCCAACTATTTAAAATTTAAAATTAAAGTCCGCTATATAATGTAGTAGATGGTTATGAAATTTTGAATCTTTTAAAAAAAATGCTATTTAGTAGGTATCTTCATTTAAGGGCGGGAAAAGGTTCATCTATGAAGGTACATTCTATCCCGAGATGAAGTTCAAATGGGAGAGTAGAGTCAAAGGCAGGAGCGTTAGAGGAGGCGGATATTTAATGAGAAAGTGGGAGAGAAGAGAAAGGGAATTTAATGAAAGATATAGGAAAGAGCTAGGGAGGTTGCATACATTCCCAAAATATTGACTCAATGCACTGAAACTGCCTCAATTTTCCTTCCCTATATATATACATAATTTTATACCCTCTATACAATAACCTGCTATTTATAGGAGCTCACATATTACATTGCGTGTGCACACTGAAGGATTTTATAGTCGGGAGGAAAGTGTAGGAGAGAGAGAGAGAGAGAGAGGGAAAGAGAGAGAAGGAAAATGTCGGGAGACTGCAACGGAGATAGAAAGTCATTTATCATGTCTTATCTCTTTTCCGAATTTCGGAGAAATTTCTCTCTGCCGGCCTGTCTCCCGGATTCTCTCTCTCTCTCTCTCTCTCTCTCTCTCTCCCTCAATTGAACCAACCAACGAGAGAACTCTCCATTCTATTTCGTCTCCTCCACGACAACTCCGCTCTCTTTTATGCTCCTTCCACTCACATCATATCTATGTACGTAGTGTCTTGCTTACCCAAAACTATTATCAAAACTTGTCTTTCTATTTTCCCTTCCTCTCCCACTCCTCTCTCTCTCTCTCTCTCTCTCTCTCTCTTCTCCTCAAACATGTAAAAAGTGCCTAAGATTTTTTTCGAAAAATTCAAAGGGAACATATCTAAATTTCAAAAATGAGCTGGACAAATTCCCTAGAAAAATTAAATATTAAATGAAATGATAAACTCTATGTTGGGAAATGTGTGGAGGAAAGATGACATTGTTTACATGAGGAAATAGGCCCCCTGATGAGCAAATGAGAATAATATTTTGTCCCAAAAACTCACCTCCCACACATTGAAACCTCTCGGAGAGAGGGAAACTTTGTAGGGAAAAAATCTGACCATCATCGGAGCCATAAAGGACAGAGGGAGAAACAAGTTGTGACTTTTTGAAATGTGACCAGCAGAAAGGGGAAAAAATGACAGGCTAGTTGAGTTATCATGGAGCTCTGGCGAGAAGAACTTGCTCCTCATTTCCAAACTAATCAGTCCTGGCAGTTATACTTTGTCTTTGACTATCTCCTCAAACCATCTTCCTTTTCCCTCCTCTCTCACAACAATTAACTCCGACCCGAACACTTTGCTAATCAATTTACGCCTGTCATAATCTTCGAGAAGTCCCTTTTTTTCAGATGGTTTCAAAACCTTTGGAAAATATACCCCATTCAAAACATTTATTTACTCCGGGACAATGGTTAAATGTAGACCATACTTTGAGGGAAACTTTTAGCCTGGACCACACAGGCATACACAGTAGTTATACATGAGAAATTAATAAATATTAACTCGGTCACTTCATTTCTCAAATCTTTTAAAGCTTCGAGGAGAGTTAAGTATTTCCCTCTCAAGAGTCATATGTGTGTACCTACGTATAATTATGTACATACATAGATACTAGTGTATGTACATATAAGAATGGAGGATTATGAGTCCAACAAATTTTTAATTGCTCGGATTTTAATAACTTCGCACCACTCAGATTATAATAGCATGAGGAAATACAAAAGTACTTATATATAGTAAGCTAGCCCAAAAAATAACTTTGAACTATTTTTATTATCTTACATGTTCCTAGAGCACAAAGAATAGTCATAAAAACTAAAATCCATAGTGAGAGAGAGAGAGAGAGAGAGAGAGAGAGAGAGAGATGAGAAGATAACCTGGAAAATGTTTGTGGGAGTGCATGGCCCTCTTTATTGTTACGACTTGAATGGAAAGGTAGTAAAATGTCTGACGTCCTCAATACTAAATATATTAAAATTAAAAGAGTAGTAATAAGAATTCTTTTCATGTATACTCCCATCCCATGGACGTGTACAATATAATTTAGGAGAGGGATGAGAAAAAAATTCTCCCCTGGAAAATTCATTCCAATATGAAGTTATTAAAAGTACTACGTCTGTGAGAAAATACTTTTTCAAGTGTAAATTCCTGCGTAAAATATTTTAGTACTTTTTTTCACTTTTAGACTTTTCCACTGCCTCGTAAAATTTTTGGATTTTCTGACTCTCAAGGTTGCTAATTTAGTACACATTTGGTACAGTGATATTTTTTAGTGTATTTGTTTCAGCACTATACTAAAAAATTTTGGAAGGCATCAACTTTTTTCAAAATTGATATGTCCGTTCCTGGATCCTTACAAAATAATTTTTTCTCATAGAAAAATGGAGTCATGGACAAAAACATATCATAGAGATAAGTAATTATACTAAGGGTAAAAGGATGGATAGAGGAGATAAGTACGCAAATCTGGAGTCATTGAGTGGAAACACAAGAAATGGCAGAGTTACTTCAAGAATGTTACTGTAGGTCAAAAATTGCTAATTAACTTGGAGAGGGATAAAAGGGAAGCATCAGGAGTTATATACGGACGAGATTAAATTGCACAATGTACGTAAACTACTGGGACTGCTGCTGAGTAGAGTCCGATGGCAAGGCGTAAATACAAGGTTTCAAGTGCAGTATTTATATAGAGTTGTAATTGCGCTCGTAAGCTATAGGACGTACGGGAGGAAGTGAAGGAGTCATGGTGGAGTGTTTTAAGTGCGAATAAATTGGTAGGAGTGGAGGAAATGTTTCATATCATACTGGGGATTTACAAGCTATTTCATGTTCCTGCACTTAATTAGCTTCATTTGAGACTCTTAATTTGCGACTGTAACAAGAGCAACTTGGAACGACCACTTCTTGTTCGGAGGCAGCAAGCGGAGGATTTAAGACTAGGATTTACTCATGCAAAGGAAATATTTGTTTCATTGAATTATTTCATCTTTTTTTTTTGTCTTCACTTATTAATCAACTTTATATTTTCATTCTGAAGGAGGAACTTCTGAAGGATCCCTAGTAGTCATTTCTTTGTTTTAGGACTTGGTTCTCTCCTTATAAATATATCTATAGGAATTTATGTAATTACATATCTTTAAATACAGAAATGTAATAAACGCCGTTTTCAAATGTGTCTGCACATTTTTGTTACTTCAAACCTGTACCTTCACAGTTGGGGGTACAATGATATTTTTAAAAGTGCATCTTTTGCAGAATTTGTAATTGGAAGCACTACATTTTTTTAGTATTACTCCAATCAAACAATTGTTATTGAATACAAGTTAACCCTTTATGTACTGTACCTTCACATAACGAACACACCGTCTCTAGGCAGATCAATTGTTTGAGCGGCGTCAAGGTTAACCAAATAAAAAAAAATTTTAAAACTTCACCGTTGGGTTTAGCCCAGCATTACAGCACAGATAAGATAATGGGGAATTTTACTACTATAACATAAGAATAATTCTAGTACATAATTTCCATAGGGAGGGAAAAGACGCTCTATAGGAGGAGTAGGAAGGCAGGAGGGAAAAAAATAAAGGGAGAGAGAAAAAGAGAGAGACCGGAGGAAGGAGAATTGAAGTTACATTTGGGTGGCTGCGGATGGCTTGAGAGTCGGAAATTTGCTGCCTTTTTTCCACAAGTAAAATATGATTTCTCTCTCGCCTTTACACCAATTTAATCTCCGTTTTGATTTCCGCCTTGCCAAAATATTTTCTAGCAGGGGGTTCCGCTCTCTCACTCACACACACACACACACACACATACACATACATACATACATACACACACTCTCTCTCTCTCCGCTCTCACTGCTTTTCCTCCTCTTCTTTGCCTGGTTCAGTGAAACCTCTCCCAGACGCTTCCATTCTTCTCTCTCCTCTCTCGCCCCAGGTCCTTCCTTTCACTACCTTTCTCATTTCTTTTCATCATCTTCCAACGTTTTCTTCGAATTTTCCCCCGCAAAATAATATTCCCGTTTGATGGTTCTTGGGAAGACTTTTGACGCCATTTCGGATTTTTCCCTGTGAGGAGATGCAAGACTTTTGAAAAGTCCTATGTTTGCATTCTCTCATATTATAAAAAAGAGGAAAGATCTTTAGATCCGTACTGACATAGTGATGTCATATGTATGAGACACAATTTTAACATTTTAATTTTAACGTTTGAGCACATGTTCTTATTGTTAGTACTGTAGAAAAAATTTTAAATTATATTTACTATATTAATACCTCCTATTATAATATTCATGTCAGGGACAAATTATTCACAGAGGCTTTCAAGCATTTGTTGTAATTCTTATATGTAAGAGCAGGTTTTTTTAAATGGTCAAAAGTTTCCCGCCACAAAGCAAAAGTTACTTTGTGTTCTTTCAAATAAATAGGCTATGCTTGTGTGAAATTACCAGTGTAGCCCAAAAAGGGGTGTATTTTGGAACAAAGTACTAGTGAAGCTCCATAGCCTTTGCTGTGATATTCCCGATAGGGATAATTCCTTGGTGGGATATTTTGTTTTTCATTTTTGAATGTATATTTTTTAAGTTAAGATAGACGTAGGGATATATTATAGATATGTAATTATATGTATGATATATAAGTAGGAGGGTCTATGGAGCATTAAATATTTAAGAGGGAGAAAGATGAAGGGAGAAAAGAGGAAAGGAGATAGGGGAGTGTTATCTCCGTCCGTCAGGAAAACGCTCTGATTGCCACAGACTTTATCTCATTTCACCAAAAAATCCTTTCAATGCCCATCTCATCAACACAACTATTTCTTCTTAGCCTCCCTCATGAGATGTATACATCCATGCCTTTACCATAAATGCATTTCACTATTGTACACTTTAAAATAGGAATTTACATAATTACATATCTATCTATAGATAAGTCTATATAATTATACATAGATACAAGCACTATGGAAATTATCTCGAAATTCTCACAGTGCCCCAAAACTACTAGCACAAAAAGTTACTTGTCCATACATATGTAATTATTACATGTTTGTATATCCAAAGATACTCTGTTTCAACAATAGCCTGAAAAAAAAAACTTTCTGTACAAAAAACTAGCCCGACTCCGGATTCTGCATCCGATATTCCTGACACGATGACTAATTGACAGAGCCACGTAATTTAATAAGAGTCCGCTCAACAAGGTGGAAGCGGACGGAGGAGCAGATAAGGTGCCTCTATTGACAACCCTGATGAGAATAATTGATAGGTGATCCCCAGACGAGAGAGTCGGACATGTTCCTCTCACTCAGTCATGTCCTGACATTCTAAACAAAACAAGTGAAAAGTGACTCAATTATTGACCAGAGAGCATTCCTTCTATGAAGGCATTTTTGGTACGGAAAAAAAAAATCCCCTCAAAAGGTTATCATCTGACTGGAGTCAAAAAGGAACCAAGAATTTCCCTCGGAACAATCAATCTTTTCCGATTCCAAGTCACTCAGGAGACACACAACAACCAAAGGGGAAAAAATCAAATTCAAATAATACAAGTTTTTCAATTGAACGCCTTTCCTCTCCTCTTTCCATCATACACAGAGACATGCACACAAACAAAAGTCAACTTTATTTTTTTTTATCTTCCACATTTTTATTATCAATTCACACCATCCTTTTCAATGGTTCTTTATCCCCCTATACAATTTATACATAGGTATGTACATAAGTAATTATACATACGGGAAGTAATGGGTCCGCCAATGATTTGACGAGTGATGGGAGCATCGAAATGTATAAGATTTACAATTGCAAGCATCAAACAGAAAAGAATGTATCCTCGTATATAGACATATAAGACAAGTATCTATAGGTATACGTGAATACATAGATATAGATACAGCATAGAAGCTTAAGCATACACATGTATTTCCATAGGCTTACAAAAGTCCCTTTCAGAACCACATTGATTATTTAAACATGGAGAGAGCTGACTTACGAATTAGCATTTCACTCTCGACACAATACGGCCCTAGCCTTTCATTAGCCGTTACGCAGGTCAACTCCGAGGTTTTGCTTCAATTCCCCCACCCTCTTGCCCTTTTTCACACGTTTGGCCTTCCTGAGAGGGATCCTGCAGCGGGTCAAAACTGTGGCTCGAGATCATTACGTGGGCATATGAATGTTCCTTAAAAACATGATACTATATTTTTATTTATGATCAGATTTTTTTCCCCATTTTAATAGGTTTCGTATTGAGACTTGGAGAAGGCAAGTCAAGAATAATGAGGTATTGTACTTGCCAACTGTGCATTGTGTGTATGAAATGTGAAGCTTTAAAAATTTGTAGTAATTTCAAGGCAATTTTTAGTCCGGAAATGAGGAAAAGCGTCCGGGATGTGTGTCATTGAATGGGGGAGGGCGGAGGATGGGAATAAAAAGTAAATTGATAATCATACACGTAAGCTTTATGAGACCCTGGGCTGGTTCCAGTTGGAAGGATCATCGCCTCACATTTATAAAGGGATTTTGACTTTCGAGGGAGGGAATACAATGGGAGAGACAGTTGACACTTTGTTACGTTTCAGGCGCGTGCTTCCAAATAGCCCGCCACGTGCTTCTCGCGCTTTTTCACTCCCTTTATGTCCATCAGCCCTGCAGATTTCTGTTTTTCATGTCTGCTATTCCTACGCTCTTTACCTGGAGCTAATGTTTACTGCACCAGGAATATGACAATTTGTGACATTGTGACTTTTATCCATTTCAAAGAGACAGAAAACAACTGCATTGTAGCTTGGAAGCTTTTAAAAAACAAATGATATTATAATATCAACCATGTTGAAATAATTGGAATACGTGGATATTGCTTAGAATCAATTTATTTGCCAAGCTTTCGAACTCAAACAGTGTTCATCTTCAGGGCTTAATTATGACTAACTATGCTATCCTTGTTTGATGTAGTATTTATAAAAATTTTACATTATTTTAATTTAAAATGATATTATATTCCATGAGCGCATGAATTCTATAAAATGTGATCTCAAAGTTTACCAACTTATCTCAGACGACCATAGTTAGAAATATAACAGTTCAAAATAACAAACAATTCTGTTTTCGCACAGTATTTCATCTATAGACCAGTAAAATCTATCTATAAGATTTCCTTTACTATTTTATCTGTAGGTAGAGAGCAAAAATACAAATGTGAATTCATTCGCACTCTGTACTAAAGCATGTCATTGTAAGAGTAAAATTTGGATTTGTGGGCGCTACGATGGATTTTATGTCCGATTTTAAAGTAATTACATTAGCCAAATAGTCAGCTTCCACTGTAAAAACAGGCACTGTAAAAAAATCAATTCTCCCATTGAACCAGAATTTACTTCCAGGGTCATGTCAATAACAGGCATTGACCTGAGTCATACTAGTATAAGATCATCATAGGAAGCTTTCGTCTCCTCGGAGGACCAAAATAATTTCCAGACTTTTAAATGGTAGTTTCGAAAAAGCAAGAAGATCCTTTTCAAACTTGGACAATTCAGTCAATTGATTTCAGTCTAACTTAACACAAGAAGTTTGTGTTTAATCTATTGTTTGTACAGCGATCAAACAGGCTGAATTTGCTTACTGGCTTTAAAATCAAACGTAATAATTATTATTTATTAGATAGCAGTTTAGGAGTAAAATTAAAAACAAAATCTAAACCACAAAATTCGAGGAAAATGTGGATATCGTAAACTTTTACAGGATAAGATGAATTGGGGAAAATATCTCCTAAAAAGATGAACTAAAAAGATTGGATTGTGGGTCGAGGGAAGGGACTCGGAGGATGATGAAAAGGTGCAGTTTTTGCTTGGGAAAGTCCGGGTTGAGGATGGATTAGCGAGGGAGGAGTGGGTGACGGCGATAGTGTCGTCATGGTAATCCTCCATCCAGAGCCCACTGCCTTTAGCCACACATTGCATCTTATCCTTTCCCTCTCTCCATCTCTCCTTTTCCTCTCTCTCCATCTTCCCAGATTAAATCTGGCACTCCAAAATGTAACTTTTAACTTCCAACTTTTCCTTTCCCTCATCCTGCTGGATACGTAGATAGATACAGATACATGTGTGCATATGTAAATATGTATGTATGTGCTTCACAAAAATACCAGCATATGTCCAATATATGTACGTACCCTCTACAAATCCTCCCATTGAACCATCCACTGATGCTCACAATATAAAAATAAAATGAAGGGGTACAGAGTATCCATGGGTCCATGAATGTGTTCGATAAAAGGGGAAAGATTGATGGAATTTAAAAATCCATAGAAAGCACCTTGTAACCGCAGGTATTTCCTATAATGACAATGTAACTTAACTTACTACTCATCAACCTGAGATTACTCAGGAGGAATATGAAATGACTGGAAATTAAAGTACAGATAAAATATGCATAACTTCCCTATACAAAAAACACATGTACAAAGGGTTAATAGAACCGGAACCCTCACAGGTTGAGGATCCATCGAGGAGGGACGGATGGAAGGAAATGAAAAGAATGTGAATACTGGAGTGGAAGTAAAGAGTGAGTGAAGGAAGAGTCGATTAGCATGGAGGTTGTTGATGGGGACCAGATTGTTCCCAGTGATTAGCAAAGATTCATCATCATCAGGGAGATGGCAAAGCGTCAGAGATCAACACTTTTTGCACCCATCCATCAAAATATCAATCGACCGTGAGTTTCTATCAAACTTGCATTAAGCTCTGTCTCAGTGTCTCTCCCTCGGCGCATCTCTCTCTCTCTCTCTCTCTCTCTCTCTCTCTTTCACTCTCCGAATCTCTCTCTCTCTCTCTCCTCCCCTGGAGTAACATTTAACCATGTAAAGGAACAAAACGGTCCTTTGAGCCGCACTCCAAACTTACGCATCTCCCATTCAATTCCCACTTGCTAAATAGGAAATATGCAGAGGGCTATTATGTCACCCCAAAATCCCTTGGCAGACAGGTTATGACCCTCTCGTCAGGCATCAGTGAGCCCTTATCCAGGCATATTTACTGTACGTACTCTAATGTCAATCCTAGCTCGTAACACAAACACGCACTATTTTCCTAACAATAATTTTTACAAAATTGTGTACAACATTGTTCTAATAAGTATAGGTAATTACTATTTTCCAAAAATTGCAAACAACTTCCTGGGGCTCCATTAAAATAATAAGTCTTCAAATTTGAAACTGATTAATATAAAATTATGAACTAGCACCCCACATCCACCTTGTAATGATCTCATGTGGATCTTGTAAATAGATGTGATTTGCTGTCATATGAAATTCATTCATAGTGTAATTCTCCTTCAGTTCTAACCATAAGCAGTGTCTTCTGTTGAAGTATCTACATATCAGTATGTATAGGGCGAGGAATTTAGACAAAATCAGATTTTGATTAGTAATAAATTTCTGGATTGTATGTATAATTTATTATATCAATACAGTCCTTTTCGTTGTTAATATATTCCCTCGGTCTAGCAGCAGGTGTCTGTAAATGTCACATTGTCTTGACCTTATTAATTTTTTTTACAGGAGTACAGTCCTGAAATTTTTAGCAAGAGATTTTTTGAGATATAATAATATTAGAGATGCATGTGAAGGTAAGTACAATTAAGCGGATATTCTCAAGGAAAATGTGAATGAGGGAAAGACGGATCGAATGTCTAATGGATAAAGAATAGGACTGAGTAACAAGCTTACAGGTTCAATGTGATTCCGGTTGAGTGGACAATCCGAAAAAGTTGGTTAACTTTGAATCACGCGGACGGTTTATTCAGGGAGGGAGATAAGAGGCAAGCGATCAAGTCACTTTAGGGGAGGCAATAGCCGGGTATTAACTCTGTCCGATGCACAAAACGACCAAAGCGACGGCTGGTAGTGTGAAAGGCTTCCGTTGCCTTCAGAGTTCACTCCTAAAACCCTCTACAGTGTCTTTGGGCTTGGGAGTGTAGTTGGTATGTATTTATAGAAGGGAAATATGTTCCCTTTGGAACCTGCTCCTCGTGAAGAGTGAGGGAGACAGAGAAAGTGGTTAAATTGGATAGCCCTCGCTCTCATGGCCTTGGATCTGATAAAGTGGGAGAGAGAGAGAGAGAGAGAGGAGCCGCAATGTAATCTCGCAATAGAAAAGTTTATTTAGTAAATTTGATTGCATCAGGATCTCTTCACTTTTCCATTGACTATCGAATTAAGTCGCTCCTCTGACTCTCGGCCCTTTATCAACAACCAAATCACAATTACCCAGGCGGAGGATTCGCAGGGGAATCTCCACATTTTTCTTGTCCTTTCCCGCCTCATCAAATGCAATTCCGTCTTTAATTTTTCCTTCCTCCTTCCATTCCAACTCCTGTTACTTTCTCCATCCTCAGCGTAAGTATGTACTGCTCGTACTGTCCAAGTAGTACACTTTCTAGAGAATAGTTCTTTCCCGAATCTCATTTGATTTTATCCTCGTGAAGATCCCATGACATGACCAGCTCTCTCCTGTGGATCTTATTTCTGGACTCTCCTACAGCAACCTTCTGTCTGGAGGATGATTCAATGCACTTTTTGATCAAGTGTTAAATTACATACAGTTTCCCCTACAATAATTCTATGTTGATAATTATTATTATTAAACCATATGAGCACATAACCACAAACTCACCAATTAATTTGTCAGTGACACAGAATTTATAAAGGGCTTCAATGTTCAATAATATAACGTCAATGAGCCCCCGGCTTAAAATTAAAATCATTTAAGTTAATTCCAGTGCACTGCCCCTCTGAATACACCCCTTGTAGTAAAATATGACTCAAAATTAATTTACACATTTTATTTAGGATTATTATCAAATTCATTAAAGCTAATAATTATAATGTAAGCTTTTCATGCATGAAATGATTATTTGAGATACACCGGCTTGTAAAACCACTACAATCAAGTGTGATTACAAATATGTAATTAAATACACTTCAGCCCACTTACTCCATGAGAAGTCAAGTAAATTTCTCCCCTAAACCTGTAATAAATTACTATGAAAAGCCAGAAAAGTTCTAGGCCCACCTTTACTTGTTATCAAGTTCTATGGGCAAGTGTCTATAGCGGAAATAAATGAAATTTGTCTATCCTTTTAGAGTATAACTCTCATCCAGCTCAAATTCGAATTTCATTGCAAGAATAAGTAATTATATGTAATTATATGTAGCTGCCGTTTAAAAAATACCTTAAAGCCTTATATGTCTTAGGATTTAGAAAACTTTGTTTGTCAATTAGTCACACAGGATTCAGCATAGCTTATTCATGTACATACATACATTTGTCTATAATTATATGTAATTACATGTATTGCAGGGGATCATATGCCTTAAATGCATCTCCGTCTATCTACGGTTAACCCGGAAGAGTGATTTGGGGAAGAGTGGAGTTAGATGGGAGAAATAGAGGATTTGAGTAGTGCTAAATACGTTTGGAATCCTTTGGGCAAATTAACCACAAATCAGTCATGTCGCCAGAGATTTAGCACCACTCGCCCTTGTAAATCATCGCCTCTCTAGCTGTCTTCCTAAATTCCCTATCATCTCTGTACTTAATCCCTGGGATTTTTAAACCACTCTGGAGAGTTTTCAAACTTACTCCTTTTAATTTATTATTTCGCACACCGTCCCTCCGCCATCAGACGGGCTGACCCAGCTAACTTGTAATCGAAGGAAGAAACCACATGAAAACTCTCGCGCTATCGTTTTTATAGATAGATACTTATTGTGACACTAAAGAAAAGGTTCGTAAGTTTAACTTGGAAAAAAAAATTAAATGTAACACTAAACCAAAAGGTAGAAGGGATAAAAAAAATAAGTCCTATGGAAAAGAGCAAAAGGAGCATGTAATGTTGGGAGAGCGTGTGCCTGAGTTTTGCAGTGCATAAATCGTTGGGATTTATTTTGTGATGTGTGATTCCCAAGGAGAGCTTTCCGCTCTTAGGGTGCATATCAGGGTTGATGATGATGACGGTGCACACACGTTAAACTCCAGTTGGGTTGCACAATCTCAAATGAGCAATTGACGGGAACGTCGGCCGAACAAGGAATGACAAGAGTAACTAAATCTGGGAGAGTTCCTCCTCACTATGTCCTGTGTAACAGTCCCTGTATCATCTAATCCGACAGCTTTCCCAGCCAGCAACTGGAAATCAACGCGTGTGTATTTCACTCTAAGAGTCTATGATCTGTAACGCACCCCTCCTTTGAATGACTTTTGCCTCAGTGGTAGGGACGTGCCTATGGATATTTATATGGATAGATACATATGAATCGATATGTAATATTATAGACGCTGACTCCAGAGAGAGAGAGAGAGAGAGAGAGAGAGAGAGAAAGGAGAGTCGTATAAAGGGAGCCCACTTAATACGCTTTTAATTCAAACACCAACCCTTATCCCACTATATATGACTTTCCAATGGGATTTCCTACATAAATACCCGCAACCCATTAATAATGCTTAAACAAGCTTGAAAAAAAAAACCTGATGCACATAAGCACGCAGTATAATTGCCTTTTTGAAAATCTCAACGATTTACTACTAACATATGCATAGGCGTATCTATCTATATAACATGTATATGCAAGTAGATATTATTAAAACTTTAATTTAATAATATAGTATCATGTTGTATACAAAAATCAGTGGGATTTTATAAATTTTTATTAAACTTGAATTTTTAAAATTGTACGTATTATTTGGGGGTCTCCTCTTCAGCGCCAGTACTTAGGAGTGGCGAAAGCTCTGCTAAATGTCTGGAAAAGCCGGAAAGTGAGGAGGTCTTGGAGGGTGTAAGGTTCGGGTGGAGGTGGTGGTTGGAAGACGGAAGTGTCCAAATTTTCTTTGTCCTCCTCCCCTCCTGTACTCCTCTTGACTGTGTCACTCTTTGCAGAGCCACTTCTTTCTCCGTTGGGTGTCAGAGTATTGAGGAACTTGATAAAATGCTGCCGACTGCTGCTCCCATGAAGCTTATTGTGAGACAGGGCTTTCGGGATTTTCTCTGTTGTCACTATTACTGGGATGTATTGGTGGAAGATCCCATGCTCGGTTACATGACAAATACGGAAACCACTGGGGTCATCCCCGAAGGGTCCACCCAAGGCTGAGGTCACCACTTGCTCAAAGTTCTTGTAACGACCGCCGCCATTCCTGTGGTAGTGACCGCAGAAGATGTACTTGACTCCTGGAAAAAGTACAAAAGATAAATTGGACAAAAGTAAAATTACCAGTCATACAAAAAATATGCTCAAATTTTTTACAGATTGAAAAAGAAATAATTGTTGCAATTATTGAAGAAAGAAAGATTGGTCATATTGTATCTAATTATTTAATTTTAAGTTTATTGGACATACTTTGACCCAGTATATAATAAGAGGGGTTTAGTCAGTCAGTGTTTCGGTATTCCCCTCTGACCTCAAGTATTTTCTTAAGTGTAAACATTGTTACATTGTTATTGTGCAAAAACTTACCTTGCTGATCCAGGATGTCCATTATTTGAAACCGATTTTCTTTCTCGATATTTAAGTAACTCACTTCTTCTTCATTGGGATGGTCCACGAAAAATGGAATATGTTGGAACACGACTGTAAAATTATGTAAGAGAATCATTTTGTAACAATAAGATCATGGCGTGATGTATATAAGTTTAAGATCATGAATGGATAGGAAGTACCCAAATGCTGAGCAGTTGTGTCATGAATGTTCTTCAAAAATTCCAACTGCTTCTCCGTTCTTTTCGGGAGACACTGAGGTTTCTTGAAGTATTGGGAATTCACTACGACAAACTTGACGCCTCCTACCCGGAAAGAAAAGAAATCGGGTCCGAACTGTTTCTTGTAAATGATGTAGCTCAGGGGTGTGGGCTCATCACAGATGTCATGATTCCCACAGACGCATATAAGTGGGATCTCGGGATCAAGTTGCTGGAAAACGTCCACAAAGTCCTCATACTGCTCCTCTCTCACCTTGATCTCATCTGGCTTGTTCGGATGAGCATCCAACATGTCCCCACAAATCACCACGAATCTGGGCTTGGGACGCATTTTATTGATGCACTGAATGGCGGCTGAGGTGAGTGCCATCTCTTCATCCCAATGTGGAATTTCTTTTTTTAAGATGAATTTCTCTATCAAACCAAATTGAGGGTCAGCCATTTGGATAAATGTGAAGGGGCCTTTCCAGTCGGCTTCCATCTCTTCATCAAAGTAGTTCCGCAAGTTCATGGGGAGAATTGCGGGGAAACTTTTATCGTCTAATTGAATCAAGGCTTCCGTGCTTTTTGCCATTACTTTTCGAAAGGCTTTCATTTTGACAATTTTGGATTTGGACGGATTAATTTCACTTGAAAATTTTGTTTGGGATGTACTAAATTATAATATTATTCCCTGCATGTGTAAATTTGGAATTTTCTTTAATGTAACTTATTACAGCCGGGCTTGCTAAACTTGTCTTGCACTGAGGAATTTCTATGGGGGTGGAATCATTTTAAATGATTATTGGTGTGGCTTTGTGCTTTGATGCAACTACACTACAATCTACAATAGCTGATTATGATTTAGATTCAAGTTGTATCCAGTATTTTTGTTTATAGCTTTTGAATTTGGATTGATGAGTTTTCGATTAATTGTAGCTTTTTAAATTGGTGTATATTCTAATGTTACTTTTAAATCTACAATAATAATTATTATTATTATTGTAATTAAAACAATAACTTATAGACAAGGCAACGATTATTGTCAGAATCAAAAGTAAAAAAATGTATTTTTATAGCATTGCAGTTATTTCAGACAAGTTAAACCATGACAGATTCCATACAAGTATTTTGAGATACATTTTTGATGGTGCATTTTGTCATCACCTTTTCAATCTAAAATTCGCTTGACAACAAAAGTTTCCCGAAAAAATATCAAGAGTCCTTTCAGTCAAACTTTATTTTGTGATAATTTTTCTTCGGATTACCCGGCCATCACACTTTGTAATAATTTTGACCACAAAATTGTAAAACTTCCTGGAAGTTTCGCATCAACGGATAAAATTTCTCCCGGAAATTTTCCCTTGCATGCCTGAGAATATAGATAGATATACATACTTCATCTGAAGTGTCAAACAAAATGGAATTTGATAACGTATTTAACTACTTGTAATCCTCAGTTACATGTATCTAGACGTCCGTCTGCAAGGATAATATACAAAATTCCTTGGACCAATATATTGTATCCGCCTCCGGTACTAGGTAATAACCAGTCTCCGAAAGTATCGGAAGTAAATTCAGCACACTGTGGTAGGAAACGATAGTAATTGACATAATTGAGGGTAAATTTAACAGGTCAAGCAGACGTATTGCGTAAAAATGGATTCCCCTAAGAAAAGTTGTCCCGCATGGTAATTTCCTTTCATATTAACCCTACTACAAGCATAAAACCTTTTGAAGTCATTATAATTTAGATTCTCAAAAGAAAAGCGACTAATCAGGAAATGCAGGAAGACAAAATAAATGTGTCCAGGATTTTTACCCTAATGGTCAAAACTATAGAGACCTAAAGTTTTAGTGTTTGGTTATGAGCGGAGCTCAGGGCTTTCCAGGATTCTGGCATAGCATATAAAAGCAAGTCTCAAAAAGTTTTCTACACTCCAAACACTGTTAGCTTAACAAAGTACATATAAAGACTATACTCATAGTATGTGAAACGAATAGGCTTAAATATTCCACGGAGTGTAAGTTAAGCCCATTGAGAGATGGATGTAAATGGGAGGCCCGGCCGCAGTCGCGTGTCACTTTTGCATGATATGCTAATGTGAAATTAATCCAGGACATTTATCATCGCACATTCGACTTTTACGAGCTTTTCTCTCTGCAAGAACTTGAGAGAGGCTTAACTGCAACATCCAAACTAAGTCCTATAATTATGCTATGCTAATCTATCGTTGAGTCCGTCCTTCTCCCCAAAAGCCTTTCTCACATAGACACACACACACACACACAGAGGATAGTCACAGTAGAGCTCGGGAGTACACGCAGTCAGGAGGCATTCAGTAATGCATAAACTGGTGTCGTCCGCTGGGCTTAAAGTGCATTGCATGGAGTTACAGCAGTCAGAGTACAAAAAGTGTGTACATAATTAACTAGCTAGTTTTTGTTGTGATTATTATTTGCACCATACACACATTTGCCAGGGAGGAGAACACGCTGTTTTATTATGATTTCCAGGAGCTTGGCATGGAGCAGGCAAACTTACCTTCACACACAAAAAAAAACTACAATTATTATTGTACACTATAGTGCATATACAGAGCCCCCTCGCTATAGGAGCCCCGCTTATAAGAACATGAGGTGCTAAAATATTGTGACACACTCGTGTTTATCACAATGTTAAGTATTTCCCTTACATGAGCATGCCATATTGTAAAAGAGTTACATTTTGATGCTTTTGTGAGTCCTCTCACAGCCCGAGTGTACTGTATAGGTACAATTGCCAGAGATGTCATTTGTGTACGATTGTGCATGCCCCTTCAGATTCTATGTACATATGCATCACACTGCAGAGAGAACCGGCTTTTGAAAACACTCGTCTGTCTCCACACAACATCATTTATTTTAGATCGTTTGTCACCCGTTCAGCCATGTGATTCAACCTTGACTGGCAGGAGAAACACCTACGTGATTTCCTCTATATCTATAGATACCTATAATTATTAAGTATCCCTATAATAAACATGGCCAGTGTACCATGTTCCCCAAAATTGATGATGAGAGTTCTCACTTCCATAAGACACTCGAAGACAATCAAAGGGAACATTTTACAGCCTTTCCCAAAACAGGGTCAAAATCTGGGGGTCCGATGTTGTATTTTCACATTTTGAACATGAATTATTGTATTGTAGTAATAATGGGCTAAGATGCAAGGGACATCCATAGCCAAAATCTGAGCAATTGTTAACCAGAAAAAGAGATTCCGCCGCATAGAAATTATTACGTGTTCTTGTCCAAGCTAAATTTCTTAAAAATCAAAGGGTACAAAATTGACTGTCTCAGGAGAATCTTTTTAAAAGGCAAAAATTAAGCTTTATAAACGAACAATTTTTAAAGCATTCCCAGATGTGCACTACGATTTAATCTTGGCATGGACGTTAAATTTTATCTATGCAATGTTTCCAACGCAAATTGGGTTTTGCTTGCAAAATTGTGGATTGCAGTGGTTAACTTGTGCTTCTTAACTATCTTCCTTAGAATTTACCTGCTTTTAAAATGTATTTTCCAGATGCTGAGGTATGTTTCTGAGCCTATCACGTACTGTAGACATGTGTCTATATATGTACAGAGCGCATAATGTTCATATCTACAGAGCACAACTCCATAATAATATGACGATAAACAAATCTTTTACAATTTTATTACAAGATTTTTACAATGGAAGAGTTCCTGTAGTTGTCTTCAAGCGTTACACATAAATCAATCATCAGACGCAATGAACCCCCAACCTGATTAATGGAAAGCTACAAAATACAGAGTAAATGGATAATGGGACCAATTGAAAAGAGGACCCCCAAGAATGATCAGAGCCTGAAAATGAGTACATTCCTCCTGTCACTTGGAAGACACATCTCAAAGACAAAAGTTATCACTCATCCCAGCCTGTCACCAATTTACCTGACGCAAGATAGCCCCATCGGATCAGATCAGGTCACCCCAACACGCTCGAGGAACGGAATGTCAATATATATTGCAAATACCAGACATGAGCTGGGGTCAGATAAAAAATCCCAATAATGTAAACTTATTTGGAAGGAAGGTAATAGTTTTTGAGAGGAGAGAGGGGCTTATCATCATTTGCCCGTCAAAGTTTTTAAGTCCTTCCTCCTCTTGAGATTTTGAACACCAGTGTTGTTTTCTTTGCCTTCCTTTTATTACTGTACACCATTACATGTATATTGTGGAGATACTTGACACAGACATAAAAACGGACATTGGATCATGTCAAGTGTGTTTGGCTGGCCGTTGTCAACTTTTACAACAGCCCTGGTATTGTTTCAGTATGAGACGGACCATGTGCATATGTAACGTGTGGTGGTATATCTACGTCAACGTAATTATTTATCATGTCGTAAGACACGTCTAATTGTCAGCAGGTTTCTCTTGCAAAATGGGGTGAAGACTGGGAATAATTGGCTGACCAGTCTCTTGACATTGACAGGAACAAGCGCATGAATCTCCTGTAATTTCTTCCATGCTTTCCCCATAATACATAATTCACATTCTTTATTACAAATGAGGCACAAAATAACGAAAATTCCTCTGCTCCCCTCATAAGATGTGCTTTAAATGGGCGAGATTTCCGGAGATTTTGGGGGAGCTAGGATTCAGGAATGTCAAGTGAAGTGTCAAGTTTCACCAACACTTTATTGTGCACACTTGTCTATAAAGACTATCATAAGAATGGTTCATAAAACTCGGAGGGAATAATTCACTGGGTTTTATTCCTTTTATTCCCAGATTTGTCATTCCAGGATTTTGAGTCAATCTTAGTTTGTTTTTCTTTTCATACCTTCACAGTGTATAATCACATGCATAAAATCTCCTGTACTTACATATGTTAAAAACGTATATGATTTTATTAAAGATTAAACAATGAGCCTTTTGTTGATAGTTTATCCCTTTATTTTTAGAATTCAAATTATGGTAATTCACGCTTGTCATTTCCTGAAAAGGTACATAGATTATACACTGATTGAATCAAGGAAAGCTGTACCATTGCCAGTGTTTCGGTTTTAAATTGTTTTCTTGCTTCTTTTCAGTGGAGTCATATATAAGAACAAAGTTACAATAAAATAATTATAGCATAAATATTATAAACAGCACCAAGAAGTCAAGACGGGAGTTAAGTCACATAAATGTAGATACTTGTTCTAACGCGAGAATTGAAGCCCTACCGTTGTCCTACTTTCAAAAAATGTCATGTCTCCCACATTCAAGTTCGGGTAAGATATTACACACTGAAATTCTAGTTTTGTTCCATTAATCTTTGTTTGTTTCATCAGGACAGGGCTGTTCTAACCAGATAGCATTGAAGCCGTAAGAGAAAAAAGAAAACAAGTATTTTAAAAACGAATATTTTGTACGTCCTTTAAATGACTTTATCTTAAAACGACAAAGGAGCGGAAAAATTTTGTCCTACAGACATTACAAGCCACGAGCCACGGCAGAAGTCCACAGTCCTTCTAACAATAAATAAATCAATACCATTCTGATTCTTACAAAAGAGGAGCAGAACAGTACAATGCTCTCTCTTTATAAAAGCACCCGTCCAAGGAACAAAATTTGGCTCTCGTAAGGACAACAATAACACATGGGTAAATATAAGTAAATGTGCTCTCTGTCCAAGTATTTTTGTTCCTACGAAGAAATTGCTCCTGTCCCGGGGACTTCTTCTTACACCACGAGATTATTACTGTGCTCACAATGTAATAGAAATTGTCCATCACAAAATTAATATCTCTTCTTATAAGAGCCTACGCTGCTCTTTCTATACGAGCCCCCGAAAGTACCCAAATTTGATCTCTAAAGGCATGTTTTTATGTAATCAACTTTGTGGTATGTACATTGCCCCAATTTTACCAACATAGGGAACATACGCTCTTAAATAAACGAGTCCCTGTTCGGAAACACCCACTATATGTATAAGCAGGGGGTACTCCCGCTATAACGGCCTGCCTTTTAAAATCTTTTTCTCTACAGAAGCAAAAATATTCAGCAAAATTTCAATTTGATCCCAATTTTAATCTAATAAAATAATTAATACTAATTATTACAATTATTATAATTCTGTTATGGCTAAAATAATTTTAAAATGTAATACAAATTGATTGTCAAGAAACGAAACACACAAATTAGCCCAATTCTATTGTACCCCCTTATAAGTGCCGGTCAATCCAGTGCAAAACATATATATTTTGAAACCTCAGGAGTTTATAATTTTCCTATTGCATATACACATATAATTATATGAACGTCAAATGTTTATTTTTTTATTAGGGAAGCTCTAATATACCTACCTACTGTATGGCCAGAACGAATGAAATCCATACTAATATTTTTCCATTGCATTTCCTAGTTTACGAATCAATCATCCAAGTTAATTTTTTTAAGTTCTGATTTTTTTTTAATGAAAAAATAGGGTAAATTCCCGTTTCCCAAAGAGTACGTAATAGAAACAGTTGCCTTTATTTTTTTTTATTGAGAATAATAAGTGGCGGTGGTTAACTCAAGTCCCACTGCTACCACTTAACGGGAAGGGCGTTACTAATCGAAACAAATGGGAACTTCAAATGTAAACAAATCAATTTTGAGGGTCCTAGATGGCAGCAATTGTAAACAAGGGACAAAAGTGAGGAAACTTTGAATTAAAGTGTTTGGTGATAGGAATAAAATAAGTATATAGGAACAGGAACCTTTTTTTAGGGATGTCGAATAATTCGGATGAAAAAAATCCGAAAAACGGGTTGACAAGTTCATTGGACGGGGGAGCCCAGAATGGAGACCCAAGTGTTGACAATGGGGACATCATGGAGATCCCAGTGGAGCCCAGTTCCATGGACATTTCAGGTGAAGGTGCTAAAATGTTTGTTACGGATGCGGAAGAAGGAGAAGTGCCTGACGGTCCACAAGTGTCCAAGTTGAAGTTCGTGTGTCGTGATGGGTCACAGGGTCAAGTCAAAGTGGAGAAAGAGGACAAGGGGAAGGTCCAGGAAAGTTCGGAGACTCCGAAAGAATCCGGAGATAATGTTGACAGGAAGGCGGTAGTTACCAATGAGCAGGTACTGTATCTGTAGTTGAAATGAGTGGGTATATTATTAATGATATATAAAATTGGTGTTCGATGTATAATAAGTAAAACATGGATTATTATAATAACATAATAATATTATAGCTCGAGTTTGGAGTTATTATTGGGAATTAATTAAATTATTTGATGGTCGGCAGGACTTGGTGAAAGCACTGGATGAGCTGTCAGTGGCAACTTCGGGGTCGGAGGATTTTAAGGAGGCAGTCACGTCCAATTTTCGGAGACAGAGCATGGCTCATCCAGAAATGAGTGATGAAGATTTTGTCACAAGTTCGGAGTGGAAGAACGTCAAGAGACATATTTTTGTGCTGAGTGAGGCAGGAAAACCGATTTACTCTAGGTAGATTTTATTTTGAAAGATTGACGGGTTTAAAGGAGTTGATGAGGGATGAGACTTCGTTTGGAAATAATTAGTTTATTTTTGTTGTTTTATTATTGTGGTTGTAAGGCTGTGTTAGTTATTACATAGTGTTTGGAAGTGTAGTAATAATTTAATTCTTTTTTAGATTTGGAAATGAGGAACAGTTAGCGACATTATTTGGACTCATGCAGGCGCTAGTGTCTTTTGTGCAAGAAAATAAGGACATGATTCGAAGTGTGAAGGTGGGACAGACTAATATTGTTTTCCTGGCCAAAACCCCGTTGATATTAGTTTGTGTCTCGCGCCTAGATGAATGCGTTGCTCAAACTCAAAACCAACTGATGTGAGTTAGATATGTAAAAGTAAAATAGTTAGTAAGGAAATCAATTTTGATGGGGGATCAGTTTAAGGGAAAGACTGCTAATTATGTTGTGTGTACTGAGGTGTATTTCATGTGTGGTTGGGTATTTTTTCAGGTATTTCTACAACCAAATCGTAAGTATTCTGACTTCGAAGCAGCTATTTGCTATATTTGAAAAGCGGAAAAATTATGATCTACGCAGACTACTGTCGGGTTCGGAACGGCTTTTAGATAATTTAGGAAATTTAGTGGAAAATGACCCTAGTTTCGTTTTGGGTGCCGTCAAGTGCCTACCATTGACAAGCTCCGTGAGGGAAACAATTAGTCAGACGATCATTCAAAATCTCAGTAAAACGAAAGTAAGTTTTAAAGAATGGGATTATTTCCTAGCTTTGGATGTATGTTTTGTTATTGTAATTTAGTTAAAATTGAGTGCTATCCGAGCGTACTAAAATTTATTGTTTACTTGATTGCAGAATGTAGTATTTGCCATATTAATTGCAAACAACCAGCTGGTAAGCTTGGTTCGGATGAAAAAATGTTTTATGCATCCGATGGATCTTCATATCATACTCAATCTTATTGACTCATCCGAGTCTTTCAAAACGGCGGAGAGCTGGACTCCTCTATGCTTACCACGGTTTGATTCTAGGTAGACGTCATTTATTTGAAATTAAGTAATTAATGAGAGTTACCTCAAATGTATTTGTAATTACTGTTTCTTATGGTTAATTCCGTTCATTTGATCAATTTTCCCCTGTTTCTTTACAGCGGATTCGTTCACGCTCATGTTTCCTATTTAGCAGATGACTGTCAAGCGTGTCTAGTTCTTTTAGCTGTGGACCGCGATTCGTTTTTTGCATTGTCAGAAGCTAAGCAAAAGATTGTGGAAGTAAGGATTTTAAAATTGTACAGTTCATGCTTCCTTCTGGTTTTGAATTTAGTATTTTATGAATTGCATGCACTAATTGATTTAATTATTTTTTTTCAGCGTTTAAGACGACATAATTGTTTGGAAGCAATAAACGCCTCGATGAGTAACTGTTGGCCCACCATGTCTTATGTGAATGTACAGGAAGTTCGTCATTTTATTTACAAGTCCCGATCCATAGCGCAGTTTATAACTCCAGCTCTCGACATTCCGTACGTTCTTCCTGGAAGTGATGCAGCAAATAACTTGTCCATTGCTGGCAACATTCAAGGGCACAATGTATCACCAGAACTCCAGAGAATCTACTCAACTTACTTTAAAATGCATTCCAGACTCCATAGTCATTCAAGACCGTTGAAACTCATGTATCGCGTGGATGACACAGAAAATTGGATCGGCTGGGTATTAATTTTTTCTTGTCCTTACTAGTATAAATTCTAACACGGAACTGATTACAAGGGGATAAAATAATTATTGTGTCAATCTGATTCAAATAATTACAGCTTACTTCATCATTCGAACTGTACGTTGCCTTTGAGCCGCTAGTCACCAAGTCTGCTGCAATTGCAGCCGTAAATAAATTGTTGAAATGGGTAAAGAAAGAAGAAGACCGGATTTTTATCATGAATTCCCCAACGTTTTGAACTATTTTATCGTCCAGTATATTAATATGTGGAAGCAAGCAATCAAAGAAAGTAAATGAAAAATATTTTACGAATACCTGCTAGCCACAGAATAACCTCATCCGAAATAATTATTGTTAATAATGTCACAAAGACTGAAGTTATTCCTTTTGCTTTCTCTTCTGGGTCGGAAGTGATGTAATTTTTGTAAGCTACCGACATTTGTAACAGTAAGAGGTTTTACATAACTTATTTCTAAAGGATACGCAAACAACGTAGGTAGTTGTACTCAATCAGTTTTTAGACATTGCTTCTACGACCGTAAATGTTTGATCATTTTAATTTCTGTGCCGTAATGACTTCTTTTAGTGGTTCGAAGAAGTCAATTATTGTGCTGTTCTAATACTAATAATTACTGTTGACTGCTGTGGTGCTTTCTCGGATTGATATAGCTGATTTTATTTTACTGTTTATTTCCCGTCTCTCGTTCATAAGTTGGAAATATTTGCGTTTAAAGTTATGTATGTAGGTACAGATTTAGATAATCCGTAATAATGCAGATACTGTTTACATTGTTATTCACTAGATTACCTTTGATTGTCTACCCTAGTTTTCTTGTCGCAAATAAAATTCGTGCCAACTATGACGCTCAAGTGAAACCAATATCTTCATTTTAATCTTGAATTAGGATTATAGGATGTAATACACACTTTAAATTAGGATAATTGCCATGCTTCTACTTAAATGAACACAAACTAATCCATAAATACAGATGGGGTAATTTATATACATATTACTTTCTGTGAAATATCAATGGCAAAAGAATAATAATATAATACAATGAACTTATTGTTAAAGGTAAGGGATCACGATCATTTATTAAATATGCAAAACTGGTTTGAGTGTAATGTATAACTTTAGGACGAACAATAATTTGCTGCATCATGTTCAGTCTTCTGGCACATCTCGGGAGTCGGGAAGTCGGGATGGCTTTTGAAAGTTCACTCTCATTATTAATATTTAGCACATAGAATATTGGTCCCCATAGCTGTTATCATCTTCAACACAGTCTTGCCTTTGACCTTTCACGGTTACCTTTGGTCTCCTCGACGTGATTCTGCCTTTATTATTTCCACGCCACATAGTCTCTGTAAAATATTGTTTTTAAAATTGTTAACCCGTTTTTCCTGTGCCACTAGATAAAACTCTTTTTTAATACCTGGAGATTTCAAGGGTTCAGCAGCTCTCAGTTGAGGTGAAAATGAATTTGAAGTTGCAATTAAAACCAGCAGAATAATGCCAATGAGATATACTTTCCCTGTTATCATTTTGGAGTGTCTGTACGCACAAGTAATATTGTGTAAATACGTGTACGTGAAACCGGAATACCGGAAAGCAACTCTAAATAGACAGTAGAGCTTGGCATAAAAACACTACCCGAATCCCACACGAGAAATGAAGACTGAATAATAATAGTAAACCAGAAGTTTTACATCTCTGAATTCAGATCTCCAGCCTCCAGTGTTTATAATTTAAGTTGGAATCATATGAAAAAGTCCCGTATGCATCTCAAGTTGCCCAATCAGATGAAACCAAACCAGAAACCTTCCCAACATTAGTACAGTGTAAAGATTCAGAACAACAAACTCAGAAAAGGTGTAAAAGGTTCAAAGGTTCACTAGGTCAAGGTATAGTACCCAACTGTGAACAACATCCCCGTTGCCCTTGAGTCCCTCCATTTTCCTATATGGTTGACTATTCCTGAGCAGAATAGCCCACATGGTCAAAGGTACAAATTGAGAGATGTACACCCCATATTCAATATCGAGCAACTACTTATGTATATATAGAGTTGTAATATTAGTCGCGTTTAGTTAGTTTTTTTGTTCAGCTATTGTTATTTGAACAACAAAAAAAACAAACAAAATCTATTTTCGAAAAAACTAAACTATAAGAAATAATTTGCACCAGAGCAGGTAATAACCTTTTCACGGCAGGCTTCATATTCAAATTATTGGCTGTCGTGGCACCGCCTGTAATCTAGCAAAATATTGGAGTCAATGTTTGACACAAAATTGAAAATTTGAAATGGCATATTTAACATTACAAAATGGCTGACAAACATTAGTAAATACGGTCAAATGACCTCATATAGACACTGGTGGGTAAAAAATATTCTCGTGACCTCAATTTGTCCTTACTGGGTAACAACTAGTCTCGTGACCTCAATTTGACCTTAGTAGGTCCGAAGAAGTTGCATGAGCATAATTTGACCTTAGTAGGTCCGAAGAAGTTGCATGAGCATAATTTGACCTTAGTAGGTCCGAAGAAGTTGCATGAGCATAATTTGACCTTAGTAGGTCCGAAGAAGTTGCATGAGCATAATTTGACCTTAGTAGGTCCGAAGAAGTTGCATGAGCATAATTTGACCTTAGTAGGTCCGAAGAAGTTGCATGAGCATAATTTGACTTTAGTAGGTCCGAAGAAGTTGCATGAGCATAATTTGACCTCATTGGATCGTTAGTGTTTCCAAAACCTCAATTTGATCTCAGTAGTGGGCCAAAAGAAGTTGCTGACCTTAAATTGACCTCAGTGGGTCACAAGAAGTTTCATTACCTCAATTTGACCTTAGTGGGACATTATTAGTATTCTCAAGACCTCAATCGACCTCGCTGGGTAGTATGTATACCCATGATCTCAATTCGACCTCCCTGGGTAATATTCAGACCCATGATCTCAATTCGACCTCACTCGGTAATATGTAGACCCATGATCTCAATTTGACCTTAGATGTATTGGTACTCATTTTGACATGTATCACAGTCTGTATGGGAGTTCCAATTTGTATTGTTGCTTTCAATGAAATGATTCGCACGATAAACTTTGAGCTCAGAATGTTCAAACTATCCTAACTTTGAGTATGCAGGTTGAAAACAGACTGAAAAGGTCTAGACAATACAATACAGGTCTATACATCTTAATCAATGCAACGGAGGTACCCAACACGATGGGTATCGGTTAGAGTCGCCCACTTCGTTATTAGCACATGGTGACAGGAGCTGTTCTTCATACAACCTATTTACGCGTGCAGCGCTACACCTTTAAAACCTGCCAATAGGCTTAATGCTTTTTTGTTGTGGGAGTTGCAAGGGAAATAAATCTGAAATTAGTTAAATATAATAAATATATATATAATGGGAAATAAGCGAACCCTGTAAACCATTAGCTGGTGGCATGTTAATGTGGATGGTGATGTAGCAGACCAGACAACATATGCTGGGATATTATATCCTGTAATCTCTTAGGGGAAGCTGTTGTCTGTGGATGCTCAAAAGGAGTACTACATTTGAAAAGGCAAAATGTTAAAAGACACTAAATAATCTTGTAAACCAAAATCTTACAAAAATCTACCTGAATAAACTGACCATTCAAACCGTAAAAAAAAAAGAAATTAGTTAAAGCCCGTTCCATGGCTTTAACAAGGTTAATAAGCGGGCCCAATTTGCACTAATCAACTACTACATGCTTTAGTACTTCAATACAACAAACAACCAGCTGGCGTCACAGATTTTGGACGTCTTCTAGAACCGTAGAACAAAACAATTCGGAATGTTCTTAGAACAATCCGTATTGTTCTAAAAACAAAATCAAACAAAACTCGGTAAACAAAACAAAACTTAAATTGTTCTACTGTTGTTCATTTTCGAAGAGAACCAAACAAAACAAAATGAACAAATTACACTCAGTATGTACATATATACAACTTGAGCGAAATAATATGTATTACATTTTAATTTTTTTAAACAAATTATTCCTTAACGTTAAACTGAATTACTTCCTTTTTTTTTTTACTTCAACCAAATATTGACATTGAAGAGGCAAAATGGTCTAAGTGCTGTACAAAAGTATGGGCCCGTAGATTATTTTGCCTCTTCAGCGACGATACACTCCTACAGTACCCGCCTCATCCTAAGTTACCGTGTAAATTACTGAAGCATGCTGTGATGAGTAACAATAAATTGGTAGCAAAAGGCAAAAACCATTATGGCTTAGAGGAATTCTCCTAATGAAAATTGAAGTCACATTACTCATACCTTGAAGAATTATGACACCTGCTATATGATATGTACAATGGTTTATGCATGTAAAGATGGGACTATTTAATGTAGAAATAATATGCACTTATTGCACTTGCTCTGAACATGTTTGTGTCGATGTGAGAACGTAATAAAAGTTTTTCTAACAAACATAATTTTCGCCCGTGAGATCGCTTTGATGAATCTACCATAGCCCCTTTCCTGTACGACCTCTGGTTTATTATTGGCCTCATAATATTTTACACAATATTGTAGATATTTGAGTTGATGTTATTCCGAAGCTGATGTGACAAAAAATCTCATTTTGTCAATTTCTTATGCACGTTATCAATGATAAAAACTGAGAAGCTGTGCGTTTATGTACACATGAAGGAAATGGTCTACGATTAGGAAGTAATGGTACATACGGACAGTAAACTGTACTGTATATGGTTTCACTAGAGAGCCAAGTTCTAACAAATAACCACAGCAAAGCTCCTTTCCTAGTTTTTTCAATGAGGGAATCACGGAGAAATGGGTTTGTCAGGTATGTAATACCATTACATTATACTGTGGAAATTAAAGGAATGACATGAAGGTAATTTACTTGCATTTAGGAATTGCAATGAGAATATTGCAGCTTTTTTTTTTGTAAATAAGGCATGGAACAACTTCCATTGCACCGTATTTATGTAAGAAGCACCTAATTAAGACAAATTTCTGTGTGTGCACTTCCAGTGTTGCTGCGTTTGAAAATATGAAAAAATTCGAAGGTTTTACCATTGCTTGTTCATTTGTAATAGAATTTGTTGAAAAATCCTGTCGATGAGAGAACTTCATAGAAATTTTTCTCATAGAAAGGCATTTTTAAGGAAAACCTTCTTTTCTGAGGTTCACTTTACTAATAGAAGTGTAACTCCTGTTAAGGCTTTAGTATTTAGATGTAAACCTATACAAGATGAGTTGCTCCACTTATAGTAAATCTGAAATCGAATTGCTCTCCAATAAAGAAATTTTGAAATTTCAAGAATTATTTCCTAAAATTACTAAGGATGTTCTGGGCAAAGTCGATTTTACAAATCCACCATCCTTTGTCAAAAAACACTACGCTCAACTATGGGTGAATAATATTCCTCGGGGGAAAAAAACAAGGTAGGTATTATTAATATTTACGAATTCACCAATTTACCATCCTTCACATTTTTCTAACTGGGGATTCTCCTCATTTACGTAAATAAGAGATTGAAGTTTAAATCCAGGATGCTATGAGTTTATTTGTAGTACGAATTGAACCTGTATTTTTGCAATGCCCCCCCCCCAAACCAGAAATAAATAAAGTTACATCATGTATGTACATTCTTGAAGGAATAACTTGTTGTATTTCAATCTTTGTATTTTCACAGAGCGGAAATGCTGATTTTGTCATACAAATTCTTTGCTCATGACCTGTCCGAGGAGAACATTCGCTTGTCACATATTCTTGGGTGGATTGTGGAAATTGTAAGTGAAATGAACTTTATCGAACTTGAGTTACTTCAATTAAAAGTACACTCTTTCATAGAATCTAGATTCTATTGAAAGTAAGTACATAATAATATTATCAAATGTCACAACGCCCCATTAATCCTGTGGATGCCACAGTTTCACTCCGCAGCTTTGGTTGGACGTGGTTTCAAGAACAAGCCAGCAGTTCCTGAATCATGCAGCTGTGGAAAGGACGTCGTGGATCTTTCTTCTGTTAATGACATGACTTTTTTAGAGAATGCCGCATTTCTTCTGACAAAACAGTATTTTGCGGGCAAAAGTTACTACATGGACCTAATGGGCTTATTTCATGATGCTAACTTGAAAACTTCACTGGGGCACAGAATGGATCTGATGACTAAAACCACCGATGAGAACTACAGGTAAAGAAATATCTCACGACCATGGATGGATTGTGAAATCATATTAATGGTATGCGAAAACTTTACATGGATTAAAATCAAACTAAACTTTTCAATATTTTTTTTTCAGTTCATGTTTAAGTTTAAATTTTTACGAAATGGTAGTCAACCACAAGTCATACAGTTCTGTCTACCTTCCAGTTGCTTTGGCTTCCGTCATGGTAAAGTACAAAAATACATTTATATATACATATATATAATTATATAGTATAAATATAAATATTCTATGCGACTACATGTTGCATAGTGTCAGTTAGCTTTGTATTACTTCCTCTGACTCTGTGAACAGTACAAATACTAATCAATAGTATTTTCCACAGACATACATAGATCACATGTATAGAATGAAATCCTGCAAGAATGCATTACTATACTTTTGCTGTATTTATTTCCAGGGGGGTATCGACAGCGCAAATAACTCCTTGGCAATAAAGAAACTAACTATAAAAATTGGGATGTACTTCCAAACTCAAAATGATTTCTTGGATGCCTTTGCTTGTGAAGAGTCCAGTGGAAGAACTAGTAACGATATTGCTAAGGGAAAGTACACGTGGCCATTAGTGACTGCATACGAGCAAGGAAATGATCTTCATCGTAAAATGTTGTTGGTATGTAATAATTACACGAATCTAATTAAGTAAGTATATGTAACAGGGTGGGAAAAAAACTTTCGCTTGCTTCTATGAATCTGATAACCTAAACCCTTTAGCAAAATCCCTTCGCTATTTGGTTCGTCAATATTTGCGGTTTTTTTGGTGCTGGTTGCCATTATGTCCAGTTTTCTGGCAATGTGTATATGTTTGCATATATATGTATGCATGTTATAATGTCTGCTTAAAATAATGAAAAGTATGCATTCCTGAGTAGATTTTTTTAAATGAATGCTCAAAAATATTATCCCGTTTTTCTTTTCTGCACGGGAATACTTCTTTGGAAACCCCTGAGATACACAGGTTATAACTTTGATATTTTTTTGTGGACGAACTCGAATGACGAGAAAGTTGAAACTTGGCAAATCTCTTAAGTATATTGCAAACTAGCGACAGATGAAAAAATAAGTATTGTTCACAATGTCAGGGTGAAATGTGTCAATGAATCATTAATTTTCCATTTAATGCATCCAACGGTTGTTTCTTTTACAGGAAAATTATGGCCAGAGCGAGACCTTTAAAATGTGTGTGGTGACAACTATATTTCAAAGACTTGATATTAAAAATCTTTACTGGTCCTACGAATATAAATCTCGACAGAAAATCAACGCAGACATTGAAAATTTACCGAAGGAAATTCCCAAACCATTATTCCAACTGCTTATGGCAAGCTTCTATGCTCGTTGGCCCTGAGATGCAGACTGAATGCATAGCAGTGCATCGGCTATTATTTTTGTCAGGGACCATATACATATGCTTTGAGTAAACAATATTAAGTAATTCCAAATATATAATTGTACAAATTATTCTCGTGTACTGTCTTCACTACTTCATTTTGCTATGTCATGAGAGAATCCTGCTTCAATTGTACTTTCATTAAGGTTAAACGCACCGTAAAAACCTGTAACTATAACTCTCTCGAGTATTGCTAATCAATAAAAAGACCCTCCCAAAACAGTAACAAAAGTGGGCACTAGTCTCTTTAATTTGAATGAGCATCCATATCTGCATATAGTTTGATCCTGAAATTATCCATCTAAATAGCAAAATGCAACAGTATGAGTTTCGGTAGAACCCTGAAAAGGCAGTTCTTAATTCATGCCTTCGCTATTACTTACCAACGTTACATTTAGTCTTAACTGTATTGTTGACGACAAATGTAATTGTTATACAGAAAGCTTTTATCCAATAGCGTTTCCCACAACCTGTGTATATGTAGTTAGATGAAGATTGTGAATTACTACAAGTATAATTCTCATCTCAAGTTACACTTCAATACATAAATAAATGACGCGCAATACACGCTGGCATTTGTAGTCATATGCTTGCATATATAAAAATGTACATGTATGTGCGGGCGTTTGACGTCATTGTGACGTTTCCTGTATTTTTAGGGGCAGGGTTTTCAATGTCTTGGGGACTATCCGCAGGGAAATTGCTGAATCAATAATACAGTGAATTCAGATTTGTACAGTAACATATTTATATAACATATTAAAAGTAACCCATTGCTTTTGGACGAGAGGTTAGGTTAATACGCTTGACCTTAGAACATTAAAGGAGGTCACGTATATATAAGCACATGCTAATACATATGTACAGTAACTGGGAGGTTACAGCATGCGTCACCTAGCGTCTGATTTTGCACTTTAATTCAATCTTCCTTTATAAGTTTTTGCACAATCAGCCCCAAGATGTCTCAGGGGCTTGTACGCGCTCAATTTAAATTTCCTTTCGATTTGCGCTTTTCCTGCAAATATTTAATTAAATACATGCAATGACACATATTGCGATTTGTGTTGACAATAATAATTCCTGAAGTACCTTCACACGCAAACCAACACAAATATATACTCGCTGTCTCATTCCATACATCATGTCACACTGTACCTCTTACAATTAGTGAATTATTAACGAAGTGCTACTCCCCAATACTTTTGTATCACTCTGTAAAGCAAAAGCAATGATATAATCAATTGTGTGTGGATCTGGACTGGAATGTTAGAAGTAATTCAACTTGTTTATGTCTACTCGGTAATGTGGGTAAGACATCAGGTTCTGCCTTCATACTTTTCCTGTTTTTAATTTCAGTGACATTTTTATTATTGTATAATTACAAGACTGTGCAGATGCCATGAGAGATGTATTATATCAGTAACATTATTTTATTGTTGTTAATTGTATTACTGTGTTATTTTCCGCTTACAGTTGATTGCATCACAGCAGACTGGGAAGTCTGCATCAGGTCAAGTCAAAACCATTTTTGCTTGTGCGAAAGTCTGGATTTTCATTGCAGACATTTATGATTTTTACATTCGAATAAGATATTCACTATTATACTTTTGTTACACATTATAACTGCCCTTATTTTTGTCATTCAACTTAATGCTTCCCTCTCCGTGATACTAGATGGTGTTTTCGAATAGCGGAAATCACACCAGAATGATCCTGGCTGACATCCATCCTGATGTGCTTGTGCGAATCAATCATTCTCGGAATGATTTATGGAGAGCGTGAGTCATCTTAAACCACATTATGATACCAATGTTGGGTTACCAACTGAAATGCGTATGGAACGTATGGGCAACGCAGTGAAAGAGTTTGGATTTGAAATGTAAACAAATGGTAGAGCAAAAAATGATATGCAAGAGTGAGTACGGCAAGAAAAGAAAGTAAGCACGGTTTTAAGACATTGCGTGAATAAATAAATAACTCGTGCAAAATTTTACTTTCCGGATCAAACCAGACAGATATTAATGTAACTTACATCCTTTGACTTTCTCCTCTCTCAACCTGTCTGGTCTGAAGTTGGCAGAATCTGAACCTGTGCATGAATATAATTTTTTGTATCCAACACGTGTTAAGTATGTACATATGTACGCATGGCAGAAAAAGCAGCTACAGAGCGTAATAATTCCTTCCACGAGTTCTAGTCTTAACCATACAAAAACAATCCTGGTATTATAGTAGATAAAATACGTACTAAATAAGTACAGTAGATTCATAAATTATATCTGAAATCAACCACGGGAACTCGTCTTTATTGTTTTAAAAATTCCAGTTAGCTTTCCACTCCTCATCAGGTAAGTCCAAACGTATTCTGCTTATATGAATTATTCTGAATAAATTCAATAAATTTGCTCACCTAATATTGTCCGAAATAAGAAAACCAAATATTTTTATATTATATACATATATATTTTTTTTTTGGTATATCATATTTGAATATTATTTAGATACTAATTTTTTCGATGAACGCTTCCACTGGAATAATCTACAGTGCTTTTGTGCAGTTAATCAGGCCCAAATATGAACATCCTAGGTTGGTTTGCTATACATTCGTATATTTCCAACTTGTCGGTGCATAATGTACTAAATATTGCACCTTTCTACTTTTGTAGTACCCACGACGACCATCCCCAGGATTTTTAATCTCATAATGGAAATGATTGACAGAATGAAGCAAACTCGTGACTCGATCCAATTGTAAGTGCAAAGCAGTGTGTTATGTAATGGTGATGATGTTTAGGTTGAAAGCCCAGCTTTAATATAAATATTAAACTGAAAATTTGTCAGCTTGGAAGTGTTGACAGTTCTACCCTGAGTGTGTTGAGCAATGTCATTTTTATGCCTCTGTTGACATGCTCGACGTAGCATAAAGTTTACCACAGCCATGTTTTGACAGCCTGAAACCTTGCAATGTTTACTAGAGACCTTAAAATTCATCAACTGAGTATAAACTTGAAATTTATTTAAGTGGATAATTATGAAACCCAAGCACGGTAATAATTTTAGGTATAATAACAATCCATTATAAATTCCCTCAAATATATACATATGACAAGACAATTCAGCAATACTCCAAAATAGTCAAGGAGCAATTTCTACTTTTAAATATTTAGTGTAGGTATCCCTCCCACCCCTTCTGCGAGACATTAGGAAGCTAATTTGTTCAAAACTACAAACAAACTCTTGATATTGGACAATTATTCTTCTTGATATTACCAACACCCCCAAAAAGTTGGAAATTTTGTTCTAGTATAACAGAACTACTTATGTAAATATTAACATCAAGTTAAATGACACTGCGAGTAAAAGTCAATGCTAAACACGAAATGCTCAAACATGGAGGATACTTATGACTTATAGCGAGGGTGCACTGGTAGAGCTCTAAAAAAAATTACAGAAATCAAGGAATACAGTAAAATAAACTACATAAAATTGCTTTGTTTTCACAAGTTTACATTTGCATTTTGGAGCTTTCTTTCTCTATACTCGAACAACAACTTGTGTCCTTACTTTAAGTTTTCCCATTAGAAAATACATTTGAGAGCGTTTTATAAGGCCCCAGAACCTCCCTTAAAAGTCCTCCCATTAACTCTGGCAGTATAGCACATTAGTTTTGGTCAGTTTATAGGCAGGGAATATTTCGACGGACATCTACTTGTTACGAGTGCTCCAGCTAACAGGCCCATCAAAATCTAACTCGTTGTGATCCAATTCCAGGAAGCTCCCCGTGTTCGGGAAAGCGGGCTGAAGGGTAGCCAGACTGGTAATAAAACCACTTCCAAGATGGTTATCATCATGGGGTACCAATGGATTGTCCGGGATGTCTCCGGGATAGAGTTCCGGTCCTGGAGTGGGCCTCACGGTTGGATTTGGGGGTATGAATTGCACAGAATTCTCATTAAAGCGGCCAGGATGGGGGAATCCTGCATGGTGATGGTAAGTCGCACCAGTTAATGGTCTATGACGAGGGATTTCATGGCGGAAGATCTGACGCTTAGTGCGCATCACTCTCGAAGCTCCTAAGCCAATCAGGATAGCCAGTACCAGGCTGATTTTGATATCCATCCTAAACTTAAAGCCCTAAACCAGAACATTACCATTTGATCCTATGTCAAACTATACTTACTCAAAGAGCAGCTCAATATACGGGATTAATTATTAAAATAATGTGAGGGCATTAAATGCCTGTCTTTTTTTTTGTCACAACTTACTTGCAAGATGAACCCTTGAGGTAGACCAGGAACCCCTACTAATTAAAATTTAAAAAAAACCGTCACCCCACCTGGACTAAAATTAATTATAATAATTAACGACACTAAATATCCTCAGAAAGCAACACCACAGATCACAAATTCAAACGTGCATGAAAAATTGGAAACAACACAGAAAGTGAAAAAGATATCCATGCACTCTCGCTACAGAATAATTATTGGATGACTTGTTAAAACAAAGAATTTGAGGGAAATGAGCTCGACGGTAGATGCACCAAGAGCCTGACCAATTGTGTCTACAATGACTTCTGTACAGATATTGAAGAGGGAAATGCACCAAATTGCTGTCTATAGTCATAGGGACAGTTAGAACTGGCTAGCGTAAAGGCTTCATTTGTGAAACAATGTGTGCTTACTTGAGCGAGGAAAATTAGTGCAAATAGGTACATTTCATGCTTTACAATACAGTGGACCCTATCTACAGAAAAGCACCCCTTCAAACTTGGAACACTAGATTATACACCCAATTAAAATTTTTTTTAACAGTAGCAAGATCCTATTGGGGAAAGGCTCTTAAAATAAATATAGGTACTGTAAAGCTCTTATATAACTATGGAAAGTAAAATATAACCTATATTAAAAATTAAAATGACTGTGAATCCAGAAACTTCAATATATGCAGTTTCAGATCACAGATATCACAACAAAAAGCTCATATAAGAGGAGGAGCACTCCAACAGTGAGAGTACACTGTAAGGCATAAAGACAGTCGGCAATAATATTAATTAGTTCCACAATGAACATTTAGCACGAAATGCATGCCACCGTCCGAGTGGTACTTCTGTACATAAATTTGTGCAATCACTCAACCTTTCCTTATGCAGGGGTTGTAAAATGAAATGCCGTAATGCACAGTTGCTACTACACGACGGATGTATGCACACGTGTGATATTACATATGTTCGTAGATAGTAACTACCCCATCCATTCTTAGGTTTCCGTAAATTGTTCCATTACAACAGTCGTCGTAATTCCTGCACTAATTTTTTGTACTGTGCAAAGTAGTAGCAGAAAGTACAGGGGACACAATCCCATGCTAAAAAAAGCTAACGGATACATTTTGACGCAATCCTAGGGACAAGACGTAATCGCAGAGAACGTTGTGCCCATATGCTTGTAACCATTTCCACCTTTTTAGCCATTAATGGAAGTGTGGAAAAAAGTAGAGCAGCGTAAGCAGTGATACATGGTTGAATATTTTTTTAAAATCATATTTGTTTTTTCTTGATCTGACAAATTAATTATCTTTTGCAATACCATCAGGCTGATCGTAGTAGAGTGTTACTGTCCCTATGGTAAGAGCTCAGACACCCTTTTAAGAGCATTTCCACTATTGAGGCAAAAGTATTTGAAACTATTCCCGTTTACCACAATGTACATTTCCCCCTCCTCATGTACTGTCAGAGAGTCTTGTTATACGAGAGTCTGTAAGGCTCAAATTTTTCTGCTTTTTAGGGATGCCCTTGCGTGGGAAATACACTGCTTCTGTTTTGAAAGGACGAGAGACAATGTGTTGTCAAAAATACAATACTAATAAAATATTTTCACTGTAAAAAATTGCGACGCTTAAATTTCATATGACATTTACTTAGTCCTCGGAATTTCCACTTATGTAATTAAATATTCACTTGAACCCAAATCTTAGATTTGTGTCTTCAAATTTTAATTTTACTGCTGTATTTTTTCATATAAAAGTACTATAATATATCTGTAAATATGTAATTTATTATGCACATAGCATAAATTTACGTATATATTTGCGCATGCAAAGGCATAGTAAGTATTAACTTGTGAAAAATTTGCTGTGCATAATTACATGGTCAGTTACATGCTCGGCGCATCCACACACAACGGTACATGCATTTGTCCCATTGTCTTTAGGGATCGTGAAATAAGCACGGATTTGAAAACCAAGCCCTTCGTAATGTGACCCTTCATCCTTAAATTTCATAAATGCTTATTATATGATGTGTTTCGGTAATCTTTTAACGTGAGTACAAACATAGGAGTGGATCCCAGATCAGAAACACATACCATAACCATCTCTAACGTCCTAACACATTCTCATGTGTAAATATGTGAGAAAGTTGAACAAGACTTTTGTACAAAGATTTACAGAGGTTGAAATTGAGGAAGGAAATTTTGCATAAGGAAACACTTAAAATATTAGTCGGATAACATATTAGCAACGTGTAGGTAATCTAACAAATGTAGCGTTCCGCTGTAACAGTAACATTAAGTTACATAATTATACTTGAGTGAAGATGAAAAAAGAAACCAACAAAAACTGCAAAATTTAACTGATTATCACACTGCTAGACTGCTACTTCGTAAGTTTTCAAGCATTTTTACCAAGTGCTCAGAAACGCAATAGCAGAAATCGTATGTATGCACGTCTTTGAGAAATTTGTTTGTTTTTTTGTTGTTGTTTGGATCACTATCTGCGCATTGTATAGATTTATTTGTAGCACCGCACCTTGAGCATGATTCTTTTACACTTACGTAAAATTATTACTTTTACTTTCTGGTTCGAAATAACTGGTTTAAATTCCATTGACTACTCCATAACTACATATATTATTATTGATATATCACACAATTAGATTTGTTTACCTGCAATATAATACTACTGCTCTGAGTAGTAACAGCAAAAATTCGCAAAACAATTGGAATGAAACATGTCTTATCTAAACATATCACAATTATTACCCCTAAGAAGGAGTTCTCAGCTCTTGATTTAACAATTTCCCTATAACAATCACACAATAATTCACAAACACTATATTACTAGGGGTACTTAAATCCATCTACCGTTCTGGTTCTGCCTCCTTGGAAAATGTAATCTTTAGAGGATTGACAGATATACATATGTAAGTACTTTTCCTAACTGATACAAATATCATTTTGTATTTTTTCAGGTAAATAACTCCGATGTACTAAATATAAACTGTACAACTATCATATGCCAGACTTTTTTAAAACAGGATGTCATAGAACGTTGTAGGAATTGGTAATTATCCTGTCCTACAATCTACTGTACATTTGTGGGTTCATATTGGGAAGGGAGCAGCTGCATTCCTAAATTTAAACTTATACTTCACATTTATTGTTTATACGCAAATGTAAATGACCTGATAAGAGCTATAGAAAAGTCTACTCAATTTGTGTACTTACGGAAATCAGTTTTTATGTTTTATACAATTTACAGATAATTACATGAATAATAAATTATAGACATACAAGAGCAAAAGTAGGTTGCTATACATTACATTCATGCTGTTTTCAGGTTCGAGTATAGGGAATAGATAGAGGATAAATTAAAACTAATTTCAACAACCGTAATCAAAAAATCCTCCATAAACAATAAGCAAATTGGTTATTCTAAAAATAATTCATTGTGATCCGCTTGGCACTTGTTTCCATTTGTTTGAATAAAAATGACAATTTTGCAAACTATCATTCATTTTAATAAGAAATGTTTCGGGAGTTACTAAACATGATATTTCTTTGAACCCAAATTTCCAGAAGTTTCGATTTGTATTTGAAATATGAGCGTAATTTTCTTTATAATCCGTACGGATTTTGTCGGATGCTGGTTATATTATTTACATATAGATCAAAATTACCAATTACCACTCGAATAAATCCCTCCTTGAATGACATATATATAGAGCAAAGTTTATTCGTATCCCATTTGTAGTTATTTTGTCTTCTTTGAAACCAGAAGATTCTGTAATTCCCCAAGTTCAGTGAAACTCGAAGACACTGACGCCGAATTCGTTCGCTTAAGACGTGGCTGTATGGAGATGATTTAAATAATACAAATTGAGCTCCCGATTAGGATTACATGATAAGGCTAGATGAGGGAATAAAATATCATTTATCCTTACGTTTTCAGCTCGTTTACGCTCCTCTTCCTTCTTTTTCCGTAAGTTCTCGTTCTCAGATCGAGCTCCACGGAAATTTTGAAAAAACTGATCAAACACTTGGAGGAACTCATCCGCAGGGGTGTATTCATCCTCCCCGAAATACCGGCGTGTTTGACGAAACTACGAGAAAGTAATTAATTGCACTGACGTCATAGTATAATGTACTCATACACATAATGATGAATTTTGAACCTGTTCCACTATTCTATTGTACCTTGGCCTCCATTGCCGAGTAAGAATTTTCAATTTCACGCAATTGATTTTCGGCTGTGACTGTGAATTTCCCCATAGAAATCAAGAAATTGTCCCCTTCTTCCAATTCAATACTTTCATGAAATTCGATCTCCTTCAGAATAAGTTTCATTCCGGAACTGAGATCACGCAAAGTCTTTTCCAAGTCACCTATGCTAAAAAATGTCCAAAGAATTTGAACTGTACGAAAGCTTTACTTTACTATATGAAAAAAATAGAAGTAAGAAGTAAGGAAGCTGTCTCTTCATGCCTGACCTTTTATGTGTGGTCCTTCATTATTGATAAAATCATCAAAAATAGTTTGATAATAGAAAGATATGATCTTGTGTATATATGTACTTACTTCATGCTTGCCGCAGCCTTAAGATTCATCAACTCAGACTCAATCTCTAGAACGTCCGGCCAAAATTTTTCTATTTGAGTAATCAAGAAATTTATAAGATTACAATTTGTACTGTTAGATTTCGTGTCCTGTATTCTCAGCAACGAAGTAAGACGGAATCCTACTGCATTTCCACGTGTTCCTTTATTATTCATATAATTTCCAATTGCTAGAACTATTTCCAATAGCTGAATTAATTTTTTCGAGTTGTTTAGCTCCTCCAAGGCTTTAGTAACGGTGAGGATATTAGACCGGAGCTCTGAGGCAATTACAGGGAACTTCTTCGTGTACTGAAGGGCATGAAGTCTTTCACTGTAGTGCTGTATTCTATTATGATACATACATAAACAAAAATCAGCAATTTGAATTAGCTCAGTTTGTACTGTTGGAGTAGGTATAGAATTAATAATTGATGTGCATAAATAATAATACAAAAATTGCCTTGCCTCGAAATTCTGAAAAAGAATGCGTCCGCAGTATCCAGCCAATGAAGATCTTGCTCTTCCAGACGTTCTTTCTCTTTTTCGCTTGGAGCGAGCTTGAGCAATTGTTCTATCCTATCGATTGGAAGTTGATTGTATTGATCCATACTCAAAAGCACACTGGTTATTTCATCACCAGTCATTTTTATTGTTTTAAGTAAAATCATACAATTTTGAGCTCGTTGCTTATCGATGACGGAAATTTTCTCCTTCGATGGTTGCTTACTGACTTGTGCTCCTGCCTCCTGCATTCAATCATTAGACAAGTACATACTTTCATTTTTCCATCCCTGCTCTGAATATGCACACTCATAATGTTCACATATCTATTGAATTTATGATAGAGGAGTAACGAGAGTATCACTGCTATCTGACGAAGCTATCTGTTATTTACGAGTTGTGCAACATATGTTAGCACAGCATATTTTTAATACAACGCATCAGTAACTGCCTCTCACCTTCACAGTAGGGATGTTGTGCTTGAAAGCTTCAAAAAGCTCATCAATTTCCTGTAGATTTAGCTGCTCATACACCTTAGATATGTCGACCTTTAGCCATACGGTTTCTTGTAGTTTTGTGATTGGTAACTTCGACCAATTAAGAGCTTTCAATTGAGTTGTCGATTCGGGGATTTTTATTTGATTAAGCTTTTTGGTAGCTTCGGAAGGTATTCGAGGAGGTAATGACCCCACAAAAGCAGGAGGAGGAGGAGGTGGAGGAGGATCTGCAATTCCAGGCATTGGAGGAGGCGGCGGTATTCCATTTGGAGGATCAGGTTTTTGAGGTGTCGGTAAAGAAGGCGGTGGTGGAGGCACAAACGGTGATACTCCGTTTGGAGGATCAGGATTTTCAGGTGTCGGTAAAGGAGGCGGTGGTGGAGGTACAAACAGCGATACTCCGTTTGGAGGATCAGGATTTTCAGATGCCGGTAAAGGAGGCGGTGGTGGAGGCACAAACGACGATACTCCGTTCGAAGGATCAGGATTTTGAGGTGACGGTAGAGGAGTTTCTGGTGAAGGTACTGATGGTGATATCCCGTTTGTAGGTTCAGGATTTTGAGGTGGGGCTAGAGGAGTCACAGTAAATGATAATCCGTTTGGAGGATCAGGATTTTGAGGAGGCGGTGAAGGAACTGTAACGGACTGTTGTTCTTCCAAAACAGTCACATCTTTCATTTCCTGTGGATGGGCATTTGATGCAGACTCCAACTGAGTCCAGGATTGTTGTACAACAGTGTTTTGACCCGGCTCCGTTGAGTTTGACCCAGGCTGACGTGTTTTCTCTGGTGACACCACTGTCTGAACAATATTAAGAATAATAACTGCCGGTTTTCTAGAGTCAGGTGTACACACTACGACTCGTAGTATTTCTGATTAAGATGTATCTCACATGATCAAATTCTTCTCCAATATCTTTTTCATCATAGATAGCCATCTGATTTAAAAAATCTAAATGTCTATCAAGTGTCTCATTACGTAATTGACGTAAGTTATCTACAACAGTCTCAAGTCCAAGCTTGGAAAGCTTGGAACGAAGACGACATCGAAATACTGCGGAAGGTCCATAACTCAGAATAGCATTTAAAAAAGATGTAATGGCTATTTTGATAGATATGTCTGTCCTGTAGTGGCCTGTCGAGCGTTCCAGGTCTCTGATAATGATCTGCAAAATACACAATTAGTATATGAAGAAACGGGCTTAAAAATATCTAATTAAATGTTTCCATACTTAATATGGCATTAGCATCGAGTTGTATGTATAAACGCACATAAAAGTTAAGCAACGTAAATCAAAACTGATCCATGCAAAAGAATCTCACCTGAAACATCTTTCTATTTACAAATTCCTGTCGATAAAGTGCCTCAAGAACCTTCTTATGTCCGTCCCGAAGGAAACAAACGTGTGTAAGTACCTCAAAAACATCAATCTTATGCTTACAAGAACGGTCAACTAAGTATTCTGACATAAGGTTCAAGGCTGATGGATGAGCTACAATGTAAGCTCTTCCTTCTGCAGTCCTCAATGCTGATTTCATGGACTGGATAAAGCCGGAACGGTCAGTCATGTAAAGGTCCCGAGATACATTTTTAAGTAACGTTTTCAACCTCTCCAAATCTTGTGGCTATGATGCGTCAGAATTAGAAGATTCAGCTCAAACAGTAAATATCCCATATAATAATACATGAACATCTTGAATGAATAACTCTTGTACACACACACACCTGTATTTCAGCAAGTTAAGAGTTACTGTTACAATTTCTTCAACTTACAAAATTTTAAAATGTCTAGCAACTGTACAAGCAACGGCTGTAACAGTCACATGAATTGTTTTTTGAAAAACTTACGTTATCCCTTGACGAAGCTTGACCCATCACTTGGACACCAAAATTATGAGGCCAGTAAAAACTAAATTGGCTTACAAGGGGTTGACACCGTCGCAATTATGTCTGACAATGAGATCGTTTTCATACTCACACAGAATCAGATTTTTTTCAAGGCCAGGTTTGTACACTGAAACCACTGAATTTTAAATCTAAAAGTAATTAACTCATGTCCATGTTTATAAATATCATTTTAAAGAACTGAAAAAAAAATCCTATCTCTTCTTTTTTGAGTGCACTAAAGTATAATAAACGCAATTCCGTTTAGTAACTATCCTGCGTTAGTAGGTAATAATGTATAAATCACAAACTGACAAGTGTTGATACTGATACCATATCTTACACAGTTATCTGTCACATATGTACAGTTGTATATCCTGATTTTAACAAAAAATCATGAAAATTGGATTTAGTATGATAAGCCCAAATCATCGTTTTTACTACTACAATGAAAGCTAGATCCACAACGCCGGTATTCGCTGACATGAGCTAATTGTCATAATGAGTCATAATTACATTCATTAGCATGGGTGGCTCATACAATTTACAGATTGAAGTAGTAATAATTAATAAGTTTACTCAAAAAGAAATCCCTATTAAGAGGACCCTCCAAGCGAAAAGAATAGAATGAGATTGTTCACCAATTTATTCCTAGCAAAAAATGAAAGCGCACTCTTTCTTGTTTTACAATTTTAACTGGAAGATTATACACGCCTACTAAAACGTGTGAACAAACAAGGAATACATGTTATACATATGTACTGAAATACGAAACATGTCATTTTTTGCCAGACCTATTTTAAAAGTTTCGTGAGTTAGGAAAATGTGATTTGCAAAGTCCCGTGGGATTTTTATTTTATCTATTTTATATCACATCCATAAGTGTTGTTTTGCTTGTCCAATAATTAACCTACTTATAACGAATGCACTTTTGAAAAAATCACTTGGCCAAAATTCGATTTTAGAATGACATATGATGGACTTGTTTCCTGGAATTGAAAACTAGTGAACAGAAAACACTAAAAACACATGCATAATAAACAAGTAATGAGTAATTTTGAAATGAGGTAAATGGCCGTCAACTCTTGATTGCGGTAATTATGTATCTGGTCTGGAATATACTTACGCTTACGAATACTGTATAATATAAAGCGTGTTTGCACTTGGAGTCTATTGATAACAAGGGCTTAATTTCCTGCTAGGTAGTTCCTACAGAGGTTTTAACAATTTTATGACTACAGATACAGTCAACACCCATTACAATTTCTCACTACAAATCTGTAATGCCAGATTTAGACTAGGACGAATCAGAATCAGAATCAGGTTTGCTTCAGGTTACACGTCAGAATTTGTATTTAGACTTAAGATTCAGAATTCGAATCAGAATCAGAATTCTGAAAATCTTAAGAATCTGAAATTTTTAAATTCTTAAAGGCATTTATACTTTTTGATAAGATTCAGAATCAGATTCAGAATTTGAATCAGAATCAGAATTCACCTTTTAGAGTTTTAAGAATCAGAATCAGAATCATGGAATTCTTAAGATTCTGAAGAGTTGACTCGGGGTCAACTTTTCAGATTTCAGAACTCTGGCAATCCCATAGAGTACGGCATAAATCATTGAATTACAGTGATCGGAGTAAAATGTTTGCTCACAATTTTTATTTTCTTTGTCCGCCATTGTTGTTTGAAAAAGAAACAAAATTTTTAAAAATACGGCAGTTAAACTTGAAGCCTGGGAAGCCGTTGACAACTCGGTTCAAAAGAATCCGAACACAACAGGTATACATTTTTACCTACAATTTTTTATTTCTATTTCTATAAATTTCGGCGAAACATAACGAGCTCAATTAAGTCCAGGCTGGTAGATGTTTTCATTAAATTTTAAACTTCAACAATAATCAACGAATCTCACCCGGACAAGACTTTGTTGCCGCCCATATTGTAATTCGTGCTTTCAAGGATGTATTTCAAAAATTTAGAATTCGAATTCTGGAAGTCTAAACCTCTTTCATTATTTTAAGAATCTGATAAGTGTCAGAATTCTGATGTTCATTTAGACTTTAAGGATGAAAATCTGATGTAACAAATCTGAAACTGATTCGGATTCTGATTCGAATTAAGACAACAGGTTCTGCATTTATACTCTTCATGTTTGGTGAATTCGAAATCCGATTCTGATTCGAATTCTGATTCTGATTCGTCCTAGTCTAAATCCGGCATAAAATTTTGACACTACAGTGCAAGTGTAGAGCAGGCCTTCTCGAGATAAGTGACGAATGAAATGTCGATAAATGTCATCCTGCAGTATGTGAAGTTACGCAGAGGTTCCCATTGTGATCTTATGAGAGATATGATGTATAGACAGTTCATTGTATTTAGATAATAATATGAATGTGCAAAGACTACGAGTGTCAGTATTAATATGTTTACCAGAAATTGTTTCAAAGTTATTGAACTCTATTACTACACGATTCAACAAATAACGTGCAATAAAATCATGCTGAGCAAACATTTTTTTATTGTGCTGACGTTGCTGTATAAATGTACATTCTAATAATTATTACTACAAATGCAGCACATGACACAATTTTTATTTAATTTTTATGGCGTCTACTGAGCGAACATTGTAATTAGGTATAAATAAGCTCTGTATATTGTACAAGGTTGCTTTTGAATACGTTTGTTGAAAAAATGGTGATCATGGAGTTGATGCTACTATATTTTCAGTATTTTTGTACATTTGTCTCAAGGACTTTTACTAGTTTTATATTTACTAAAATTTATATTTACTTGAGCCACTTCCAGAAACAATGGCGGAACTCCCTGGAGCAACAGGCATACAACAAGGCGTCTACAATAGCTTCCAAGGGCAAGATGCACCTTACATGGACCACCAAATAGTCCCAAAGCTTGTCGACTACACCACAATCATAATCTGCCTTCCCATTGTCGGCGCATCCGAGATGGAGAGGAATGATGATGATTACCGGCAGAATAAATATCCACATGGGAATCATCATTAAGATGACCGTCCAGGCGAATCGAATTGTAGGAAACAATTTACCCATCTAAAGACAACAACACAAAGATAATCGAAATTACTGACCATTATTATGACTGTATTAGAGAAAGTAAACTTTATTTACAACTGGCATCCCTATGATCCTTGCCAAAGACACAGTACATTCATAACAATATTTTTAAAATTTCGGACCAAACTTTTTAAAACCCGTAAATTAAAATCAAAATTGGTTTCGGGGTTACCACGACGGATCGAACGAGGCATTGCACTTGATTCTATGCTAGATACTTTCGGAGTTATATGGAGATATAGAGTCTTGCATGTATTCTGCAAATTATGTTGTAGACGGGGAAAAAGCGCTTTTTACAGTACAAACTTTATACAGCTAAAGGAATTCTTTGCGTTCTTTTTATTCACCTGGAAAGTTTGCGTTCCAGTAGTTTGAAAACTTCGGAAAAAGGGTTGACTCATGGGGACTGTAACTTCTGGGGGGGATTTCTTCGCACAAGTAAAAGATCTACTTCGTGGTAACGCCACAGTAATTTTTTGTGGGTAGGCTCCCTCAAAATTATTTTCTGGGGGTTGAATTATTTCACTAATTGTACTTTCCATCAAATCTATTGTGGATTTATTTAAGGTAACTGCAGCTGCAGGAACAATTTGATCCGCAGGCACAATCAAAGTAATAGCTTCAGATAATATCGGCAAAGACAGCGTTCGGCAAAAAGATGACGGCCCAGTTTCTACAGACTGGTCCAGTAATGAAGGTATCGGTTCCCCCGGGGTTGGGGCTTCACCAGTACTGGCTTCCAAATCGTGCATTTGTTGTTGCAGAGTTTGAAGGTTCTTTATGGATAAAATTGTACTAGGTCCGGGTGGTTTCGGAGATGGGGGCGCAGAGACTCCATGCGGAAAGGATAAAGAAATATTTAGAAGAGATTTTTCTACAACTTCCGAAATCCCAGTGGATACAACACCACCACTGGTCATGGCCGGCACCAAATTCTGCACCAAAGTTTCGTTCTTGTAACCGCAATTATCGCAGAAGATGGAGACACGCTGGGAACTGGCCACAAGCTCCTGCGCATAAATGGCGTTCAGCTGTCGTTTTGCAATTTTGAGCACGGAACTATTAAAGAACAGTGTCAGGGCAGAACACAATACGAGAACAACAGATAGGTACACTAGTTGGAGCTTGTGCGCCCGACACACTGGATCGCGCATGCCCATCGTTATAGATGCGGTGGCCAATGAGCTCCCTATCAGTAGTACTAGTATGAAGCCGATGAAAACCTGCAAACAGTAAGTGTTAAAAATAAGAGTTTAATGAATCTTTTGTATTATACGTATGTTGTTGGAATAAATTTTAAGCTTAAGCACTCCTAAATGTAATCAGTAATTTATTGACAGAGAACTTAGAAAAAGTCTGGGAGTACAGATTACATTTATTTTTCAAGCCTGGCAGGAGTCGCGATTAAGGTTTACAATTTTTTTTAAACCTTTACGGGATTTGATTTACTGCCTATCACGGGGTTCGGGTTCCATCCGGGTGTTTGGGTTGGGGATTGGGTTCAATATTTTTTGAACCCGATATTTTGGGATCGGGTTCGGGAACAGAAGGTTTTGAACCCGACCATTGGGAGTGGTATTGGGTTTGGGAACAGGTTCGACATAGTAAAAATGGGCTCGGAACCCGTCGGGTTCGGGTTTATCATTCGTATATAGACATCTCGACCCCATATTATATGTCCCAGCGTTGTTCCCCGGTGTTTGCACCATCTGTTGACAAAACTTCAATTATTACTGAAATCATTCAATTCGGTTGAATGTTAGCGCATAATTCGGTTTAATGTCGCCATTAAACCGTCTCCAACAGAACAAATACAATTAGTAGGCATTACGTCTTTAGCGGAGGGGAAAATACTAGAAAGAAAGTGACGTCACTTTAGACAGATGTCACTTTCTACTTGTACCTCGGACAGCGCCTATTTTGGCACCGTATGAATTAGCATGTATTTAAATGTTATTTTTTTCTATTTTAATTTTCTGAGTTCAAACGAATAGATCAATGTTTTCCCAAATCAATAGAGTTTGTAAAAGGTTTAATTGTGTGGTGACATATTTTAGGCATAATTGTGAGGACGGACAAGCAGAGTCTTAGACAACCAGTCTGCAAAACGATAAGAATAGGGAATTTCGTTTCACTTCGCCACTACAAGTACGTGTTGGTGCGTATTGTGGTTCACGTTTGCTGTATTGATTGGAATATTTGTAGTTCAGCTGGATTCTGGACCCGTTTCGTTTACAGATTCAGGGATGCGTTTCTGTCACAGATTGGAAAAGTATTTGGTGCTTTTTTGTGAGCAATAACAACCAGTGGAGCCCACCCGTTTTATTTTCGGCCGTTAGAATAAAAATTTGGCTGATAAAATACTCGAAAGCCAAGTATTTCTGTATCACGCTAAACCGATGAGAGAATTCGTTAACTGGTGTTGTGCTGGCAATTCATAAATATTCCCATTCGAAAAATTCCTAGATCGCCCACCAGTTAACGGATTCTCTCACCATTGCAGCGAGAAAAAAGAAAATTAATCTTATGATTACTAAGGCGTTCAGGGGATGAGTGAGCTGGAGTAATACCTAATAAATGAAGATTTCTGAATTTGAATGAGCTTCTGAGCTTCATCATTCACAAGCTTGAATGATCATTACACGTTTCCAAAAAAAAAATCCAAAAACGACTAAAATGCTCTGGAAATGCCTTACTTTAAAAATGACCGGCATTTTGGGCACGTATATTCGGCATATTCAGCAGTTTGGCAGAAAAATTTGATCTATGACCATTATTGATCCTCCAGCGTAAACATGGGAGTTTTTTAATGACATATTCAAGCCCATCCAGTCTGAACAAAGTTTGAATGTTCATTTTTTAAAAAATCGAATTATCCTAATTCATTATTTATGGTCAGTGGTTTAAAAAATGGATTAAAAAAGGATTAAAAAAAACTTAAAATTTTGCAACATTCATTTGCTTTTAAAAGTTGCAAACACACAACTCTTTATAGAAGACTTAAAAGAATGACTTGACCAGTGCCTGTGAATGCTTCAAATTTTGTTAATGAACAGTACTTCAGAAACAACGCAAATATTTTTAAAATGAAGTTTCATTAATAATTAATTTTGGATTTTACATAACTGTATTACTTAAGGTCTTGTGGTTATAAAATATTTCAAAACTTGGAGCTTGTATAGTAAATTCGCCCAAGTTAAGCACTGTAATAATTCTAGTTCAAAATTTTACACTTCAAAAATTTACAATTTACTATGTTTACTGATAATGATGTCCAAATCTTCCAATAATATAAAATTAATAATGATCTATTTTATAAAATTGTATATTTAAACATACTGCTTTGTGATTTAGTACGCAAAATTGGTAGGTAGCTAAAGCTCATATCGAAATAATCGGGGTGAAAATGCCAAAAAAGGCCTGCCCTTGTCATTTTGGGCAGGCATAACGCCAAAAATGCCAAGGAATTTTCAATTGTGCAACCCTGTACGTAAATGTTGGTGACGTGCAGATTTGATGGATTTGTCCAGACATTTTTTAAAATTGGGGGTTCGGGTGCAGGTTTAGGTGCAGAAACCAGAAACTAAAAAAATGATTGAGCCCGGGTTCAAAATTTGGCACCCAAAGCTTTGGGAACGGGTGTGGGTACAAAAACTAAAACTCTAAACCCAAAATTTGGGTTTGGGTTTGGGACTGGATGCAAATTTTTTGCACCCATGACAGGCACTAATTTGAAACACAAATTAGTTTCTCAGTTAATCAAGTTAAGGATTAAGAATGAACTCCAATTATTAAAATCTTTAATGAGTCATACTTGATGGGAATACTTAACTAGAGATTTCATGGTAATCCTGTCTGTTGACTATATACAAGCATCGTAAATCGGCCTGAAAATTTGACGGAAAAATATGATGATTTGATTGCAGCCAATTTTCAGGATGTCAGTAATTCAAAAAGAACGAATTAGGGAGAGCAATCCCGGAACTTTTGACTTGTGATTACAACGAGTCACAAATGTTTTTAACCACTACAAGATTATGGATAATCCGAACAAACAATTCATTTGTTTTACAATTAAAATTAGTTATTAGTAAACTCATAAATTATTACATGACGGTTTGAAACCGACGACGAATAATAGAACGGATATCTGACGGCGACATAACGGTCCAGAGAGAGCAACGTGAGGAGGAGCATATTCACTACAAAAGGTATTCCAAGAATCGCCTTATGAACAACACACAGGTCTCGTTTTGGCCATAGAAAATTCAACAGTTCAAGGGACTTATGAGCACCAGCAAATAAATCAGTTACACAAAGGCAGGCCATCCAGAGATGTCTTGGTTTCCATAACTCACGAGATTTCCCCAAAACTAAGAGCACACATCCATTCACACCAAAAATTCCAGTCACAATTAACAATCCCCATAAAAACTCCCCCATATGGTACACATTAGAGACCATGCCTTTTCCTTATATATTATTATGTTTTTATCGTTATTATATAGTTAGTAAATACTTCGAGCTTGTACATATGAAATTTATTTAAAATTATAAAATAAAATGAACAATTTGCGTAAGACACAGACAATAATAATAACTGATGGAGAATGTAAAAGGAAAAAATGTATATTTCCCCTTCAAAAACCTAGATTATAAATTCCCATAATAATTAAATAGGGTTTCTCTAGAAAAAGCCAAAGAAGAAAGTAAAGAGGGACTGTGGGACTTTACGACTTGATTTTGTAACATGGACATGGTCAAGACAATGCTTTTGTAAGAAACACTTTCACCTCCGAAAACGTATAGGTCGTTTTGAAGACCAAGTCCTTACAATAAATAAGTTGAAATAAAGAGTTGTTCGTGAGCAAGATTGAAGAATCAATGGGGTATAATTAGGCATTTTCAAGCATCTAATGACTTGAGAGAAAAACTCATTAGCAAACGACAGATCAGTATGACTATCAATGTCATAGTGAATACTGGGGCTATACATACAATATGTCAAAGCAGTTGCATTTCGTGAAATTTCCTCCAGACAGAACCAGTTTCATATCAAGTTGAGGAGTTATAATGTGAGCACTACCTATATAGTAGTAATAATATGGGATTATATCGTTTGAAATTTCTTAGTAAGTATAACCGTAATTTAGTACTCTATTTTAATTAGATACAGCCAGTTTTATTTACATCAAGTTCAAATTCCAGATTTTTACCGGTCTTCACCCTTTGATATGTGCTGGAAGTGTGAAGCTTATGGGAAACTAGTGATTTTAGATAACCGGGGAAAATTAGCTGATTATGAGTGTAATCATGAACGAAGAGCTTGTAATTTAGAATAAATGTAGTTTCACCATCAAACTTGAAAGGGGACGTGCTGCTGAGCAGGAAAGTCTGTGAATGAATGCCCTTATGCACATTCTATTACACAAATTATATGTGCACTGACATTACACACTGTCAATGAGTCTACTTTGTGTTAAATTTGTTGAGCTTCATGTCAGCATGATCTCCGTTTCTAGCCACGAATGAAATAGCGTTACAGTATATTCATGAAAAAACTGATGTACCATTTCATGTGCTATAACGATAATGATACGGAAAACACGCGCTAATCGAATTTTTTGTTAGACATGCTATAAAGCTGTCGTTAGTAACACAGTAATGAGAATAAGGTAAACCCCACAGCTGTATTCATAAAGAGGGTTTCACAACTGTCCCAAAGATGTACGAAACGTATTAGTTATAATTTCAATTACATATAATTAGATATATTGAAACACAGCCGTGTCCTCAAAGCTAATCATTAGAAAAGGGTCTTCGGTCCTTCAATGATAAGGTTTGAAAGACTTAAAATTTGTTAGATTGGTTTGAAAATGTGTACATAAAAATTTCAATTTTCGCATGATAATAACTAATGTTAATTAGCATGCAATTCAAATGGAGGCCATCAAAAATCTATATTTTTTTCAATGTTTCCTATTATTATTTTCTCATGAAACTTCTTTTTTGAAGTCATCTTTATATCTATATATAAAACAAAGAAAGAATATTTCAAATACTTGTTTCCTGATGATCGAATTCTCCATTTAAAAAACCCTCCGGCCTCACAACTCCTTTACCAAACAGTAAATAAATTAATCCTCCTTGAATGCTCTTAATTAGAATACCCCTGAAATGAGTAAACCAGGTATGTAATGTACTGAACTCAACAGCAGAAAAATTAACTATATCGTTTAATGGTCAGTCCAAATCATGTTTCCCTAAATGGACAAAAATATAAGTGAACAGGGTTGAATTGAAACATTACGAAGCACCCAAAATGTTCATAAGATTATCATTTGTTCTCTTAATACATGTCTGTTATGTCTTTACTGATAGATTATCTAGAGATTTCAAACTTATTTGAACCGATCGGCCTAATTTAGTGATTTCATCAGAGCTGCTTGCATTGATTTTCTTCATTTCATAGGGCTTCCTGAAAGGAGAATTTTATTATTGACGTCAGCTCAATGTTATAATGAGTACGCAGCAAAATCTTAATTTGAATGTTTGTGAAGAATTCATAGTGATTCGCTCAGCTGATCAAATAAACGTACCTTTAGTGAAATCTGCATAAATTATACATTTACTTTTGAATCTAACTAATTTTTTTAGGAATGACACTTTGAAGATCTGGCAACATTGGATCGGATTAAAAAGTTGTGATTCGAATACGGATGATACAAAATTTTATCCGGTAGAATCGGTATTATATCGGGTAAGAATTGAAAATTTGAATTGGAAAACTTTTCTTGCATACCTTTTGTTATTTAGTAACAGTCGTACAGCCGGGCACGGGTCTAAAATATCCCACGGGGTGATGCTCTATCGTACACCAAGCCTTAGTTTGTTTGAAAGCTAAAATTGCAAACGTCTGAAATTCGTTCAAGTCATTCAAGTCTATGTGCGTTCACAACCGCTGCTCCTGCATTCACAACTAATGGAATTTCTCACGGGCTTTTACGGGCTTTCATGGTCTTTTTTAACCGCGATGAAAAGACCGTACCCGCCCGTAACCCGTCAAACGAAATAATTTTTACCCGTACCCGCTCGAAGCCCGTGCGGGCCGGGCTTTTTGCGGGCTTACCCGTAAATTTTAACTGCCCGAGATGCTCTACTGTGAAACTTGTATCATTTCACCCCGAAATGATTGACTTCAGTTGTTATTTCCAGTGCTCTCAATTTTACAGATAAATACTCATTACTCGAATTTTTCATAAAGTGAGTAAGTGAGTATTGTACTTACTCGTACTCACATCCGCGAGTATAAGTAAGTAATGAGTAAATAATTTTATAAAGGTATAGTATTTAAGTAAGTAATGAGTAAGTACGAACACTCATTCCCCAGTGTAATGTAAGTAACGAGTAAGTAAGACGAACTTCAAAGTATCAAAGAGTAAGTATTGAGTAAGTAAAAACTTCTTTACTGGAGTAACTACCATAGCAAAAATGTTCTCCGACAATATCCATGACTTATATATGGCTTATGGAGGCAGATAACACAGGCCACAAGCAAACAATGCCTTTAAATACTTGCGACGATGCAACCCCTTAAACTTGAGTCGTTGACTACACTACCAAAGATGGGAGTGATGTGGATTATATTTGAAAATGAGTAAGTATTACTTGAGTACTATGCAGACAAAAGTACGTAAAGAGTAAGTAATATCAGATTATGTTGCGAATAAGTAAGTAAAGAGTAAGTATTTCACTCCGACCCGAAATTTTGAGAGAGTAGTCGAGTAGTGAGTAAGTAAGATAGTTACCATGAAGCCAATGAGTAAGTAAAAAGTAAGTACTGGACATCATGAGGGACAAAATTATGAGTAAAGAGTAAGTAATGCTGTCTAACTGAGAGCACTGGTTATTTCTATGATTTCTAGAAAAATGAACATTGAAATGTTTTTACTGGTCTCACCTTACAATTAGTTTACTTGTGACAATCAAGTCGTGCAGAACAAATTGAATAATGTGAGTTGTCGGTAATCCCTGATAGATCCTATTTTACAAGTTGCAAGCCAACGTTGTATAAATGCCAGTTTGTGGCTCCGTTCCTACGTATACATAATACATGTACACAGTTAGGAAGAGTCACGAGAGGGAAATCCGGAACGTGAACTAATAATAAAATAATATAAGCAATTACGTACAAATGGTAGATATATGATCTAGGTGAAGTACTTGTGTCACTACATGTGCTTCTGACACGGCATAAGTATAGGTGTATACACTATACAAAAGCACGGTTTGTACGCTAAGTAAGGTTCTACCCATGTAATACATAAATTAAACAATGTTAGTTAAAGCTTAAACAAAAATATAAAAAAGCTCCAGAGAGTACTAAAACGTTCAGTTCAGACTTCAGACCTTCAGACTCGGAAGACTGAAAGTGAGAAATGAAGTGTAGGAGAGAGTATACATATACAGTATAATTAAAAGACATACGGAAGTGCTGAAGAGTTTAAACAATGCTCACTTCATCACATTATTGCCTCTCGAATCTCTTGAATGAAATACTGTGGTTATAAATAGTGAATGAGAATAAGAGAGCGGAGCTATATAATCGCGTAATTATTACGGGCTTCTGTTTTCATAGTGCTAATTTTGGCTCACATTTCACATTAAAATCGTTAAATCCCAACCAGGTGAAAATCTTACAATTAGCACATACTGTCTAGAGGAGTGGAGATATAGAATTATAAACTCGTATGAGTATAACTTTAGAGTGACCAGAGACATCCAGCGTGTCAGTCAGAAGCCTGAAGGAATGAGTGTTCGGCAGTGCCGTTCACGTATGTATGTATTCGCCACAGGTAGTGCATACCCTATACTTTAGCATGTCTTTCCTCTCCCTCCCATTTTTCCTGCATATCTCCCACTTACTAAATAACAACTAACATTCATAAGATTAACTTTTCAGCACCCCTTAAAAGTAGCAGAAAAATTTATGTAAAGTGTAAAAATACTGAGGAGAATTTTTGGTACTATTGTATGTATGTATGTGCGTGCATTTAAATGCTCTATAGCTAACAGAGAGCTGACGTCTAAGAAATTAATAAATTGTGAGATAATATTCAAAACGATCTAAATGCTAACTAAGGACGGCCTCAAGCAAAGGATCATAGGAAGCTATAAGAATAAAAAGAATGAAAATATTTAACGATCTGAGTTAGCAAGTCCAATAATATTACATGATGGTTAGTTCGTCAAGTAAACAATTGCAGTGGAAGTTTCTGTAGAATTTTAGTGGAGCGAGAGACACAGTGTAGTGTGTAGAAGAAGCTCGGAATAGTGAGGAGATCCGGTAGCCGCCGCTAGTACTCTCCTTACTCACAGTCCCGCAATGCTTTGTACATAGCCCTACATATGTCCTCCTGTTTTCTCTGATGCTTTATTTGGATGAAATTGAGAATATTGTTTATTAAATAGAATGATATAATAATAATGTTATTTCATTAAACAAACCACTAGAAAACATTAGGAGGAATAGAGCATATACATATAAAAAGATAAATTTCCGCCAAAAACTCCAATTTTTTTTTGTGAAAGGGCGATCCGTTTGAGAAGGCAATGAAAACATACTTCCGGTTCGCACCGAAATCGGTTTTAAAGCATCGCTTCTCGGCCTGTTGGCTAAGATCAAAGTGTAGTGAGGGAAAGTAAAGTGAAAGTCGATTGAGTGAAAACCAGTAAACTAAATAGAGAAAATTAAGAAAAGCATAAGTTCATCTAAACATACAAAGTGACAACAGCAATCCAACCTAAACGTGCCAATATCATTACAGTGCCTATGCAAAGCATAACTATTATATTACAAAATGACATGACCTACACACAAGCCTATAGCTGTTCCTATCGTAAACTCTATTGAACCCACGCTTCTCCGAGTGCAGCCATTTTCTCGTACACCTTTCTGCTGCCTCTCATCATCATCTGTGCCAAACAATCTCGAATTCGAACACATTGCATTAATGTTCAACGTATATATAAATGTGACAATATCTGTGACTTGCCATAGGCTCAATTATGATTAATGTGCGCACATATATTATGATATCCCGTCCACAATATCGCTCTTTGAATCATTCAACACTACTCGAATTCGAGTGGCACTCGCAACAACTAAAGTAAAAATAACTCATCCAAACACACCACGTATGAGAGATAAAATCACACAGGACAGCTTTCACAATTGCCATTACTGACTACGAAAATGATTTCCATTTACGAAACGAACCTAACTTACTGTACCGATTGACAGCTCACATACTTCCTCACCCTAAAATCATCTATGTGTGTGTATGCTGCGTAGATAGTAGTACTCGCACTCGCATAGTGTAGTTAAACAGTGCACACACACAAACACACTCTTTCCAAAAGCCGACAGTGACCCAGAATCCCCAAGCCCAGCTTGCCCAGGCGGTGTCTCAAGGCATCACTGTAGTGAGTTTGGGTACTACGCAAAATTGGGGAAGAAACCCCCTTCCTGGGCATGATTAATTGCTGGCCCATCTCATCAAAATCAACCAGACGGAGAGGTTATGAAGTAGCAGCCGTCAACCTGAACGCCGTAACAGGGCTGAAATCTGTCTCACGGAGGAGCAGCTGTCAACCAGAACGCCTGAACAGGGCTGAAATCTGTATCACGAAGGAGCAGCCGACAACCCGACCGCTTGATTGGAGCTGAAACCCAATCGAAGTATCCCGCATAACCTGACCCCCCAACAAGAATGGCCACAATAAACAAATAAGCTATTTAATTTTATGTTTTTAGCTACAAAATGAGTCAACCAAAACGACGCGAAGACAAAATCGTGGTCTTCCACCCAGTCCCAACCATATTTCGGTGCCCTGAGAACGGTTGCGCTGCATCGTACACTGCCAGTACCTCAGGATGGACATCCCAACGGCGCTCGCTAGAGAAGCATTATGCGAGCAACCACAACATCAACATCAATGGCAGCGTCAATATCTGCAGTCGTTGTGAACAGGTCCTCGGGATGAAACCGTCTAACCACAGATGTACCGCCATCTCGACCCGAACTAGATCTAGGTCACGGGAACCTGATCCCTTGCCTCACTCGACCTCAACAGCCCCAAATCTCAGCACCATCTTAGACACAAGCGTAATGGACTCGGAGGAGCTACCTTTCAAATGCCCAGACGAGGGATGCGGTGCCGCATTCCTGAAGAAGAAAGCTCTACAAAACCATACTCTCGCCAAAGCAAAGAGACAGGACAAGGAAAACCAGCTCTCCCAACTACCAGAAAACTCATCATTACGTAGGAGACTAGGCACTTGCCCCCCGCAAAGGCCTCAACAATCATCACACCACAATATCTCCCAACTGGCTAACCTCGAGAGTGAGGAATTCCTGGAGGCGGTAATCGACAGTCAGGTCCCTAACGAATTATATATAAATGATCTGAGCCCTAACCATGTCATTAATCTTAACACAGACATGAATGTCCAGAATGATGTGAGCGGCATACAGGGTACCCAACAGGAGACTCACGCGGTTGCAGAAGAGAGACAACCACTCGAAGAACAACTTCCTCCAACCAACAACATTATCCCTTTGGCTGAACTACCCACCACTAACGCAGCAATAACGACTTCTTCTCCTCTTCCTCCCCCACCGGAAGACATGATAGATGATGAAAATGACGACGAATCCTTCTCAGTTAGCAGTTCTTCAACCATAATAGATGGTAGCACTACCAGCGTTACGGAATTTGAACCCCTCCCAGACCTGCTCGAAGATCCTGACATACGTGCCCCGTTCGAGCCAGCAATGATTGATGCAAATGACGAATCTGCCCTTCATGCTTTCTTGCCACGCATCAAGCATATACTGGAGAGTGAAATCTCGGAGCAGAACTGGACTGACTTTGAAGACATAATCAATGAGATCACCATCTGTGCCCAAACAGCAGTAAAACTACCAGAAGTTATACAAAATGGTCCCACAGCCCCCAAAAAAATCAACATACAGAATCCCGAAGAGCTCCAGAAGCTATACAATCGAAATAGAAGAAGAGCGGTTCGATTAATCACAGAGGGTGAAGGAGACAGATGCAAAATTCCAATAGAAGTAGTCACCAGGCACTTTCAATCCACCAATGCCAGAAAACATAGTGACCCCTCATACTTCCAAAATATCACCCCTGCTACTAGAGAAGTCTACATGGACAACTTCCGTGACAAAGAAACGGTTGACATTCTGAAGAAAAGTGAGAACACAGCTCCAGGAGATGACAGACTCACATACAAACACTGGCGCCTACTGGACCCCTCTGCCACAGTCCTAACCCCCATATACAACACATGTCTCAAGTACTGCCGTGTCCCATCAATATGGAAGACCTCGAAGACGGTTCTAATTTATAAGAAAGGGGACCCCAGCATCATTACCAACTGGAGACCGATTGCTATATCCAGGACCATATACAAAACATACTGCGGACTTGTAGCGAGGCGATTCAGAGTTTGGCTAATGACAGAGGACATCCTCCATCCAGCACAAAAAGGTTTTACGCCACATGACGGGTGCTTCGAGCACAATTTCATGCTCAATGAAATATTTGAGGAAGCCCTCAACGAGAAGAGTGAGTACATTGCGATACCCCTCGACGCCAAAAATGCATTTGGGAATGCCCCTCACGACGCCATCATACTTGCCACCATCAAATATGGAACAGGTACCACTTTCACTAAGATTGTCCAAGACATGTACACTGACGCCACCACTACTATCATCACTGACTCCGCATCCTCTGATCCAATACTGATTCAAAACGGAGTCCAACAAGGCCACCGACTAAGCGGGGACCTGTATAACCTCATGACTAACCCATCCATACAAAGACTCCATGAAGGATATGAGTCACACTGTCTGCATATGCTGGCGTTTGCGGATGATTGGATCCCCCTTGCAAAGTCAATCCCAGAAGCCCAAGAGAAACTGGACTACCTTGTACAAGACATCCGAAAAATAGGGGTAGTATTCAATGTCACAAAATGTGCCACAATACACCGCAGTGGCAAAACCCCCGCCGGCTCAAGAACCTCCCATTTCACCATCAATGAAGAATCAATCAAATGCCTTGGGGAAGGCGACACCATGCTATACCTTGGAAACCCTATTGGTTTCTCCCTCAACAACAACCTGGGCACCCTTCAGAACCACCTCAACTATGCCTCAAAAATCCTGGAAGCCAAACTAGCCCCGTGGCAAAGAATTGACGCACTCAAAACCTTTTTCTTCCCCTCCTGCAACTATGCCATCAGGACCAACCAGTTTAATAAAACTGAATGGAAGGCGATTGACGACCTCCTAAGGAAAGGAATAAAAAAGACCCTCAACCTCCCCAATAGTGCTTGCACAGAATTCTTGTACGGGAGTAGAAAATCTGGAGCAATGTCCCTCCCTTTACTCGCTGAAGACAACGACATCTTCGCCATCGACGGAGCAATTAAACTCCTTACCTCCCGTGACAGAGTTGTCAAAGAAGCAGCTGCTCGGAGCCTACGAAGAACAGTTAGACTACGAATTCGAAGAGAAACCACTTGGCCAGAAATCTGTGAATTCCTCAACGGGTCAAATAATGCACCTTTCAGAGGAAATACCAACGCCAGAAGCAACATATGGACTAGAGCCCGTGCAGCGTCAACGAGATTCGGAATCAATTGGGACTTTGAAAACGGGTCCTTCAAAACCATAAAATTTGGAAATACTACAGTCAAGTCTCACCAGAGCAAACTAGTCGCTCGGAAAATACGCACACACCAACGTGAGCAACGGGACCAAATTCTACTCTCCAAACCCAACCAAGGGAAAGTCCTGGAATGTGTGGGAATGGCGAAGTCCAGCACTCACTTCTACAACTCTGGCGCGCACACGAGATTCGCGGACTGGCGCTTCATACATAGAGCAAGACTCAACCAGGTTCCCCTCAACGGTGCCAAAGTATGGGACCATAACTGCGACAAAAAATGTAGACGATGTGGAGCTGAAAATGAAACACTACCCCACGTACTCAATCACTGCCCTCCATATCTACAGGCCCAGACCTTACGACACAATGCAGTACTCGAACGCGTAAAGAAAGCTGCCCTCGGGAACCGGAGGAAGAAGATGCGAATACTAAGTGAAAACACCGCTGCAATCGGAACGGAACTACGACCTGACCTCGTACTATTAGAGGAGATGACTTCAAAATCAAGAGTATTCATCATTGACGTCACCATCCCATTCGAGAACCGGTCCCAGGCCCTAGCAGATGCCCGCCAACGAAAGATAGACAAATACCAACCACTGATTGCCAGGTACAAGCAGAGATATCCAGAAGCGGAGGTAACAGTGGAACCAGTGGTGATAGGATCGTTAGGATCTTGGGACCCTGGCAATGACGAGTTACTATCAAAGCTTGCTGCGAAATCATACCTCATACTGATGAGAAAACTCGCTGTCTCCGAAGTAATAAAGTGGTCTCGAGACATTTATGTGGAGTTCCTAACTGGACACAGACAATATTGAAATTATTTTACCCAAAATTAACTTACTATATATGACAATAATGTATACAATGACAGGAGAAATGATAATGAGTGCTTCTTATGTTCCTATCCTATTACTATACAGCACAAGACAGATGAATGCGTATGACGTAACTAATACCAATGGTTGAATGAATGTATCACATGTAAAGATTGACGAATAAATATCTGTTCTTATCAGCTTAATATCTGATACGGGTCCAAATGGACCCCAGTATATTAAACTGATTTTTGGAAACAGTCCTGGTTTTGGAGCTTGCTCCAGCCGGGACACGGGTTGACCTGGCATTGCAGTACAGTCAGGACCGGCCCACTGAATAATGAATAGAGAATTTACTGCTAATAGATACATTCTAATGAGATTGAAATAAGATTCTGATCGTAGTTTCAATCCTGAAAATTATCGGAAGTTTTTTGCTTATATACCCCTGTACATACGTATATGTGAGATTTCCAGTCGCAGAGTCTCACGCTGTATTGTGAACAACTGTGAGAGTGCTGTCCAGTCTTGCAGTTTATCAGTCTTTATGCTAAACATATGAGTCCAACTCAGTCAGTCCCAAGTCTTGGACAGAGCTATGCAAAATACTTGGTCTTCAATGACAATATACAAACCGGTATATAGAGCCCAGTCCTATAGACATTACACTCCTAGAGGTAATTTATATGGGTACATACTTGGGCATCCATGACTACCTACCTTATTTATTCTTTCATATTGTTGCCTTTAATATTAGCTTATGCTATATTTAAGCTATATATGCATTTCCTTGTGTTTTCCTCTATCTTATATTAAATAATAATTCTTTACTATACGTATATGCCAATATTCTCACGGTTGTGTGGTGTATAAGTCCTATCCCACTTCCAAGGTATATATTTGCTTATAACACCATCTTTCCCGTGTAATAAGTGTTACAAGTGTAGTACATTCCCAGTCCTATATGATTTCTCTCGTAGAGGAAATCCTTATCGGTACAACGTGGACTCTAATATTGACTAAATAATTTATGTTGGCATATTGCTGTGATGCTCCTAGTAATGCTGTAGTGTTCCTGCATATGTACTTCCTTGTGTGTTGACTATATATACTTTTAAATAGCATGACAAACTTTACTATACGTATATGTCATTACCTTTAACGGTTGTGTGCTGTATAAGACCCTAGCCACTTCCACGACATATATTAGCCTACAGACACCATCTTTCCCGTGTCTGTCGGATAGGGACACGCTCTATTAGAGGCTCTACACTCTCGTTAGAGGTGCAGAGCAGGGCATCCTCACAGGTTTAGGGCATTATGCTGAGGAAAATACTTCCAGGGAATTATTGACAGTATGTATGAGTATACTACTTAGAAATTAGACGTATACTAGGGTAGAATAGTAGTGCACATGCACATACATACACGATTCCCACCACAAATTGCTCAAACATCGCCTCATTGTCAGTATAATCTCAAAACAAGACTCTAACTGGCAAACATGATGGAAATGTAGCAGCCGCCAACCCGAATGCCTGGTCAGAGCTACAATCTGACCCGGAGGATAGCAGCCGACAACCGGATCGCCTGATCGGAGCTGAATCCCGATCGAAGAATCACGAGCGATTACCCCACCCATTAGATCGGCATTTTACCAGCATGAGTCAACCTAAGAGACGAGATGACAGGCTCATCATATACCACCCGACCCCCAAAATCATGAAGTGTCCAGAGAGGAATTGTAGAGCCGCATATACCACCAGCACTAAAGCATGTACCTCACAGCGACGATCACTGGAGAAGCACTTCCAGTCCCAGCACAACATCATTATAGCTGGAAGCACAAACATCTGTAGCAGGTGCGAGGAGGACATGACCCTAAAAACCACCAACCACAAATGCGCTGTCATAGCTACGAGGACAAGATCACAGTCACGGGAGAGAGAACCAATCCCGACGCCACAGTCCGCTGCCCCGGACCTAAGTACTATCATGGACATGAGTGTAGCTGAAGATAATGAAGAGCTTCCGTTCAAATGCCCTGATGAGGGATGTGGAGCAGCATTTCTGAGTTCCAAGTCACTCCAAAACCACACACTGGCCAAGATTCGAAAGAGGGAGAAGCAGAACCAATTAGCCCAGCTTCCACTCAATTCATTACTCCGTGCGCGCCTTGAACGCCAGCCAACAGTTATGGCCCGACCATCAAACTTACCCTCAGAATCCCAGGTATATCGACTTGACACGGAGGAATTCATTAATGAAATTATCAATGGCGCAGCCCCAGTACCAAATTTTTGTGAGATTAACCAGCCTCCTGAGCAAAGCATTTTACAACAAAACACTCACAGTGAGGAGTCGAACAGTCCCCCAGCTATCCAGATACCCAGTCAGAACTCGGATCACACTCGTAGTCCTCCCAACATATATCGCAGTCCAACTACACCAGCACCTTTCACACAAGATGCGGGTACAGATGAGGGTGACCCAGAGGATGATAACGACTCGTCATCCTCAGCAGAGAGCAATGCATCCACGATAATAGGAGGGGGAGGAGAGTGATGATTCCCCAACACACGAGGATCAACATGAACTCCCTGACCTACGGATCCCGTTCGAACCAGTTATGATTGACTCTAACGATGAGTCAGTCCTACACCCCTTCAAACCACGACTGCTACAGATAATTGAAGACGAAGCTTCCGATGAGAATTGGCAGAAATTTGAGGAGATATTGGAAGAAATCACGATTTGTGCACAAGAAGCAGTTAAGCTTCCAGAAGTTCCAGTAAACCGTTCAACTGCCCCCAAGAAAACCAACATCCACAACCCCGAGGAACTTCAGAAATTATACAACCGCAACAGAACAAGAGCGGTGCGGCTAATAACGGAGGGAGAAGGGGATAGGTGCAAGATCCCAATACAAGAAGTACTACATATTTTACAGAGTCTAACACGAAAACCCAGTGATCTCTCCTACTATGATGATGCCACTCCAGCAGGGAGAAAAAAAAACATGGACACCTTCTCTGAAAAGGAGACAGTCAGCGTACTCATGAAGAGTGAAAATACTGCCCCAGGAGACGATCGATTAACTCACAAGCACTGGCGGCTCCTTGATCCTTCAACCACTGTCATCACACCAATATTCAACATATGTCGCAAGTTTCGACGTGTACCCTGTATACGGAAAACATCCAAGACAGTGCTGATCTATAAGAAGGGGGACCCCTCCGTATTATCGAATTGGAGACCAATTGCCATCTCCCGAACCCTGTATAAAACATTGTGGTCTTATAGCTAGGAGGTTTAGAGTATGGTTAAGCGCAGAGAAGATTCTCCACCCCTCCCAGAAGGGCTTTACTCCACACGATGGGTGTTTTGAACATAACTTTATATTAAATGAAGTCTTCGATGAAGCTCTGAACGAGAAAACCGACACCATTGCAATCCCCCTCGACGCCAAGAACGCATTCGGAAATGCCCCACATGATGCAATCATCCTTGCTACGGAAAAGTATGGCGCCGGAAAGGAATTCACTGACATAGTGCGAGATATGTACACCAATGCTTACACATCGATTATAACAGAGAGTGGAGCGACTGAGCCAATCCCCATCGAAAATGGAGTCCAGCAGGGACATCGTCTCAGCGGTGATTTGTACAACCTTGCAACCAATCCCACTATCAATAGATTACATAGCCGATATGAGCCACACCGACCCCACATGCTAGCATTCGCGGATGACTGGATCCCAATTGCGAAAACAGTGGATGAAGCGCAAGAGAAATTGGACTTCCTAACTAATGACATCAGGAAGATAGGGGTTGTATTCAATGTATCGAGATGTGCTACGTTACACAGAAGTGGACGACCCCCAGCAGGAGCAAGAAATACAATCTTCAGAATTGAAGGTGAAGTCATTTAATGTCTGGATACGGGAGAGACTATGAGCTACCTCGGTAACCCAATTGGATTTGCCCTCAATAATAAGCTAGCTTCCCTCCAGGACTTCTTAGAATATGCCACCAAGATATTGGAATCGAAACTAGCGCCATGGCAAAGATTAGATGCCCTTAAGACATTCTTTTATCCCTCCTGCAACTATGCCATCCGCACCAACCAATTCAATCTTACAGAATGGAAGGCAATTGATCAGCTGCTAAGGAAAGGCATCAAGAAAACGTTAAATGTACCCAATAGTGCCACAACGGAATTTTTATACGGCAGCAGGAGAAGCGGCGCGTAAGCACTACCGTTACTATCAGAGGATAATGACATATTCGCAATAGATGGTGCAATCAAGCTCCTTACATCAAGTGATAGCGCTCTACGCCAAATTGCGGCGCACAGTCTACGCAGAACTGTCAGCAAGCGAATCCGACGCGACACAACATGGCCTGAATGTGATCCCGATGAGTAGAAGTGGGAGCTTGCTTTGCTCATCCCAACACATTCCAAAACCTTCCCTTGGTTAAACTAGCTTATGAGGTCTTGATCCCTGATTTCCCGTTAATAGTTCCGTAGTTTTTGGCTATCATTTTGTTTTGGTGGGCCTTAAGGGTAACGTTCCCGAATCTGATACATTTGAAGGCGCCATTCTCAAATTCCCATTCTACTCCGAATTTTGTTGAAGCAGTTCGCGCTCTAGTCCAAATTTTCTTACGTGCATTGGTGTTTCCTCTGAATGGCGCTTCATTGGACCCTCCCAAAAAGACGCGATGACAGGCTCATCATATACCACCCGACCCCCAAAATCATGAGAGGAATTGTAGCGCCGCATATACCACCAGCACAAAAGCATGGACCTCACAGCGACGATCACTGGAAAAGCACTTCCAGTCCCAGCACAACATCATAATAGCTGGAAGCACAAACATCTGTAGCAGATGCGAGGACGACATGACCCTAAAACCCACCAACCATAAATGTACCGTTATAGCTACAAGAACCAGTTCTCAGTCCCGGGAGAGAGAACCAATCCCGACAGCACATTCTTCTGCCCCAGAATTGAGCACAATCATCGACATGAGTATAAGTGAAGAGACCGACGAGCTACCATTCAAAAGCCCAGATGAGGGACGTGAAGCAGCATTTCTGAATTTCAAGTCCCTACAAAACCATACCATTGCAAAGGCAAAGAAGAGAGAAAAGCAAAGGCAACTGTCTCTTCTTCCACATAGCTCATCTCTACGGTCGCGTCTTGAGGACCGCCGTCAACGTACACGAGTTCCTAGCGAGACGATCACGGAGTCTCAGTTTAATCAACTTGACACGGATGAATTTCTGGAAGAAATGATAAACGGCCAGGTACAATCAGGCGATCACTCTCTCCAAAGCACACCACCTCGTGTACTGCCAGTATATGATACACCATTTCATACATCGTCAACAACGCCCGAACAAGCGCATCATACAGGAGAAGATATTGTGATGCCTGATTACATTCCCCAGGATTTGCCGGCTATTTCACATCCCATATATCAAGTCCCAGCACCGTATGTCACAACAGTACATAGCATAACTTCGGAAGAAGATGACCCAGGTGAAGAAAGAGACACTTCCTCTTCCTCCGGGAGCAATACCTCGACAGTCATAAGGGAGGATGAAAAGGCTCAAATTGACGACGAAGAATCGGACCATATCCCTGTACGGGATGAACAATATGAAACCCCTGAGCTACGAGTACCATTTGAACCAGTTATGATTGACTCAAATGACGAATCAGTACTACATATCTTTACACCAAGACTAAATAGTATCCTAGAAAATGAGACCTCCCACCAAAATTGGACACTCTTCGAAAGCCTGGTAGAGGAAATCACCAAGTGCGCTCAAGAGAGAGTAAAACTTCCAGGAGTTTTACCGAACCGATCTACTGCCCCAAAAACGGCAAACGTGCACAACCCTCAGGAAATACAAAAGCTCTATAATAGGAACAGACGACGAGCTGTCCGACTAATTACAAAAGGGGAAGGTGACCGATGCAAAATTCCTATCGAAGCGGTCACATCACACTTCAGAGCGTCTAACAGGCGAAAGCCAAGCGACCCATCATACTTGATAATGTTACTCCAGCTGAATCAAATGTATACCTAGAACCCTTCACTGACAAGGAAACTGTAAGCATTCTGAGGAAGAGTGAAACCGTCTGATGACCGTCTAACATACAAACACTGGCGACTGCTCGATCCTTCCGCTACGGTACTCACTCCAATCTACAATATATGCCTAAAATACAGACAGGTGCCTGCAATCTGGAAGACGTCCAAAACTGTACTAATCTACAAAAAGGGCGATCCCAGCAACATCTCTAACTGGAGACCAATTGCAGTATCACGTACTATCTACAAGACTTATTGTGGACTAATAGCAAGACGATTTTGTGTTTGGCTTCAATCCAACAAAATTCTTCACCCATCCCAGAAAGGCTTCACCCCCCATGATGGTTGCTTCGAGCACAACTTTGTGCTGAGAGAAGTACTCGATGAAACATTAGATGAGAAGAGAGAGTCAATCGCCATACCTCTGGATGCTAGAAACGCATTTGGCAATGCTCCCCATGACGCAATAATACTAGCCACCATAAAGTATGGTACAGGTAATACGTTCACAGTGATCGTAAGGGACATGTACACAGGAGCTACCACTTCAGTTGTTACAGACTCTTCAATTACGGAACCCATCTTTATTGAGAACGGAGTCCAACAAGGCCATAGACTCAGTGGAGACTTGTACAACCTTATGACCAATCCATCACTCCAAAAACTATATGCTAAGTATGACAATTACAGCCCACACATGCTCGCCTTCGCTGATGATTGGATTCCATTAGCAAAATCGCAACTGGAAGCGCAGGAGAAACTAGATTTTCTAACCAAGGACATCAAAAAGATTGGAGTGATATTTAATTTCCACGAATGCGCAACTATGCACCAGCGTAGGAAAACCCCAGCCGGAGCCAGAACGTCACTGTTCACTATTGAAGGAGAGGCAATCAAATGTCTCAATGAAGGCGACACAATGTCATATCTCGGAAATCCAATCGGGTTCGCTCACAACAATCTCAAGAACCTACAGGACCACCTGAACTACGCCACCAAGATCCTAGAATCAAAGCTAGCTCCATGCCAACGAATTGACGCCCTTAAAACATTCTTCTATCCATCGTGCAACTACGCAATTAGATCAAACCAATTCAACAAGACCGAATGGAAGGCCATCGACGAGTTGCTACGTAAAGGCATCAAGAAGACACTAAATCCTCCCAACAGCGCCACTACAGACTTTCTATATGGAAGTAGAAAGAGCGGAGCTATGTCACTACCACTACTATCTGAAGAGAACGATATCTTCGCAATTGACGGTGCAATTAAACTGCTCACATCAAGAGATACCATTGCCAAACATATAGCAACCAAAAGCTTGAGAAAGACAGTGCGTCTACGGATACGACGTGAAACGTCATGGCCAGAAATTAGCGAATTCCTAAATGGGTCAAACAACAACCCCTTCAGAGGTAATACAAACGCCCGCAGCAACATCTGGACGAGGGCTCGAGCCGCCTCCACGAGACTCAAAGTAGAATGGAAATTCCAGGACGGGGCTTTTAAATCAATAAAATTTGCCAACATTACACTTAAAGCTCAGCACAACCATCAAATTGCTAACAAACTTCGACAACAACAACGGCAGATGAGGGATGAGAGATTAACTAACAGGCCCAACCAAGGTAAAGTCCTAGAATGCGTCGGACTCAGTAAAGCAAGCTCTCACTTCTATGCATCCGGAGCTCACACACGATTTGCTGACTGGCGATTTATTCACCGTGCCAGACTAACCCAAGTACCCCTCATTGGAGCAAAGGTTATTGACAACAGCTGCAACAAATCGTGCAGAAGATGCGGAGACAACAATGAAACCCTCCCACATGTCCTCAACCACTGTAAGTCGTACCTACAGAGTCAAACTTTACGACACAATGCAATCGTGGAGAGAGTGAAGAAAGCAGCAACTGGTCGCAGAAAGAAAATGACGATTCTAAGCGAAAACAATGCAGCAATTGGAACTGCTTTTAGGCCTGATCTTGTATTAATAGAGGAAGTGGAAGAAAAGAAGAAGGTACACATAATTGACGTGACCATCCCCTTCGAAAATCGACCACAATCCCTCCAAGAGGCCCGACAGATTAAAATCGACAAATACCAACCCCTTATCCCGCTATACAAGCAAAGATACCCGAATGCAGAGGTCAACATAGAACCAATAGTTTTAGGATCATTAGGAACATGGGACCCAGCTAATGATGCATTCCTATCGAAGATATGTGCCAAGTCATACCTGAACCTGATGAGAAAGCTGGCAGTATCTGACGTAATAAAATGGTCACGAGACATATAAATCGAGTTCTTAACTGGGCATCGACAATACTAATTTCACGATAACATGACGCCACTATTATTAAGGACAATGATTAGAACAATTTATGTATGAATGAAGTGTGCTTTCTCTTTTATGTTCCCCAATATTACAGCACAAGACAAAATGATTTATCTTTACAATAACAAATGACAATGAAACTTGTACAATATGCAAAAATGCAATAAATAACTATCTGTTCTTATCAGCTTAATATCTGATACGGGTCCAAATGGACCCCAGTATATTAAACTGATTTTTGGAAACAGTCCTGGTTTTGGAGCTTGCTCCAGCCGGGACACGGGTTGACCTGGCATTGCAGTACAGTCAGGACCGGCCCACTGAATAATGAATAAAGAATTTACTGTCTATAGATACATTCTAATGAGATTGAAATAAGATTCTGGTCGTAGTTTCAATCCTGAAAATTATCGGAAGTTTGTTGCTTACATCCCCCTGTACATACGTATATGTGAGATTGCCAGTCGCAGAGTCTCACGCTGTATTGTGAACAACTGTGGTAGTGCTGTCCAGTCTTGCAGTTTATCAGTCTTTTACTTACAGTCAGTATTACCTACAGTCAGCCTTTAAGCTAAACATATGAGTCCAACTCAGTCTCAGTCCCAAGGAAAGTCTTGGGCAGAGCTATGCAAAATACTTGGTCTTCAATGACAAAATACAAAATAAAATATGGGAAATAAAATATGGAAAATACAAAGTAAAATACCTCAGGTTACATTGCTAAAATACAAATAAAAATACAATACATTGTAGGTAATTTAAAATAATCAAATACAAAATACTGTATTTTAAATACAATACTTTTCTTAAAATACCTACCTAATGCTCACTCTTTTTGGTTTCTAGAACACAAACTGCTTTAAGAAGCATCCTTTTAAAACGTAATCAGATAACTAATCACTTCAAAGAATGCATATAAGGCACATGAGTAACACATTTTTCAACTGTTGCCGAATAAGTCAGCTCATTACAAGTAATTATAATTTAAGTCTTTTTGACTCTTAATGAAGTACATCATCCTCAATTGACAACAATATTTATACTTGTATGTAGAAACAGATATGTAACTTTCCCGGGAATTCTTCCCTCACAAACATTACTGCCGGTTATTTATGGGCTTCTAACTCGAGCTAATAGTAAATAGTATAGAGCATGTCTGTAATCGCTCTCAGTCCCGGACTCCCTTACGAGAGCATGCATATGTCTACGAGAGCAAATATATTTGGATACATTCCCATTTACCCCAATGTTGTTTTCTATCATTGTAAGAGATCGGCATTTGTGTGAGCATTTTGCTGGTTCAAGCCTTAAACTTTAAGAAATGATCGTATAGAGAGAGAGAGTGCTATGAATGTATTAACAAAGTTAAGGAATTAAACTACCTCTTGTGGTAAATATGCATACATATATAACTATTGGCCCAAGGTACACATCCATGTGAAATGTGAGTATTAAGTCTAAAATATTCTATGAAGCATGTAGTTTTCGAGGTACATACTTACGGCTTATATACTTACGAGGATACGGATTAATGCTTTGGAGTGCATATTTGTAGCAAAACTACTTGTACTCAATGTGCTTAAATTCGTGGCATTGATAGTTGCATATCAGAAACTTTAAATTGCTTGGATTCCTTTACTTTTATTTCTGCACCTGGTATTTTAACCTTTCGGAGTATGAGTACTCCTAAAGTAAAAATCTGATGGTAATGGATCAGTCAAAATTTAAATGGGTGATGTAGCTGAATTTTATACTCATTTTATTCTACATCACTATTGTCTGCAGTTTGCAACGATCAGCCAAAAATGGCTCAAATAGAAACCAATATACATCCTCCAACCGGGTTCCCCAAATATTGTTGTTTGTAGTTTTCTGGTGTATAAAACAATTACCGTTATTACCATTACCGTATGGGTTCAAATTTTAACCGAAAAGACATTTCTGATCACAGTAATATACATACATGCATAGGGGTATGTGAATATTCCCAGGATGGTGGAAGTTAATTTTACATCGTCTGCAGTTTGGAAAAATGATTCCTAGAATATTTTAATTTATAGCCGTATCGTGTACTGTACAGGTGTTTCACAAATTGTAATGTTCAATATGACCTATGGTATCCAAACGTATTTCATGACCGGTTGAATTAACTTCGTCAAAATAATGACATACAAAATAAAATTTTCAAGATAATTTCGAACGCTTTTTCTCCAAAATTACAAAGAAATTTTCAAATTCATTGTCAAATTGTTTAGATTGTTCTATTATATTCCACGATTCTGCCCAAAATGCCCAATTTTTCCTCGATGAAAATGCCCAAAATGCCCTTGCCCAATATGCCCTATTATGCCGCCCTTGCCCTAAAATGAAAATGCCCAAAATGCCCTGGCATTTTGGGCGGGCGAGTTGCCCAAAATGCCGGGCATTTTCAAATCGACATACCCTACATGTATTGTTCTGTAGCAAGACCGACTTCATAACGTCTTAGGTACATGGTTTATGGCCCTGCGCAAAAATCCCAGTCTTAATTTTTAAAAGTAAAAGGTCCTCTTTTTTAGGTTAAAATTTCTCATATTAAACTCCAGAAACAAATTTCATTTAAGGATGTCGGGGAGACATGGTCATTTGTAAACAAGGGCACCTAGGCTTTATATTCGATTAATGCTGTTTTCAGACCCTACTACTGAATATTACTGGTCTGAGGTTATGGAACCTATTTGTGACTAATCTTTATTACCCGGAGACGTAGAAAACAGCTTTGATCAATAATAGCCATTTTCTGAGCTACTGAATCGATTATAATGAAGAATTATTGTCAAAGGCCAACAAAAATGTCTTTTATAACAAAATATTGTAGTTTGACTACTGAATGTTTTCCATGTTGCCGACAATTAAAAAATAAGGAAGATAGGCACCGACGAATTAGATTTTTAAACTTCTTTTTTACGTTATTTTCAGGACAAAATCGAAAAACATTGTAAATTGTTCAAGTTTTTTATACTTTTTACAATTATGTCAACCACGAAACCTAATATGTACCTGTACCCAAATACCTGGGTAAATCCTACACCAATAAAGGGCACTATTTTGAATACAGTAGTTTATTTCAACAATTTTTTAAAACTTTGTTTTGAACGCTTGGTTGTAGGAAATTTTATAAACTTTCTAAGCTATCCAAAAGTTCCGTACGTTCAGAACTGGGAGGAATGTGGACACATATTGAAGTTGTCGTATTTTAAACAAGTGTCCGCGAAAACGTTATTTGGAGGCACAGGTATTGTAGGAAATTGTAGGGGGGGTTATTTACGTGTAATATAAAATAACGAGGGCCCTCATGAGTGCGAGGGAGAGGGGTGTATTTTAAAAGTAGCCCCTCACGAGGGCGAGGACGAGGACAACCCGTAACGTGTCGCTCGATTGATGACGAGGGAGAGTGCGAGCAGGCTATATTCCATCCCTCGCACAAAGAGGCAGAGGGGGAGAAAAACGCCCATCTATGTTGAGAAGTAAGAAATAAACGTTAACACAGCAGGTACATAGTCCTGATCTTTGTTTGCCGCGTAATTTATTTATGACGTTATACCAAAGGTGTCCACCTATCCTATTTATAGGCCTATATATAGGATAAAAATAGGCAGGATGCAAAATCCAAGTAATTATAGGTAGTAAAATAGGGTGCAGTAATTACCGCTAAAATTAATCCTATATTATATGTAGGAGCTGCAAGAGTTCACTTTTTATTTAGGAACAAGGTAGGCAGTTTGCGAAGGTAAAAATAGTCATATTTAATAATCTATTGACAAATTTGTCAAACAATTATTTGATTTAACCTTAAAATAAATCTGAAAAATATTCTTGTGACATTTTAGTAGTTCGATTTTTTTCATGTGTTACGATTGCACGTACATACATAGATGATTTTTAGTTGAAAAAATAAGCCTTTCTAGGCTAAAAATAGGTGCTTATAGGCTAAAAAATAGGCCTTTATAGGCTAAAATATAGGTAGAAACATTACAGTAGTATATATGTAGGCAAATAGGTAGGCAATTTATTTTTGATAAATAATATAGGTTAATATGTAGGGAAGGCAAAGCTGCAAAAACTATGTAGTATTTTAGGTAGGCTGAACCTTTTGGACACCTTTGCGTTATACGCAATAAATACTCCACGACGCTCAAAACAGTCCTCAAGGAATAGGAGACAAAAACAAAACCATTCAACCGGGAAATATTTTTCAGGGACTAAACATTTACTTACATATTTACATAAAGAAGCTGCCAGCCGTGTCAGGAGAATGCGAGTGGGGCGGGAATAATAAGTGAGTGTATATATTAATTCATAGTTTCAATTTCAATAAAAAGTTAAAGAAGTATGTAATTATATTAAAAATATACAGGAGGTTATATAATTGTGAGATCCTCATTTAACACGCTGGATGACCCAACGTCAGCTATAAAAGCGAAAGATTAGCAAATACAGGGAGTAATAATTTATTAGTCTGAAATCGGAATCCCAGAATAGGACAGAATTAGTACAATAGTTTGTTACAACTAATCACGCCTTATATTTCTAATTCATTGTTTTAATAATTAAACTAATTACAGCACTCCTGCTAATGAAAGGCATTGGCTAGTCAACCCTGGAACGTCAACCCAATAATCCCAAGAAAAAATGTCAGTGGATGAAGACAGTAAACGCTCGGAAGGTGTGAAGTGCCTGATTTGCTCGAAAGAAACTTCCCATCGGGAGTCGTCGAGACCTGGTCAAAAATGTGCGACTCCAGAGGCTGCACAAGCTCTGTCGGATTTGTTCCAAAATTTTGCCCAGCACATGAATTGGAACACCTCCGACCATGAATTTGACTTCTGCCACGACCCCTTCCCATTTTGCAGATCGTGTAAAGAGCTAGTAGCAGAAATGGGTCACTTGGACAACCAAATGGGTACGCTTCTGAGACGGATGAAGAGAATCACAATTGTGGCAGCAAGTAAGATAATGCTGTCAACTCGTGATGGAGTTGATGGGGACGAGAGTAATCCAGCAAGAGAAGATGAGGTCAGCTATTTTGATGAGAAAAAACGGAAGCGCTTAAAATACTCACCCGTCGAAGAATCTTCTGTGCCCCGACTGTCTTACAGACAAAATGTGAGATATTTCAGGAATGAGACAGTCAGGAGTGAGTTATTAATTTTTTAAGCTTCGTTTGTATATATGTAAAGAATGTGGGATGTCAGACTGGGTTTTGGGGGACTATTGTATTATGGTCGAATTTATTTTGGAATTCCAGCAGAAATTAAGGGGAATTCCCTGGTTAAACAGACTTTATGGGAAAGATTATAGGTGCAGGGATGATGGGTTCAAAAAATGTATTTTTGTCAATTTTCAAATTCTTTTTGTCAAATTCCCGGACCACCTGAGTTTTTTCAAAATATGTACCTTCAGGAAGGTACTTAACTGTCAGCAGGAAATTGTTGAGCTTTTTTGGCTGAGTCTTTGCAGTTTCGTTTTTCAGGCTCAAAGAGTCTTGATCGTTTTGTTTTAAAGGAGTCCTTTAGATTGGATTGGATAGGATACTAGATTCTGATAAATACTCTTAAACTTAACACTTTATTTCTACTCCAGGGAAGTTTATGAAAAGCCGACCCTTATTGAATCGTTTGTAAAAACGAATATACTTTGGTGAGAACTGCTTCATCAGGTTTCCTTTTCAGGTTACGATCCTTTCATTCAGCTTTGGAAGGACTTCGACGAAATTGCAGAAACATCCAAGTCAACAAATAATGTTTGTAGTAATCTGAAATCAAAAGCAGTTATGCTTCATCACTCTGAATCTGAACAGATGAACATCAATACAGTCCCGGAATTTTTACTTGGTGCTTCAGTCGTACCCTGGTCAAATCAGAAAACTAATGGTGAACATGTCAAGAAGAAGATAGACGAAAGAAAGGCTGATTGTGAGCCGGGAGCTGTTAAATCGGAGCGCAAGAAAATTAATCAGTGTGTCAAATGCAAAAGGAATTTTAGTTCTCCAGGGAGTTTGTCAAGGCATCAAGTTATCAGCTGTGGTGAGTTCGGCTAGATTTTACAATCCCGGCCGTTTCCACTTTTCCACCTTTTTTTCCACTTTTTCCACTTTTTCCATTTTTTTCCACTTTTTCCACCTTTTTCCACCCTAAATTTCAAAATTCCCGCCGCACATTCGCCTTATATTTCGGCCAAATTAATGGCCAAAGGTCACAACTTACTTGATACTACGGATAGGTAAATAACTAAATTGTAAATAATAAGGATACTGATGGTGGATTGACATCCCTTCGAAATCTTATTACTTTCAATTTGTACTAGGTTAGGTTAAGAATGGAAAAGATTGATCACATCCAGGTTAAAATTTTGATTGATAACACCACTCGCCATTTTTATACTTTTACA